>NW_021027548.1:127387-186807 GCF_004153795.1 Camellia sinensis | reverse complement strand
CACAAACGATTTTTACGTGGAAAAAACCACAATTGGACACCTCCAACTGTGATTAAAAAAACCACGGGCGAAACGCCATAAATCAATCCACTACTGAAGTAAAAAGATTACAAAGATATCTTACAAATTACCCAACTTAGTCAATCTGTCTTCGAATCTTCTGTAACTCTTTTTCACGACTTCATCTCGGAACTGATCAATCTTGAAGTTGATTCCACAACCTCACCCACATATAGAATCAAACACCTTTCGAAACTATATGCTAGAATCTTCGGAATCCACCGAAGAGAACTCTCTCTTGAATTTAAAGAAACCACCAACTCCTTGATGTATGTATTTTAGATCCTGAGTGAAGAACTCTTCTCAAGACATCAAGAAAAACTCTCAAAAATCTCCCAAGCAGACTTTAAACTCAACCCTAGTTTGTTTTGATTCGATCTAGGAAAAACGTACGCAACAAAACAACGTTAGCAGCTTTAAATAAGAATCTGAATCCGCGATCTCCGCTCGAGCTCAACATAGCCCGCTCGAGCGGACTGAACAAAGACTGCACACGAAGAAACAGAGATGCGCTCGAGCGTCGAAGTTTCTGCTCGAGCGTCAAATCACACCTTCCAGTATCTGTGCTTGTGCTGTCAAACTACTGTGACCTGCTAATCTACGCTCGAGCTCAAGAGTCTCCGCTCGAGCGGACAGTACGAAAACAGAAAAACATAGTTTTGAATCAACATAAGATTTTGTCTCCGGATTTGACAACACAGGGACCTAACAAGAAAAAAATTAAAATAAATATTCAAAAAATTTAAATAATTTAAAATGTTAATATTTTAAGTTTAAAGACAACTCTACACTCAAATCGTAACTAAACATATAAAACAAAACTCAATTAAGAAATTATTTTTAAAACTCATAACCAAATACATAATTCGAAACTACATACTACTTTCACAACTCTACACTCAAATCGTAACCAAATACATAACAAAAAAATTAAAATATTTAAAAATATTTTTATAAAATAGCGTTTGAATTTATTTTTATAAAATATTTTAAAATTTAAAAAATTTTAAAACATTTTAAAAATATTTTTATAAAATAGCGTTTGAATTTATTTTTATAAAATATTTTAACAAAAATCAAAAAAAAAAAATTTTTTTTTTTTTTCAACTTTCTTTGTTTTTTCTGGGAAAATATGTTTTTTGGAAAAATGTTTTTTTTTTACTTTGAATATTTCTGACGCTGAGGCTAAATTAGCCCCTCTTTCATGTGGGGTAGTTTCGTAAATTTACTTGTGAAATGGTTGTTGCCAAGCTCCTGCCATGCTTTTGTCTCCATGTGGCTGAATTAGCCACTTTTGTCTGTATGTGGCTAATTTAACCTCAAACTGTCTTTCCAAACACAGACTTCAAAACTTCTAAGTGCAAGACAATCGTTTATCTAAATCTGCAAAAAGAAATTAAAAAAACAATAAATGAAGTGTGTTGAATGATGCTGAGCTTGCAGGCACTACTTGGAGAATTTCTTTGGAAAATGTTATGTATAAATGAATTTTTTATTTAATTTTTATAATTAAAAATAAAGTTATGGGGCTTAAATAAATAAATACCCATAGGTTGTGTCTAGAGTTAAAAAATTCAAATAAAATATCTGTTTTTATGTATAGCATTTTCTTTTAACAAATTGAATAATAGAGTAATTGGTTAATAATCTGACACTCTTCACATAATGTTATCAATCAATGAAATAGCAAAAAACTTTACGGGTAGAATAATGCAGACTCAGTCACTACAACATATAAGACTTTTGGCGACCAATTATTTTGGTCCCTAAAACTATTATTTTGATCTCTAAATAATTTTTGTGACAAAATTAATTCCGTCACTAAAACAGTCACTAAAAGTGTGTCTAGGAAGGTCTTTAGCGACAAATTTTTGAAAATGTCACTAAAAATGACAATTAGCGACCAATTTTATATTGTCACAAAATGTTTAATTTTACAAGACTAAACATTTGGTCGCTAATACTTCGTCATAAAATGTCCCAATTTGGTCGCAAAAAACAAAATAATGACATTTTTAACGACAATAATATTTGGTCGCTAAAAGACATAACTTTCTCTACAACATATTTTCGTCGCTAAAAATAAAAATTAAAATTTTGTAATCATTTAATCTCATAGCTTAAAATGCACAAAATTAAATGTCATCAAATCATATTAAAAAAAAAAATTGACATTCACATATCAAACGCACTCTATTCCCAAACCATAATGAGTATATAGAAAGTAAAATTTTACAAAAATTAAAACTGAAAGCTTCCAAATTCAAATCAAAGTAGTAACAATTTAAATGAAGATGTAGACACCCCATTTTTGACCGCCCTTAAGGCTTGGGCACCACTGATGGTTTGCTCGGTGTTGAGAGATGTGCAGGGCAAAGATTCAGTTTCTTCGGCAAGGACAAAGGCAAATCCTTCAAAACACTTTGTTTAGGGGTTTGGAGTTGAAGAAGAGAGGAAAGGAGAGGAGAAAACTAGTTTGGGAAAAGTTCGGCATGAATCCAGGTAGAAGCGAGTCGAGCAGCCCTCGCTGAATCGGGCTTATCTGTCTGTACTTTTCTAAAATATTCTTATAGTTGATGTTTATGTAAAAAAAAAAATTTAAGAGACAGATAAGACTCGAAATTGGAATAATAAGTTTGATAAAGAATGTCCCTACTACTTTAGCAAGACATATTAGACCATCTCAAATGGTTCACCAAATCTGGCATCAAATTTGAAATTTGGTGAAAAAGACACTTTTTGAAACTCCAACGGTTTCACCAAACTGGTATCAAGTTGAAAATTGAACAAAAAAATCATCAAACTGAAAACAGGATACAGATTTCAGCAAATTACTATTTGTGACCGTTGGAGGAGAGGAACCGGTCAACCAGCCGGTTGCCCGACCGGTTGATCAACCAGTTGACCACTAAAATGCTCAAACAATTCAAATGGGTAGGTTCAAACAATTCAAAATATATATATATATATATATTTTTGCCTTACCGGTTGACCACTAAAAGGTTCAAATAGGTAGGTTCAAACAATTCCAAAAAAAAAAAAAAAATTTGCCTTACCGGTCGACCAACCGGTTGTCCTTGGAGCAGATTTGATAAAAATCAACCATTGGAGCATTCTGTATCAAATTGAGAAAACAGTCATTTTTTTACTCAGATTTGATGAAAAATTAGGTGAACCGTTGGAGATGCTCTAAGAAACTTGAATAATTGAGTTTTTTATTATGTTTTATTTGTGGGTTAACAGTAGAATTATTATTATTATTTATCAAAATAAAACATAATTCTCAATTATATCATACTTATTCTTGTTTAACTACATTAATTAATTGTTTGTTTGTTTGTTTGTTTGTTTGTTTAATTGTGTTAAAGCATATTTAGAATGTATTATTTTTCATATTTGTTAGATTTTCATATTTTTGTAAGTTTTCTTATTTTCATGATTTCTTGATTAACACCCCATATAAGTCATATATATAGACCACCTATATAAATAAAAAATGTAATTAATTCTAGTTTTTATTTTAGTAATTGGCTCAATGACGAATGAAATAGCACATCATACATCTTTTGGAAGGTGCAAATGGTATTTTACAAAAAATTGAAAAAAAAATATATATATATATATATATATTTTTTTTTCAATTTTTTGTAAAATACCATTTGCACCTTCCAAAAGATGTATGATGTGCTATTTCATTCGTCATTGAGCCAATTACTAAAATAAAAACTAGAATTAATTACATTTTTTATTTATATAGGTGGTCTATATATATGACTTATATGGGGTGTTAATCAAGAAATCATGAAAATAAGAAAACTTACAAAAATATGAAAATCTAACAAATATGAAAAATAATACATTCTAAATATGCTTTAACACAATTAAACAAACAAATGAATAATGTAGGTAAACAAGAATAAGTATGATATAATTGAGAATTATGTTTCATAATAATTCTATTGCTAACCGGCAAATAAAACATAATAAAAAACTCAACTATTCAAGTTTCTTATAAATAATTAAAAAATCAATACCAATGGTAGAAGATAAAAATGCATTAAAATCACATAAAGATACACAAAATTAAATATTACATAAAAATATACAAATCACAAAATATACAAATCACAATTTTTTTTTTTTTTTTTTTTTTTTTCAACTCTACAATTTCTATGACAGCAATGATACATAACTCCAATATTAGAGTTCTAAATGGAGCTCTAGTGAGGTGAGAGAGAGAGTAGAGAAATGGAGAGAGGAGTGTTAGTTTCACCTTTACATGGGCACTCTCTACATCATTAAAATTGCATTAAAATTCTCAAATTAAAACTCTTAAACATTATTCTTTTTATGGTCCACTGCACCTGCACAGAGAGAGAACATATAACTTTTTTATTATGATTATTTTCTTTGAGTGTGACAAATCACATGATAAAAATCATTCCACTCTGTTCAAACTACATATTTTGTAAATGTAAAATACTAAGGGTAAACTAGTAATAAGTTCTAATAGTTGGACTTAATTTCCATTAAGTCTTATTGAAGATAAGTTTTAATAAAATCGTCGCTAAAAGTAATTTTTTGTGACAATTTTTTACATATGTCGTTAGAAATTGACAATTAGCGACTTTTTTTATCACGATTTTTATAAATTGTGACTAAAACTTATAATTAGTGCCGTTTTTCAGTGACAAATTTTTCAAACTATCGCTAAAAATTAAAAATTAGTAACATTTTTTGTAACAAATTTTTTAAACTATCGCTGAAAATTAACAATTAGTGAAGTTTTTTTAATAATGTTTGATGAAAAATGTCATTAACTATCACATGACCTATTGGATAATAAATTCATTTATTAAAATCTACATGGAAGTCTCCCACAAATACTAATTTGAGAAATTTTGTGATTTTGCACCTTGGAAAAGATGCATGATGTAAGGTTTCACTCACTGTTGACACTTTGCTAAGTTAAGAATTAAGTTTAAGCTAGATGTGAGAAAAATGTTTGGGGGCTCTAACTCATTGATGTAATGTTTTAGCCTTAGGTTCTTTTTTTTTTTTGAATTTCCACCTCATTAATGCTTCCAAATTAGTGAGATGAATCATTGTTGCTAGATGTGATAGGTTACCCTCCAATTAATGTAGTTTGATTTTGATTTGTACTTTAATCACCTATAATAACAAACAAAAAAATTTAAAACCAAACATCACATAACAATTGTACAAAAAAATAAATAAATAAATAAGATCACAGAAAGGCTACGGGCGATATTAGGTTGAATTAGTCAATAAATTACTAAAAGATTAAAAAATTATATACAAAAGTTAAAAATTCATTTTTGTTCTTCTTACTTTTTACACATTTAAAAAAAAAATTAAAAAGTCATTCTCAAATATTTTACTTTTTTTCACCTTATATTTTAATTAAAAAATTAAAAAATCATTAAAAAACAATTTCACAAATCAACCCTAAGTCAAAAGTCGACCATGCATGATGCAGAGATGCACATCACAAACTAATCTTTTAAATTTTTATTAATTTTTCTTTTAATGTTGATCAATTGATTAACAAGAAGTCATGGCAACAAAACTTTTTCCAACTATGCAGTTTCTAGGATAATGCCTATCTCTACTTGCTTGTGTAATTTTCTACCCGTGTTATACACGAATTTTGTTTGAAATTTGATTCCTGTTTTTGAGTAAATTATGCGGATTTCTTGGGACAGTTAAAAAAAATATAATAAGTGGCATATATTTGACATAAAGAAATAATTGTGTTTTTTTAAAACTAAGGGATGCGTCCCTAATAAAATTAAGGCACAGCCTCTCTTCAATCCAAATCATATTAGAGGGTGTTGTTGGACTTCCGTGGGCTCATCACAGAACCCACATCAATAATTCGAACTATTTAATGTGTAGAACTCATTGAGTATTTTATCTCGGCAAAAATCACGTTGATCGGATATCGATAGCCATTTGATCAGATCACATTTGTTTCAACAGTAAGTATGATTTTTAAAATAAATTGTTTATACAAATGTGATCTGATTAAGTAGCTATCGATATCTGATCAATGTAATTTTTTGCATAGATGAAATATTCGACAAGCTATATACATTGAACAGTTCGGATTATCGATACCAGCTCCATTGTGAGCCTATGGAGGCTCAATAGCACTTACCCAACTGGAGAGGAGCTTCTCCCTAAAATTACACGACAATGTCTATATAAGACAATAAAGTTCTTTAATTTTCAACATATTAATTTGGGTTTCATCCCTTGTTTATTTATTTATTATTTTCATATATATTTATGGTCATAAACGGTTTATTAACCTTTTTCAATGTGCGCAAACACCGGCACTTCTTAGAGTTGTCTAATGTCCGTTGATACATTCACGTACGTAGATAATAACAATTTTGGAAGAGTGATTACGTGTCTCTCATAATCACAAGTCAAGATTTATTTACTTAAGTTTTGATTTGCATATTTACGATATGTTTATTGATTTTTTTATAGTAATATTTATCGTTTATTGTATAAAATTTCCCTCAAACATTTTCTAACAAAGCACAGATGACTGCAATGAAGGGAGTAGCAGACAACACTGGCCAACGGCTTCTAGTGTTCTTGGTACTGGTGAAATTGACAAGTAGACCCTCTTAATTTTTCCATACACAAAGGATTTCTAATACCATGACACCTTCCCCTTGCTTCTTCATAATAAGTTTTTTTGTTTAACCCAACTTATAGCTATGTTTATCTTGTAAGTTGTAAGTGGAAACTGTACCAAACAAACATAAACTTTCAACATAAAAAAAAGAGAGCTATAAACAGTGCCATAAACTGCACCAAAAGCGTCGTTCATAAACTAGAAGTCAGTGATTTCTCAACACTACGTTCCACCAATCTTACCAAGTTCAAATGGTAAGTGCTGCCTATTATCTCGACTTGTTCAGCCAAGAAAAAGACTTCTTGACATGGCCTAAGCCATCAAGATGCTTCACTGCAACTTTGTTGCCATTGCTTAGAAGAGAGTTCCTTCAAAGACCAAATATCCATATCATGCTTGCCAAAGCTTCCTTTTGAAGTTATATCAGGTAGTGACTTTGAGCTCAATCCTAAGAGAATCTCATGGCCATTCCTGGCACTTTTTTATCTAAATAATCCTCCTCAGGTTAAACACTTCCTCTTTTCTTCCTTGAAAAGGAAAACACATACAGAAACTATATATGGCACATAGACTGGGCAAAAAAAAAAAAGGCTCCAAGGCTGGATACCAGTTTGATTACAAATCTGATTGTTGCCTTAACCTGCATTTTATATTGACCTTCATTGAGATCATCTCTGTTAGTATATATAGAGCATTTTCCACTTGAATTTTTTTTGTGCACTTCACTTGAACAAAACAGAGCAGCCTTGCAAGAGCAGTTACTTAAACATGTTGCTTGCAACTACTCATCGTGTCTGTGTGTTCATAGTATTTGACCTAACATGGGTGGATCTAGGGGGGGTGAAGGGGAGCGGTTGCACCCCCCAAAATTGTAAAAACTATGTATATTATATGGGTAATAGTAGGTAACTTTGTCCAGCTCTATGAGCTTGTGATATTTTGAAGCTTTGCAGGATAAGGGAGCAATTTCAGAACATCCAAGATTATGGTGCTTATCATTTATCTTCATCAAATAGGGCAAGTGCAGTCCACACTGGCCACGCTATCATACCATATCTACTGCAAATTAGTGGTGGTTCAAGGGGTAGGCAACTTAGGCGCCCAATTAGGCACTCTAAGTAGAAGAGGGCCCTACTTACTATATATATACATAAAAGACCTTAGAGGATTTGGGTGAGTGAACATGCAATTTTACCAAGACCTTTCGCTAAATTAAGCAGAAATGCAACTCTTAGATAAGTTTTGTACAAATTTCAAACCACAACCAGATTGTAAGATTTACTAGTAAAATTTCTACAAGACTTAAGTTATTATGGTGTGAACAGGGAATTTTACAAAGGCTTCATGGCATGTTTTGACAGTTTTCTTCCCATATGTTGCAATGTTTCTAGAGTAAATCGAAATCCTAAAACTTATCAATCCAAGAAAAAGAAACAAAAAAACAAAAACAAAAAAAAAGGTGAGAGAAAAAGAAAACTTTAAACAATCAACTCTAATTTGTTCTTAGTCTATTTTCTTTACCTTTGTACGGGAAAGAAATAAACCTTCTCGTATAATCCTGTTGATCAAGTCTGCGCTCCTCTGTACGTCATCGCTTTATCACCTGAAAACACAAACGTGAGCTAGCCGGCGGGTGTGTGTCGGAAACCTCTCCGATGCCTAAGTCAGTAAGCTTGACAAATAGACAAAAGCTCTGTGTATTCAGAAAACAAAGTGGTGTGTTACCTCCTCATAGGTGATGTTTGTGAGCTTTTATAGGTTCCGTGTGGCACAATCCTAATAAGACTTTTACTTCTCCATGCAGAGTCCTCCTAGGATTCATACTCTTGAAAGATAATGCTTATCCTTCAACACTCCCCTCACTGCTTAAACCAAGTGAGATGGTTTTACCATGGCCGAACTACCATACGACCGAGATAAACATGACTCCGCTTAGCCGCAGAAAGGGCCGAACTACCCTTAATTCGGCTCTTCCCTCTACAACTCTTACTTCGACTTCTCATGTACAACCCATGGCGTGGTTAGGCCAAACTAACATGTTATGACCGGTGTAACTCTAAGACCGGTCTAACTCCGAAGTACCGTTAGACCGATCTAACTTCGATCTTCTCTCGGACCGGACTAGCTTCACGGCCTTGGGACCGGACTAACTCCAAAATATCCAAAAGACCGGAGTAACTTACATGACTATTTTACTCGGCCCTTTGTACTGCGGCCCAAACCGACCCACTACCCAGCTCAGCCCAATTTTTACATAAATTACCCTCTCAACCTTGGTCCTGATAAAGCTGATGCAAATAAAGTAGTAGCAGCAGCAATGCGATCCTCTTGCTTACCAGCAACTGTGATTGCTCTTGGTGCAACAGGAGTTGTGAAGCTGTAATCCAAATTGCTTTGAACATCTACAGAACCTTCCAAAACCTTCACAATCACCGACATAGAAGGCCTCCTGGAAAAATCACTTTGTAGACACCACACAACAACCCTCATCATCTCCATAACTTCTGCTCTATGTGTTTGCATGTCATCATTGTATTTATCAACAATGTCCAGAAGTCTTTCCTCTTTTGCTTTCCTCTTAAACAGACCTAGTAGATGCATATCTTCCTCAAGGTGAGATCTATCCAAATTTTTGCGCCCACACAACATTTCCAATACCACAACACCAAAGCTATAGACATCTACTTTCTTAGTGATAATTGAGCTCAACCATTCGGGAGCCAAATAACCTGGTGTTCCCCTCATCATTGTTACAACTTGGCTTTGGTCCTTATCAATTAGTTTTGACAATCCAAAATCAGAAATTTTCACATTGAAATCTTCATCTAAGAGGATGTTTTGGGGTTTGATATCCAAGTGAAATATTTTTAGCCTACATTCCTCATGGAGATAGGCTAGTCCCTTGGCTATATCCATGATGATCTTCCTTCCGGATTGCCACCCAAGAGTGAGCTCCTGGTGCCTTCGGAAGATCCATGTATCCAAGGATCCATTGGACATGTACTCGTAACCTAGAAGCCGATATGATTTTTCAACACAAAATCCAATTAATCTCACCAAATTGACATGGTGAATGTTGCGTATTGTCTCAACTTCAGCTAAGAATGACTTCTTAACTTGACCAAAACCATTGAGACCCTTCATTGCTACGTTAGTGCCATCAATTATTGTCCCTTGAAACACTGACCCAAATCCTCCTTTTCCGAGCTTTTTACAGAAATCACTTGTCATGGCTCTCAACTCTTCATAAGAGAATATAGTAGGCATCCCTAGTACTTGATCGACGAAGAACTCATCAAATTCTTCGGATTCTTGTTTCTTTGTTAAAAGGAAAAAGCAGAAGGCAACCATAAAAAATACACCAAAGAAAGCTCCAAGACTGGATCCCAATATGATTTTGACATGCCTTGATTTCTTTTGAGGAGAATCAGTTGGTGATTGATATTTGTGCAATTTAAGAAATACAGCAATGTTATCAACTGCTCCATCATTATTTATAAGCGACAAGACTTCAGACAGTAATAAACAACCTTTCTTTGAATCATATCCCACGTGATACGCAAAGAAAGCAGCTTTGCACGAACAATTTTTCAATCAACTCATCTTGCAATCCTCTAACTCTGTTTTTCCATCCAAGTAGTAAATGTTGTTGTATGAGAATGTGTTTTTTGGGTTGAAGTTGAAGTAACTAGTATTCTTAAGCTCCAAAAGGGTGTGATATTGAGAATGGTCACAAGAAATGGGTGTAAGAGGGGAACATCCAAGGTTGGGTTGCTTATAACTTATTAGCCTGAAAGTGCTGCTGCCAGTGGCTTCCTCAAGACAACCGCAATATCCATTTGAAGAACAGATACCGTAATTGCCACACGACATGGGATACCCACACTCACCGTCACGAATTTGTGATGTCAGCAGATCCACCACCGCATTCCAATTCGAGTCTCCTAACTGATACACCTTCAAATGGCCATCATGTTCCAACCGCATGAACTGAGGTGATGATGTTGATGCAGCAGGGATTAGCTGCCCGTTGAAGCTTCCATTCTCGAATTTGACATAATTTATAAAAAAATAAATATGATTCAAAATAGGGCAAGGGTGGATTGGATTCCACATAACCCAATTGTCACGACCCAAACCCGGCCCTATGGGTTTAGCACCGTAACCGGCCAGTAATCCGAGATTGCCGAAGGCCTGCTTAACAGTAGTACAGTAAAACAGAGTACAGGGCCTGGTGGAAGCCAATACAGTAAATAAACAATGCCCAATGAGCTGTGACAGTCTGCATGCAAAAAGACTTTCCAAACATATTTACATTCAGTGGAAAGGTATACACAAAATATACAATCATTCAGAATAGGGACCCAATCCCTATGGAACAGTACAGTAAACATTCAGTCTATACAATCCATTTGGTTATTACAAAACAGCAAGACAGTACAGAAGGGGGGAGTCCTAAAACACCCCTAAGCCTTAGCATGATAGGCTTGGAACCTCGCAGTGAGGCACGGTAGTTGGCTTGACAAAACTGGAGTAACCCTGACGCTCCTAGCCACGGTCTGGTGCCTGTACACCTACATATATATATGAGCAGTGAGCTAAAGCCCAGTGAATAACATAATGCGTAAAGAGGTTAAGAATGAATGTCTTTACAGTATGAAAACAGTTCGTTTAAACAGTATTTCAGTCGTTCAGTCAGTACAGTCATATGTGGTACACCCATTAGTATAACAGTACAGTAAACAGTAGGTCTTAAAAGACCGAACAGTAATGATGGCCATCAGTCAGTAAACAGTAGTGGTTCCAACGAGGGAACCGACAGAGATCTCTGTAACAGTAACAGTAACAGTAGGTGCTAAGGATGCCACAATACAGTTCAGAATATAGGACATACATTCATTCAATTAACAGTATCAGTTCAGAAAGCAGTACAGTTCAGTTGTTCAGAAGATAATCATTTTGAACATATCTTTACACAGTTGTTACTCACAGAGTTTGGGCTACAGTATGCTAGAGCGTGCCTCCCCAGTCGCCAACCCTACACAGTTAACAGATTGAACACACTAAGCTACACAGCTGGGAAAGATAATAACTTAACCCCTAATTTGCCTCGGTGCGTTCTACATCTATATCCTCAATAAGATGTCTTAAACTAGGCCTAAGAATGCCTAGAATGGGATGAGGATGCAAAGATGTACTCAAAAAGCAGTTTCAGAATTTTCGGAAAAACAGAGTCCCGCTCGAGCGCATGTTTCCCCGCTCGAGCGGACATGCAACAAAGGTTCACACTCGAGCGTGCAATAACCCGCTCGAGCGTACTGTAAAAGTACTGGATGGGTGAAATCTCCGCTCGACGGACGCTCGACGCCCGCTCGAGCTTGAGACACATGACTCCTCTCGAGTGCCCAATCCTCCACTCAAGCGGACTGTAAAACAGTGCAAGATGCTGGATGCTCGGATTCCACGCTCGAGCGTCACTTAACCCGCTCGAGCGGGAGTGCAAAATCTGGAAATTCCAGATTGCACTTCCAAGCTCAAACTCAAGTTCAAAAGCATAATTTTCAATCCTCTTGGGCTAATTTCTGGAAAAACACTTGTAAACACATGGAATAACATGATTCAAAGCTCAATTTGAGAAATCAAAGCCCAAGGGTGTTTAATTCAAACCCAATTTCAAACCATTTTTCAAGAACAATCCTCAAACATGACATGCATGATCTTCAAATAACTTTCAAGCTTCAAAACATGCTTTAATGAGCCAATTGATTCACAAACAAGATAAAAACATGGCCTACACTCAAAACACGGACATGCATGTGACAATTTGCCATGAACTCAACTCAAAATCCAACAATACTAACATGCATGCAACAATTAAGCTCCAATTCAACATGCTTGAACCATGCATGAATCAACTTAAAGACACAATTAAGAGGATGAAATTCATACCTAGGTTCCTTAATTACTAGTCTTGAGGTTCAATCTAACAAGAACTCCTTTCAATTCCTCCAATTCCAAGCAATTCTAAAGATGAATCAAGTTGAATCACTCTTTTCCTCTTACTCTCTCTCTCTAGTCGGCAATGACAAGGGAAATGGCTGATGAAATTATGTTGTTTAAGTGCAATGAGCTCAAAGGTGTATAGGTAGTGGGCACTTAAGTGACATTAAGGTAATTAGTCCAACCTATGCAATTAACTCATTTTAATCTAATTTAATCATACCTAATCAATTTTCAGATAATTATACCAGAAAATCACATAAATTCCAACGATCATAAAATACCATTCAGTTTCCGGTTTGGCCGTCGATAAGGCCTTCAATTCGCAATTTAAACAAAAAACATGAACAGATGAATAATCAATCAAACAGATAGAATGCAAATTAACATACATACTCAGTCAATTCAGTTCCAGTTTCAGTCAGTCAGTTCAGTACTTTAATCAGTTCAATTATCAGTCATAATCAGTTTAGTTTGACGGTAATCAATGTTTATCGGTAAACAGTGGTGAGGGTTATTACACCAATAGACTGTAATCCTCAGCTGTAAGAGAATACAAACCACGGCTCCAGTTGGATGCAGATGTGCTGGAGGTGTGCTTTTGCCCAGGAACCAATGTCTGCCCAATAAGTAAGGAGTCAGTTGGGTGATCAAATGACTGCCAAACCGTTGCATCTTTTCGATCAAAGAGGACCAGGTTTCTCGATTCGGTTAATTTCAAGCCGAAGACGTACTTTCGTGAGGCATTGGTAGACCATACAAAAGTGCCATCGGAGTCTTCCAAGATCAAATTTCCATATTCAATGAATTGCAAGGTGGCGTTAATTCGAACAGGACGGTCCCGGTTAGGAGACCAAACAAGTTGCGGTGCATTTGCCGTGTAATAGGTGTCGTTGCTCTCATCATATAAAACGCTGTCGAAGATTAAAACACCAAAGAGGCATGAAGGATTAATTTCTTGAGTAAGCCACAGACCAAGTGTGGGGCTGAGTCATTGTATAATCCCGCAAGGACAGGTGTCACAACCCCATTCCGCCCCTAGTAGGATGGTGCCGTGATGGCCAATAATCCGAGATTACCGAAGGCCAACTTCCAAAATTCACACACAATCAGAGTATAAATATATAGGGCTCACAAGTGCAGAAGCAATATATACAATTCTAGTTAGTCCATAAGAGCTGTGCGTAAGTCAAATGAAATGACATATATCTTAACAAGGTTTTACAACTTGGGTACAAATAAAATAAAGTACAAATATTACATCTTAACCAAAAGGCTTCTTGAGCCATCATGTACAAAATACAATGAAATGCAAGCTAAGAAGCATGATCTTCAAAATGCTACAAAATGCGAATCCAAAACAAGGCAAAGCACAACTAGGCGTCGCCGCCGTTCTGCTCATCACCTACATATATATAGAGAGGGTGAGCTTGGATACTCAGTGAATTGTACAAGTAATAAAGGGTTTGCATGCATGATATCCGAGATCTTTAACAAAACAATATATAATCATAGCTTGTAACAAAACATAGGATGAATCAAGTTTATCTAACAAATCTTTCAAGCTTCATAGATTAAAGTCTTTCAAGGCTTTCAAGTTTCAAGGGATGGCATTAACAAAGGTTGTGCTACAGATGCTTATAGTCCCCTAGCACGTACGGACTTTCAAAGATTGTGCTACAAATGCTTACAGTCCCCTAGCACGTACGGACTTTCAAAGATTGTGCTACAAATGCTTATAGTCCCCTAGCACATACGGACTTTCAAAAATTGTGCTACAAATGCTTATAGTCCTCTAACACGTACGGACTTTCAAAGGTCGTGATCAAAACAAGATAACACTTGATACAAAAACTAGGGATAATCATTCATGCTTGATCAAATACTTTTCAAAACAAAGCAAAGCAAAGCTTTATCAAAACGTTATAACATAGCTTTATTAAAAATACTACTCACATAGTTCTTCAAACGTCGGGGTTACAAGCAAGGATCCAAGGCCTACAAGCACGCAACAAATCTCACTGAATGCACTATCAAACAAGCTTTACATGAATACAAATGATCTTGGCATTCCTTCAAAACTAAGTTGAACCAAAACAAAACACTGTTCCTCATCTCGGGAAAACATAATGGGCACCAACCAGGTCTTGGCCGAGGTCCCACACCTCCTTGCCGAGGTGTGGTCCCGATGGCCACATTCAAGGAAACGAAGTCGGGAAAATCTAGGTTTCCCTTTCTTGGAAGAACATGAAGAACATGAATGCAAAGAGCATAACTTGTTTTTACAAAATCTGAGATTTCATGCGATGAATTCAAAAACATGGACCTGGGCACTCATACTCGAAGACTTTATGAAAACAAACACAAAAACATGAATCTTAATGCAAACTTTCGGATCAAACAAGGCTTTTTCTTCAAGAACACATGAATACCACTTTCCTTTTATAAAGCCAACCTTAAATCGATGCATGGCTTGCAAATCAGGTTCGATCATGTAATGCAGCTAGATGATCAATAAGAACAACAATAGTAGATTAAAATTCTAACCTCAAAACACGAATAAAACGGTTTGAACTCTAAGGATCAAGCTTGGAAATCTATTCCTCCTCTAAGAACTTCTCTCTCCTCAAGAACAAGATATGATACAAAATGATGCATTTCTCTCTCTGCCGGCTGATTTAACACTCAGCTCGGACACGTGGCATCGGTTGGTTGGTTCTTCTAAAAAAGGTGACTGAGTGAAAAGACAAGACTATGACAAAGTGTGTTCAACAAGAAAGATGGCATAGGTACTCCGGCAGGTAATGATCTCGGCTAAGAACAAGACATCGGCAAGTAGGGGAACAATGATCTCGGCTAGGAAGGACAACACTTGGCCTAGCTATGCCACACCTCGGCCTAGATATGCCACACCTTGGTCTAGGTCGCACCAATCCAGGAACAAGATCATTTAGGCGCAAAGGTAGCATCTCGGCCTTGGTGATGGACACCTCGGCCTAGATGATGCCATCTCAGCCAACATGCCTTGGTGCAGGTGGAGGTCAACCAAAGTGGTTCCAAGATGGTTCTAAGCTTAAGGTGACCTCGGCTTGGATTAATCCTAGGCTAAACACACACACCAAACAAGGAATGAAGCATGCAAGTAACACTTATACAAAACAAATCAAGGTTTTGCAAATGCAACTTATCAAGACAAGATCATGTAATATATGCAAACATGACTAGTGTGAAGTGAGGGTTGTTACAACAGGTGTCACTTTTAAGCTGTCAAATTGAGTGGAAATAGTGTAAATTGAGGGGTTGTTGATCCAGAAAGATTGAGAAGATAGAGATAGAGGTTGAGCATTGTTGAAGGGTGAAGAGGCCATGAAAAATCTGATAATAGCAGCAGCAGCAGCAACATAATAATAAATAGTGCAAGAACAACAACACAGACCCATTGGTGGTGGTCTATGTCTATCCATTTAGAGCTCGAAGAGAAGAAGAAGAAGAAGAAGAAGAAGCGACGAAGAATAAAGGTGAGGTGTGAAGTGAAAGCCAGAGATCTCGTGCCAACGAAAAAGTGCATTTGAAATCACCCTTAAAACCACTCTTAGGCCTGTTTGGTTAGCAGGATTCATGGCGAAGAGATTAGGGTCTGTTTGGTTTAGTTTTACAATAATGATTTGATTGTAGAGTAGTGTTTTAAATTTTGAGTTTTTGAATCATGATTTGAAAGTATAAAGTTTCTAATCAATTTTCTACCCGTATATTTGAATGCTATGTTTGGTTTTATTTTTAAAAATAAATTCCAATGCCACATTTGAATACACATTCCAATGCATGCTTTTTTGAATTTTGAATTTGCAAATTGGATCGTCCGCCCAGACATCCCACCGAACGTGTGGCTGGTCGTCCGGCCAGTTGACTGGATTTTTTTTTTCTTTTTCCAATATATTTGAATGTTGTGTTTGGTTTGAGTTTTTAAATCATGATTCCAACTCAATTTCAAAATATATTTTGAAAACATATTTGGTGAAGTAGACAATTTTTGAATTTTTGATTTACCCAGCCGGTCGATCGGAATAGTACAATTTTTTTTTTTTTGGCAATTGCTAATCACGACCTGTTATTTGGAGAAAAAAAAAATTACATTTGTTTTTGATATTTTTCAAATATACAAATTATTTTTTTAGATTAAAATGACAAATTATTTTTTTGAGTTAAATTTCAAAAAGAGTTTGGTTATGAATTTTGAATAAAATTTCTAATAGAGTTTTGAGTTGTTTGTTTGGTTATGAGTTATAAGTTTTTCAATTAAGTTTTGAAAACTCTTTTCAAAACTCATAACCAAACAAACTTTCTCTTTTCAAATCATAATTTACAAACTCAAAATACAACTCCACACTCAAATCATAATTATAAAATCAACCAAATGCTACCCAAATTTGTTTGGTTATTGAGTTTTGGAAATAGTTTTAGAATGCTTTGTAAATTTTTTTTTTCTTTATTTTTATATTGATTAATGTATAGAATGCAAGAGGAAAGATGAGAGAAAAAAAGTAATTGATTGATTGATTAATAATAATAAAATATAATAAAAAAAGAAGAGAAAAGTTTTGACAGTAATTTTGAATTGTATTTGAAAAATATGTTTGATTAACATGTTTCATTTAAGAAAAATAAATGGTAGCTCGAAAGATAAGTGGCCCGAATGGCTCAACTGTCCAAAATATGAGAAACAGAGGGAGGCCAAGAGGGAGAAAGAGAGAGGAAGAGAGAAGAGAGATGGAAACAGAGAGAGGCGACGGTGATGGAGGGTTGGCGATGGTGACGGTGATGGCGGGGCGACGGTGATGGAGGGCTGGCGACGGTGAGCAAAGGTGACTCTGTTTTATTTATTTATTTATTTATTTTTCTTGGATCTGAAGAAGAAAGAAAAAATAATAAAAAAAAATTATTGGCTAATGTGTTGATGATGATGATGTTGATGAAAATGTTGTTGATGATGATAATGATGTGTTGATAAAGATGTTGTTTTGATTTTATTTTTATTTTTAAATTTTTTTTTTGTTCTTGATGTTGTTCTTGATTTTTTTTTTTTTTTTTTTTTTTTTTTTTTATTGGTTGATGATGATGTGTTGATGATGATGATGTGTCTCTGTTCACAAGCTTCTTCTTTTCTCTTCTTCTTCTCTTCTCTTCTTCTTTTCTTCTTCAATCTTCGGATCTTCAGAAAAACGAGAAAGAAGAAAAAAAAAAAGAAAAAAAAATTCAAAACGACGTCGTTTTGATAATCGGGCCAGTCAAGCCACGGAGATTTCGAGCTACCAAACGGGACTATTCATTTAAATCATGATTTGAAAATTATTCCAAACACTGCCTAATAATCTCACGAATTAATATAGGGTTAGTTATTCAATTAAAAATTGAAATCCTTTTGGTTTGTGTATTTTAGGTGCAATATTATTACAAAAATATATAATATTGTTGTAAAATGTGTAATTTCATTTTTGATAATATTTAGGGAGGCTTATTTATAAGTCTTTTTTCAGACACTTGTGGTATGCTAAGTCCTGTGTAATTTCTTATAGAGTCTCAAGTCTTATTTAGATAGGAATGTATTCCATAAGATCCTACATAAACGTAACGCAACGTGACACTTACATAAACGTAACGTAATGTGACACCTATATAAATGTAACGTAACGTGAGACTCACATAAATGTAATGTAATGTGTCACGTTACGTTTCGCAAACTTAATGAGTGTTTATTTTTTTAAATTGAATGTGAAAATATTGCTGGTTTATGTTTGTGTCACGTTACGTTTCATATAAATATGATCTATGGTAACATTCAATTTCCTCTATAGGAAATGGAATATTATCATAGATCATAGGTGCCACTTACGTTTATGTAGGTGTCACGTTACGTTACGTTTATGTAGATATGATCTATGGTAACATTCAATTTCCTATATAGGAAATTGAATGTTGCCATAGATCATAGGTGTCACGTTACGTTTATGTAGGTGTCACGTTACGTTACGTTTATGTAGATATGATCTATGGTATAGGAAATTACATGTTACCATAAATCATACGTGTCACGTTACGTTTATGTAAGTGTCACGTTACGTATAGGTGTCACGTTACCTTTATGTAGGTGTCACGTTACGTTGCGTTTATGTAGATATGATCTATGGTAACATTCAATTTCCTATATATGGTTTTACTATTATTTATAATATTAACAACTAATATTGAGGGTAAATGTGTCAACAAATTTCCCACAGGACTTATGGAAACATAAGTTTTTTAGTAGGACCATATATAGTATAAGTGTCCCTAATAGGATTTATAAATAATTTTTCCATATATTTATCACAATAAGGTTTAACATAGCTAAAAAATACGTAATAGAATATAGAATTTCATGTACTTTGTAATCTCATGGAATAAATTCAAAAAATTAAGTAATTTTTTAGAATTTCATGAAAATGACCGTCAGTTGAGAAGAATACCAGCTCTATGGGAATCCCCAAATAAGACCTCTTTTTTCCTTTTTTTTTTTTTTTTTTTGGGTCTTCATTGATATTTTTTCAAAATTATGTCAACTTTTTTTTTATTTTTTCACTTTGTCTTGTGTAGAAGAATCTAAAAAGTAAATGAAAAAGCCAAAATAAGCACACAAAAAATCTACTATTTTTTGCTATTATCATTATCATTATTCTTTTATTCTTCATTTTTTGAAATTTTTTTGTCACAATTCTCTGAATTTCTCTGTGATCATAACACAAAAATTTCTCATTCACTCTGAATTTTTTCTGTGAAATTTCTCTTCATAGAAAAATTTGTTTGAACTTTGTCTGTGAACCAAAAGTTCTCTATGCTCAAAATTTTTCTGTGTTGAAATTTCTCTATGAAAATGTTGAGTCCCAACTATTATGAAAATATTGTTTGTCTTTGATCTTATAAAATTTTAATATCAGGGACTTTAAACTAAAAACTTCAAAATTAATAAATTGAGTTGTTATGTGTATTTTTTATTTTATTTTTTTTTAAATATAAAAATTAAAAAAAATTGTAAACTCAAATAAAAAATTGTAGATTTGCTTTTAATTTTTTTAAAATATCTTTGTTTTCTTTGCATGAATATGGTTGTATTTTTTTTTCTTTTTTTATTTATTCAATTTGTTTGTGTATATTTTTTGCAAACAATATCATGTATTATGAGTAAAACGAAAATGAGAGATGTTAAAAATAAAAATACAGAAAACATGAAATAGATAACAATATATAAAATTTGTGTGAAATTTGTTTCAAACCTGTAAAATGATAATATAAAATTTCATAAATTAATGTGCGAATCTTGCCTATTCTAACTTTCGCTTGCTCACTATTCTTTCATTTCCAATCTATATATCTTGTCTATTGATTCATCAATTTTATATTTTTGTTAAAAAATTAACATCAGCTCAGTATAGATTGATAGAAATAAAATAATAATAAAATAATAGAGACATAGATTAGTTACATATAGTGAAATAGGTATAGATAGATATTGGATTTTTCTATTTTATAGGTATAAATAAATAAAGGGTAATAATACTCTGTCCCTTTATATTTTGTCATTTTTTTTTATTGTAGCCGTTAAAATTTATTTATTTTTTACTTTGACCTTTCATGTTTCAAGATTTCTTTCAATTTACTCCTCACTATCACGTTAACTACCACATAACAAAAAAAAATATAATATCATATAGAGATTTGGGTTTCAATAATAAATTTTTCTTATCTCATGTGACTAGTAATGTGCCATTTTTTCTATCTAATTTTAGATATAAATTAGCTTTTGGAGTAAATTAAAAGAAATTTAAAATATGAAGGGTTAAAATAAAAAAATGGTTAAACATAAAAAGGACAAAGTGTAATTTATCCATAAATAAATCACAATACAAACCATAAATTATGCGATAGAGTTGGCAATTATAAATTATAAATTTTATTGGTTGATGGGCTAACTAATAAGATTTAAAAAAAAAATAAAACAAAAAATCAAGAATTTTTTCTACACCAGATACATATATTCTATTTTAAAATATAATAGTGATTTTTTTTTTTATCAATAAAATCATTCAATATGTTTGATTTTAGTTTTCTTAAAATTTAATTTTTTATTTTTCGTGTTTTTTTTTTTGTTTTTAGTGAATATTTTTAAAATTTTAAGATTTTTTTTTTCTTACTTTTTTAGATGCACTTTACTTAGATATATCTAAAAAGTAAAATATTTGTAAAAAAAAATATTTTAAAAAATTAACAAATCCACGAAAATAAGAAAAATATACTGAATTTATATATATATATATATATATTGTATTTTTGGTATTTAGCAAATTTTTTAAAGATTTTTTTCACAAAAATTATACTCTTAAGTGTATTTATGTTAGCTGTGTCTAAAAATTAAAAAATTTGCTTAAAATATTTTAAAAAATCAGTAAAAATAAAAAAATACGAAAAATAAGAAAGTAAATTTTTAAAAAAAAGTGAATTCTAAAAACTGAAAACAAATAGAATGATTAATTTTAAAAATTTTAATAATCATATATGCATACTTGATGTGAATTTGAAGTTTTGATATAAATTTTTTCTAGAGTTGATACACTTATCTTATTGTTTGTTTATTTTTTTAAAATCTAGTTCATTATGAAACTCATAAATAATGAGATAGATCATTATAATTTGAAAGCTATATTGTGCCAACTTTAAATTTAAATTAATAGATTACTGGCCATATCTGTTAACTCTCAAATTTGAATTTTGAAGTAGATTAAATTACTATTCTAAAAGCCATAAATCAAGGAATATTGAATTTTTTTTTAATGCTTAAATGAGAGCTAGCCAATAGAATTTTTTTAATTATTTAAAATTAAAAATTAAAAATTTTAATTTGAGATATCACAGCTATGAGAATACTTCTCCTTAAAAATCTCCTTTTAATTTATATGTATATATAGATATAAAATATAAATATGGTATACCATTAAAAAAAATAATAAGTGAAGCTAGAGGTTCTAAAAATATTGAAAAAACTACATGAATTAATTCTATCTGAAATCAAAACTTTGAATTAAGGCATAAGCGGTTCGGTTTGGTTGGACAAAGAAAAAATTTAATATTGAACCAAACCATTCAACCATTTGGTTTTGTTTGTTAATGAACTCAAATACACCAATTGCTACTATTTGGTTTTGTCAGTTTAGTATAGAAAAATAATTTACGAGATTTTAACGGGTTTTATAAAAATATGTAAAATTTTATATTAAAAATAAATAAAGAAAAAAAGAGTAAAATTGTTCTATAAATGTCTTCCTTTACAAAACATATATTAGAAAAATGCTAGGAATTCCAAAAGTTTAACCAAAATTTTTACCAAATGTCTCACATGAGTGTGGGACGCAAACCTTGTGGGTTTTATGTGGATCCCACACCTATGTGAAATATTTGATAGAAAATTTGGTAAAATTTTTGAGATCTCTAACATTACTCCATATATTATTACTCACTTATCTTCTAATGTATAAAGAATTAAAATCAAAAAATATTTAAATATGATATAATATTTTATACAATTCAATTTATATCAATGTAAAAAATTTAAAATCAAAATAGACCACACATTTTGAAAAAGAGGACTGCAAATCAAAATTTTAATCAATCTTAAATGGTTGATTTAATTACTTTTAATGAGTCTGGACTATTCTTAAAACAAAATGACATGTTACATCTAGATTCGCCCATGACATTATAAAGAGTCTGAACTTGTTCACCCCTATGAGTATGTCAACAATACACACTTTTTGGCATAAAATAGTAAAGATTTGTCATTTTACTCTCCGTTCATTTAGGTAAAAAATATTTTTTGATATTTAATATAATAAAAAATAAAAGTCAATAGAAAACATTTTCCATGGTTAACAGAAAACAAATCTATATAGGCAAAAAATGTTTTTTGCTTTTAAAAGACAGAAAATGTTTTTCTAATTAAAATTTTACTAATGTCACCACACTCCACTGCCACTCTTACATCTACCACCACACCACACCACACCACCATTACCACAGCAACTTCACCCCTACCACCATGTCACCACCTCTACCTCCATTTTCATTTCACCACCATTACTAAATTTAAAAAAATATCTTGTACAGAAAATGTTTTCTTTATTTCACCACCATTTAAAAATGTTTTTCGCTCAAATAAATGGAGAGTAAGATAAAACCATTGCATTGCTTTAAATATGAAGTTTAAATTTTTATACTAATTATATTTTGTGTATTATTCCACCAATAAAACGAGTGTGTGAACAAAGTTATAAAAGTCATGTGGTATTAATTTATTTATTTTTCAACTCTAGAATTTCTATGGTCCACTACACTTGCACAGACATAACATTTAAACTTTTTTTTTATCATTATTTTCTTCTGAGTTTGACCCACCACATGATAAAAAATCATTCCACACTTGTTAAAATTATCCTACTTTTGTAAACACTAAATTGAGAAATTTTATGATATTATCATTAGCGGCCTAAGATTATTAGATGTCTTAAACTGAATATCAAAATAAGATTTTATCTAAATAAGTCTTTAAAAAGTTGGAGTCTTCAACACTAGATTTTTTTAAAATTTTTTTATGGACTTTAGTCAACAGTTTAAATGATCTAATGGTCAAGTCACCTCTAGATTTTACACCTTTCAAGCAATGCATGATGTAAGATTTCACTCATTGTTGACATTTTACTAAGTTAAAAATTGAATTTTAAGTTAAATATGATACGTTACTATCCAATTAAAAAATTTACCATTCTTTTTAAATGATAAATTTTTTTTTTTTTTTTTAACCAAACCCCACAAAAAATCAGAGTGAGTCATAAGCCGACCATGCATGATGCACGCCACAAATTAATCTTTTTTAATTTTTATTAATTCTTCTTTATATGTTGGCCCCACCGATTAACAAGTCATGGTATCAAAACTTTTTCCAACTATGCACTTTCTATGATAATGCCTATTGTCTACTTGACCGTACTAATTTTCTACGAGTGTTATACACGAATTTTGTTTCAAATTTGATTTTTTTAGTAAGAATTTATTTGGGAATTGATTTTTTAATTTTTTTTTTGATTTATTATGAAAAAATATGTAAAAAGAAAGAATAAATTGAATTTTTGTACTAACTTTTTTTATTTTTTGTTATTTTAGCCAATTGTCAATGTATAGATCTCTCGTGATATCACTACAAGAAAAGTGGGTATATGAGACGGGACTATTTGCGACAGCACACTTACCGTCTCAAAAAAACAGAGTATTTACGACGGCACCATTTGCCGTCTCAAAAAAGTATAGCATTTGCGACAGCACAATTTGCCGTCTCAAAAAATGAGAGCATTTGCGACGGTATTTTCTGTCGTCGCAAATACTCTGCTTTTTTGAGACGGCAAATTGTGCCGTCGCAAATGCTATGCTTTTTTGAGACGGCAAATAGTGCCGTCCCAAATATTCTGCTTTTTTGAGACGGCATTTTTTGTCGTCGCAAAAAGTGACTTTCGTGTTTTTTTTAGTTTTTAGTGAATATTTTTAAAATTTTAAATATTTTTTTTAGATGCACCTTACTTAGATGTATCTAAAAAAAAAATTTATGAAAAAATATTTTGAAAAATTAATAAATACATAAAAATACAAAAAAAAAATGTATTGAATTATTGTAGTTTTGGTATTTAGTGAATTTTTAAAAGATTTTTTTTATAATTTTTTTAATTTTTAGGTGTATTTATGTTAGGTGTGTCTAAAAATTAAAAAAAAATACTTAAAATATTAAAAAAATTCAGTAAAAACAATATAACACGGAAAACAAGAAAGTATAATTTTCTCAAAAGAGTTTTTGGAAAACTCTAACCTAGCATAGTGATTGTGGTTTTGAGACAGCGTCATATATATACAGTCACAAAATGGTTTGAATAAATTCTAGTACTTTTTTCTATCGCAAAAAAAATTAAAAAAAACAATATCGTCTTACTCTTTTGATATAACATTTCTCTTTTCATTCATTTTTTCATCTTCCTGTCTCTCTGTCTTTATCTCTCTCTCTCTTCTCTTTATCTCTTTCACTCATCACTCTTCTTTCTCTGTCTGTCTGTTTCTCTCTCTCATTTTCTCTCTGTGTCTCTCGCCTATCTCTCTTCTCTCTTCTCTCTATCTCTCTCATCTGTTTTCTCTCTCTGTCTCTCTCGTTCATCTCCCTTCTCTCTATCTCTCTCATTTCTTTTCTCTCTCTCTCTCTCTCTTATCTTTCTATCTCTCTCTATCTCTCTCGTCCATTTCTCTTCTCTCTCTGTCTCTCTCTTTTTCTGTGTCTCTCTCTCGCTCATGTCTTTTCGTTCTATTTCTCTCTCTTTTTGTCTATTTCTCGCACATCTCTTGTTTCTCTCTATTTTTCTATCTTTCCCTCTCTCTCTCTATCTCTTTTTCTGTCTATCTCTCTCTCCATGTCTCTCTCTCACTCATCACTCTTCTCTCTCTCTCTACTTGTCTATTTGTCTATTTCTTCCTCACTATGTTCGCCTTGCTCACTCTCTTACTCTCATCTTCTCTATTTATCAAGCTCCTTCTCGATTTATCGATCCACTATAAACGACGTCGTCTTACTCTTTTGAACATTTCTCTTTTCACCTATTTTTTCATCTTCCTATCTCTCTGTCTCTGTCTCTCTTCTCTTTCTCTTTCTTACTCATCACTCTTCTTTGTCTGTCTGTCTGTCTGTCTCTCCCTTTCTCTATGTATCTCCTTCGCCATCACTACCACCACCACCACCACCACCATCATCTCTTATCCACCACCTTCACCACTACTGTCGTTTCCTCTCCTCTACCACAAAATATTACCTCTCATCTCTCTCTCACTCATCACTCTTCTCTGTCTGTCAGTCTTTGTCTCTGTCTCTGTCTCTCTCATTGTCTCTCGCTCATCTCTCATCTCTCTTCTCTCTGTCTCTCGCTCATTTCTCTTCTCTCTCTCTCGTTCATCTCTCTTCTCTCTATGTCTCTCTCGCTCATCTCTCTTCTCTCTATCTCTCTCTCGTTCATCTCTCTTCTCTCTATCTTTTTTCTGTCTCTCACTCTCTATCTTTTTGTCCCTCTCTCTCTCTTCTCTTTCTCTCTCTCTTTCTCTCCCACTATGTTCGCGTTGCTCACTCTCTCCTTTCTGTCTTCTCTATTTACTGAGCTCCCTCTCGATTTATCTATCCACTACAAGAAAATGCACTTTTAGCGACCACTTTGTCTCTCTCTCTCATCACTCTGTCTCTGTCTCTGTCTCTCTATCTCTCTTTTCTATTTGTCTTTCACTCATCTCTCTCTCTCACCACTCATCTCCTCTACCACATTCACCACTACTGCAAACACCATTTCACCACCACTATTACTTTCACTGTCGCCACATCACCTCTACGACTACCATTACTACTACTATCGCCACCACTCCACTACCACCACCACTACTACTGCTACTACTACTACCATTACCTCTCTTTCACCCCTGCCACTCCATTTACACTACCACTAAAATATATATTAGTGAAAAATATTTTTATTTTTCTCTCTCTATCTCCCTGTCTCTCTCTCTTTATATCTCTTTCTCTCATTGGCCACAACAAATTAACTTTATTTTAATGGAAAATATTATCCCTGCTTCTACCAAATAAAATAATAATAATAATTTTATATTCATTAAAATAAATATGAAACAAATAAATTTTCAACCTTACTAAATGAAAAAATAAAAATAAGAATTCATTAACTATAAAAAAATTATTTTAATAAAAAATAATTTTTTTTAGCAATGACATCCTCCGTTGCGAAAAAAAAAAGAATCGTTTAATTATTTAAATATTCATTTGTAATGAAAATTAGAAAAAACAAAATTCAAAAAAATTTCCATTCTCCCCCATTCCTTTTCCATTCCCGCTCAGGTTCCCCCACCCCAAACCCAAAATCCCCAATCTCAAAAATCCCTAATCTCTTCCCCTCCCATTTTTCTATTCCCGCTCGGGTTTCCCCTAACCCCAAACCCAAACCCAAAATCCCCAATCTCAAAATCCCTAATCTCTTCTTACGTCTCTCTCTCTCTCTCCGTCTCAATTTTTTTTAGATGCTGATTTGGATGATTCATGGTCGAGGAGGAAGAGGAAGAGCAGGAGTTCTAGGCGTAGAACTCTCCACCTCCTTTACAACTCCTGGTGGTTCCATGAATACTTCTACAAACTTAAATCAGTCGGCATCAATTGTGAAAGATGAAGCTAAAGTCACTCGGCAGAGAGCTCACTTAGAGAGAAGGCGAATGAGGATTATGAGGCAAAGGATTCCTTCTCCTCCTCCTCCTTCCCCTCATAGACCCTTGCCCCTTCACTTGTTGGTAAGATTGCTGAGGTTCTAATTGTATTACAGGAAACTCTTACCTAGTGAATTATTTATTTTTTATTTTTTGATGTTGAATTTCATTTTTAACTTTGTTGAATCTCTCCTTCTGTTTATCTCTCTACCCATTTGTTTCTCTAGGTTTTAGGGTTTTGAGTGTGAGAGAGATGGGGCAACAGTCTTTGATCTACAGCTTCGTGGCTAGAGGAACAGTGGTTCTCGCCGAATTCACTGGAAATTTCACGAGCATCGCTTCTTAGTGCCTCCAGAAACTCCCTTCAATCGAATTTATTGCTATTTTTCGGGCCCTCATGATTCGTGACCGATATCATTTTTTGAAGGTACACAGATTTTTTTCTTTTTCTTCTTAGCGATTGTGAATTTCAATTCCGATCCCTCGATTTCTAGGGTTTCTGATCATAATGCAGGTTTTGTAGCGCTTTAATTTGTAGTTGAATCGCTCAGATTTGAGAATTCTTGTACCGTTATTTGCGCGAAATCGAGAGACCGAGTTATGTCGGGCCCGTTGGATCGGTTTGCGAGGCCTTGTGAGTTGTTTTTCTTTTCTGAATCTGAACATGTTTTTTTTTTTTTTTTGATGTTATTGAGCTGTTTCTGTAGTTGATCTGGTAAGATCGTATTGAGTTAGGGTTTTGTTTTTAATAACAGATTTTATGTCCTTGTATGCACGTTCAATTGACTCTTGTATATGATGAGAATCTGTGGAAAAATTTCAATTGCTTCTGTTTGGTTTGACGTGGAAAAAAAATCCTAAATTTTCTTGAGGATACTTGTTAGTCTATAAATCGGCAAAACAACTTTATTTGCAATGAAATTTTCCAGTTTTTTTTTTTTGGGGGGGGGAGAAAAATTTCATTTAAACAGCATGAAATTAAAGGTACATCTAACCCACATAAATAGGTTAGTCTCTCTTAATCAATTCATAGACATCATTGTATTTGTTTTCAATTCTCTCAAATTTTCTTTCTTTGCTATTTCCATTAGTTTTGAGGGATTGAATTAGTTTTTGGTTTCAATCTGAGGACTTGATGCCGCAAATGATATCATCTACGCCAAGTGTTTGTGTTTTTGCTTCTGTTTCTGTAATATGGTGTTTGCTGCTTTCATAGTTTTGCTCGAGTTCAAATCGTAGAATCGTATCAATTCCTTGCTTGTCCTTCTAAGAATTAGTATATGATTTGTTGTTCAAGCTCTTCGGTGATCGAGTTTGTGTCTTGTTTGGTGGCTTGGGGTGTTGTTTTAATGATATAACTTGTTATATTTGTAAATACAATCATGCAGCTTTAATTCTCCGAATTTCTTAGCATATCATTTTTTGCCTTTCTTGACATCATTAGGGATGGATGCATCACTTATCTATTACAAAAAAAATATTTAGAACCATAATCGTTTTCGAGAAGCCAAAATAATTCATATACTGTCCCACAGTGGAGGCCTCATCGTGCATATATATGTCATGTAATCATATATCAGCGAATAAGCATTCTCCCTCACATTCTTGTCAAAATAACTTTTTTTCTTCTCTTCTTTTTTCATTTTTAAATTTTAAAATTTTGACAAATAGACTACCTAATACTATATATCAAATGACAATAGTAAGAGATGTAATTAGAAGCTGTGATTGGTGGGCTTTGCCTAGAGTTCTGTTATTTTGTCAAGTTCTGTTTCTCTGAGACATTTTCTTTCATTGTGGGTTGATGCAATTTTGCATAATTTCTATTACATCATTTGTATGATGCTTCAGCTGAATTATTATGTTTGCCTTTTCATCAGTGAATTAAGGTATGAACTCTTCATCAACTCAATTTGCCACTTCAGGAATGATGGGTTTATATGAGAGACAAAATTTTTATAAGTGGGCGCACCAATAAATTTTGTAAAATCTAGTCAATTCCTGTATATTTTTGTGTTCATTCATGTATTTGGTTTCTAGATTCGTAGTAAAACTCTTTCCGGATAAACCACAAACCTAGAAAACGTGTCCACAAAAATAAAATGTAAGATGTAGATTAATGAATCTTTGGTCTACATATTTTATTTTCTACAATTAAAAAAATGTCTAGCATTACTCAACATTTTCACACCCACCAACCACTTCATGGTTTTTTTATTATAATTCCCCACTCCTAAGGTTTGGAAACCAAATCAAGTAACCATCACAATCTTATAACAAATTATTGGTTAATTTACAGGTAATGAAACTCAAGGAACAGCTTTCCGAGGCAGAGAAGGAGATACAGAGGCTACTGGAGAGATGCGATGGTGTTTCAAGCAACAGCCCGGCTTCATTGTTCTCCATGGAAGCCATGGATCCACCTCCTTTTCTAGGGGAGTTTGGGATGGAAGGGTTTGGAAATATTTTTTATGTGCCAGAAAACAATTACAATCATGGCATGGATTGGGTTAATCTTATATGATATGTAATTAAAGCAATTCTAGTATTAATGTAGCTAGTGACACTACTAAAAAAAACACTTTTTGCGACCGCTACAAGCCGTCGCAAATAATAAAAATACAGTCGCAAAAAACCTTTTGCGACAGCCCATGCGATGGCAAATGTTCATCTTTTTTTTTTTTTTTCCCTTGACTTTGTTTTTATGTTAGTGTTTCAGTGGTACTTTACATTTGACTAGAAGATGGAATTGTTAATGTTAGAATATAACTTGCTTTTTAATTATGGATGAATTTTTATTTATATAGTGGACTTTTTATATTCTTATATAATTATTGGTTTTTTTTATAGTTATTTTTCATTTAATACAGGTCATTTTCATTTTTTTAATAATTTTATTACAGGTTTCTTTTTTGTTCTTTTTTTAATTTTTTTTGAGACGGCAGAACACCCCGTCTCAAAAAGAAAATTGAAGGACGACACCTATATTGTCGCAAAAGGTAGGGAATATAATTGAAAAATAAGGCCTTTAGCGACGGTATCATAGCCGTCGACAATAGTCATTAGCGACGGCTCAGGTTGCTGTCTCAAATACACTTTTAGCGACGGTATTTTTGCCGTCGCAAAAAACCCTTTTAGCGACGGTAATACTGTACCGTCGCAAAAAACTCAGATTTTCATACATTATTGGCGATAGAAATTTGCCGTCGCAAAAAAGGAATTTTCCCGTCGCAAAAGCAAAGGCGATGGCACTTGCCGTCGCTAAAACCCTTTTGCAACCCCTTTTGTTGCGACCCCCACTTGCCGTCGCAAAAAGCCATTTTACCGTCGTAAAAACCTTTTGAGACGGCAATTGGGGTATTTGCGACGGCGTTTTGCTGTCGCAAAAAACAATTTTTTTTGTAGTGTATTTGAAAATAATATAATAAATCATATAAATTTGACATAATTATATTGAAAAATTTTAAAATTTTAATTTATATATTACTTAGTTTTTTTTTTTTGTCAATAATATGTTAATCATATGAGTAAAAAAAATAATATTATCATATCTTTTACATTAAATACAAAATTTATTTTATTTATCTTTTTGTCTTTATACTGTCTGCATTATTTTAGTCTCTTTACCCAAATTCAAATGGAAGTCAATGTAATTATACCAAAAATATTAAACTTGCTATATTTTTTCTAATTCTCTTAGGGAGATCAGTGTAATTTACCCTATTTTGTTTGGAACTTAAATTTTTTTTTAGGACTGCTAGCACCTACCTATTTTAGAACCCCCTCTCTTCTTTTCTTTTAATTCCAATTTTGTCCAAACATAAAATTTCATTTCTACCCTCATTGCTAACTCTTTAACCCTAATTTCCCAAACCTAACCCTAATTCCATTGGCGTCGCTGTCACCAACCATCATCGTTGACGCCACTATAAGCTTCATATCAAGTTTTGGTCACCACTCCACCTCTGGTGTCACTGTTATCGCCGTCATCACTGATTGTAGAGAGAGAGAGAAAGAGTTGCAAAGAAGAAGAAGAAGAAGAGAGAGAGAGATCGCTGACCATCACTATCATAGCCCCTGCATCTACAAGCTGTTGCGATCTAACTCGTCATCACCGTCACCATCGTCGTAGCATACCACCATTGCGGCCTGATTTCCACTTTCAAATCTAGGATTTTGAGGAAAGAAGAAGAAGAAGAGGAGAGGAGGTTAAAGGAAAAGATGATGGGAAAGGGAATGAGAGGCTAGAGGTGTAGTAATGGAAGGACTAGTGGCGGCTGGGTCACAATATGGGTTGCGATCTAAAGAAGAAGAAGAAAAAAAGAAGATGAGACAGAAGAGTGGGTGGTTATGGAAGCAACAAGTGGATTCAGATTGCGGTGGTGCAATGGTGGTTTGCCGAAGTTGAGACAAAGGGGGTGAAAAAGATAGAAAAAGCAAAAGAAATCGCAGGTGGGCTGTGGATTGGCTGCCAAAGGCAGCGACAATGGTGCCGAAGGTGATAGTTAGAGATAGGGAGTAGGGTTTGGGTTTGGGGTTAAGGATATAGTTGACATTAAGATGGGGGTCCAAAGAGAAAATCGTGAGGTCTCATTTTGCTGGGTGGTGGTTCAAAGAATTAAGGGGCCAAAGTAGAAAGATAGGTGTAAATGGCAGTCCTCTTTTTTTTTTAGAGAGGAAATTACAAAAAAAAAAACCCTAGGGTTTGGCGTGTCTTTCACATTAAACCCCAACATTTTAATTTTAACAATTTAAACCTTGAATTTTTAACCGTGTCCCAATGTTGACCCTCCATCTGTTTCTGTTTGTTTCTGTTAACTTTTTACACTTATTTGATACATGTGTCACTTTTTGATTCGTCCATAATTATTATAATTATTTTATTCCAAAATTATTCCAATACTTTCTCTCTTCTCACTCTCTTTTCTCTTCCCACCATGTCTTCTCTTCTCTCTATCATCAAGCAGTCCCATTTAGAAACATACCCAAAAAATTAAACCAAAAATCAATCTGAATGACAACCCAGAAACCAAATTCGGAAACAAACTATACAAAACATACCCTTTTGCCGAATCCAAAGATACCATGAACCAACACAATGGGAGGCAAATCAACAGCACTGGTTGACCCTTTGGGCTCTTCCTCTTTGACCCCAACATTCACATTTGACTTGAAAAGAGATTTATTCAAAGCCTGAGAAAGGTCACCAGCCACTGTTGCGCTGAATATGTAAAGCCATGCAAATGAACCAAAGAGCTCACAAACAACTCTGCTAAATACAGGCCAACCATCTATAACCTGGTCATCTTCTATACATATATATATATATATATATATATATGTATCTCTCTCTCTTTCACAAAATTTTAGAAAAACAGTGAAGGCTCTTCTGCATCAACCTCAAGATTTGAAAATAATCAAAACCCAAATCAAAACCTTATATGATTCATTTATTTTGTGTTTATATATATATATATATATATATTAGTATTTTTTTGTGTGGACCGAAAAAGCTCTTCCTCCAATTCCAAATCAGATGATCAAACGATTATGGGGTCTTAGGGTTTTGGGAAAGAAGGAAATGGAAGAGCTCTTCCTTTAATTCCAAATCAAATGATCAAACAATTATGGGGTCTTAGGGTTTTGGCGAAGAAGGAAAGCGATTATAAAGTCTTAGGATTTTGGGGAAGAAGGAAAGGGTTTTGGTAGTGCTTTTCTTCGGCTGCTTTTCTCCCTTGCTTTCTCACTCCGGCATGCCTAGCCATTCTAGTGAACCAGTTTGATCATAGAGCTTTGATATGGATTTGGGAAAAAAGGCAATTGAGAGCTAAGAGAGAAAGAGAGAGAGAGAGAGAGAGAGAGAGAGAGAGGTGTGGAAGATGTTGTGGTAGCGCAGGAGCAGTGTGGACGGAGGTTGGCAAACGGCGCGAAGGTTAGCGAATGGGCGGAGGTCAACGATGGGGCATCCGGAGGTCGTTGATCGTTTATCTTGGAAGAGAGAGATGAGTATTAAAATAATTATAATAATTATTGACGAATCAAAAAGTGACATGAGTATTAAATAAGTGTAAAAGGTTAACACAAACAAATGAAAACAAATGGAGGGTCAACATTAGGATACGGTTAAATATTCAGGGTTTAAATTATTAAAATTAAAATGTTGGGGCTTTTTTATATTAGTATTTTTTTGTGTGGATCGAAAAAGCTCTTCCTCCAATTCCAAATCAGATGATCAAACAATTATGGGGTCTTTGGGTATTGGGAAAGAAGGAAATGAAAGAGCTCTTTCTTCAATTCCAAATCAAATGATCAAACAATTATGGGGTCTTAGGGTTTTGGGGAAGAAGGAAAGGGATTATAAAGTCTTAGGATTTTGGGGAAGAAGGAAAGGGTTTTGGTAGTGCTTTTCTTCGGCTGCTTTTCTCCCTTGCTCCTTCGCTCCGACATGCCTAGCCATTCCGGCGAACCACTTTGATCATAGAGCTTTGATATGGATTTGAGAAAAAAGGCAATTGAGAGAGAGAGAGAGAGAGAGAGAGAGAGAGAGAGGTGTAGAAGATGTTGTGGTAGCGTAGGAGCAGTGTGGACGGAGGTTGGCAAACGGCGCGAAGGTCAGCGAACGGGTGGAGGTCAGCGATGGGGCATCCGGAGGTCGTCGATCATTCATCCTGGAAGAGAGAGAGAGAGAGAGAGAGAGATGATAGAAAAAAAGTTAATTTAGAAATAAAATAATTATAATAATTATTGACGAATCAAAAAGTGACATGAGTATTAAATAATTGTAAAAAGTTAACACAAACAAATGAAAACAGATGGAGGGTCAACATTAGGATACAGTTAAAAATTCAGGGTTTAAATTATTAAAATTAAAATGTTGGGGCTTTCTTTTGTAATTCCTCCCCCCCCTTCTCTTTTTCTTTTTTTCTTTTTTTTTAAGGTGAATTAAGAAAGGAGTCGTCATTCAAAATTTCTAAAATTTTAAGTTTCTTTTGTAGAAAATATTTAAAGAGTTTCAAATTTAAACGAATAATTATGTTCTTTTAAAACTAAGGGACGTGTCCCTAATAAAAACACAGTACAATGGGAGTGTTTAGGAAGTTAAAAATTGGATTTTTAAGTTAAAATTCACAAAAAGATAAAATAGGCTAAAGTAGTTAATAAGACAAAATATTACATAAAACCTATAATTATTTTATTTTTTCTACTCACAAGCATCGCATCCAATTACAAAAAAAATTTAACTCTTTTTCCAAACACAAATATTTTAGCCTACTAAAATAGTCAAAAACTAAAATAACTTACTAAAATAACCAACTTCCCAAAGGAAGCCAATGTCTATATAAGACATTAAAGCTCTTTAATTTTCAAATTGTTAATTTGGGTTTGTTTATTTATTTATTATTTTCATATATATATATATATAATATATTTTATCATAAACGATTTATTAAACCTTTTTCAACGTGTACAAACGTCATAAAGACTAACAGGAATATCGGTTGCATTTTGGAGTAATCCATTATTCGTTAATACAATCACGTGGGTAGGTAATAACATTTTTAAAAATGCGATTACATGTCTCTCATAATCTGAAGCTAAGAATTATTTACTTTACTTTTGATTCACATATTTACAGTATATTTATTGATTTTTTAATAGTAATATTGATGGTTTATTGTGTAAAATTTTGCCCAACATCTTGTAACAAAGCAGATGACAGTAATGGAGTGAGTAGCAGAGAGAGCAGTGGCTAACACCTTGGTACTGGTGGAATTGACAAGAAGTACACCATCTAAATTTTTCCATCCACAAAAGACTTCCAATGATACCTTCCCCTTGCTTTTTAATAATAAAGGTTTTTTTTTTTTTTTTTTTTTTTGAAAAACTGTTTTTGTCTTATAGGCGCTAAATAGAAGCTGCACCAAATAATTTCACACGTATATAAAAAACAGAGAGTTATAAACAGCTCCATAAATTGCACTAAACAGTCCCATATTCATAAAACTAAAAGTCTCTGATTTCTCAACACAATGTTCCACCAATCTCGCCAAGTTTAGATGGTGAGTGCTGCCTATTATCTTGACATGCTCAGCTAAGAAAAAGACTCTCTTGCCGTTGCTTAGAAGAGTTACTTCAAAGACCAATATCCATATCAGTCTGTGACTTTGAGCTCAATTCTATAAGAGAATCTCATGGGCATTCCCGGCACTTCTTGATCTAAATAATCCTCCTTGGTTTCATCAGTTCCTCTTTTCTACCATGGAAAGGAAAACAAAGATGAAAATTATAATAAAGAGACTGGAAAAACACTCCAAGTCTGGATACCAGTTTGATTACAAATTGATTATTGACTCCACTTTATATTGACCTTCATTGAGATGAGCTCTGTTAGTATATATAGAGCATTTTCCACTTGAATTTTTATTGGAAACATCACTTGAACAAAACAGAGCAGCTCTGTAGTAGCAACTACTTAAACAGGCTTGCTTGCAACTACTCTTCATGTCTATGAATTAAAAGCATTTGACGTGTCAGCCTCAACAATGAGGTAGGTAACATTCTTTAGCTTTATGAGCTTGTGATGTTTTGAAGGTTTGCAGAACAAAGGAATAATTTTAGAACATTCAAGATTATGATGTTTATCATTTAGTTCTGTTTAAAATAGCTTACTTGTATTGCTATTAGCCACTTTTGAGTAACTGCAATCCAAACTTGCCAAGCTATCGTACCATATCTACTGCAAACTAGTGGTGGCTTAAGGAGTAGGCGCTCTATTTAGGAGGGCCCTACTTACTATATATAGACAAATCATAAAGCGAGAACAACCTCTTTTGATTGTAAAGGTTAGGGAAATTGTTAAGAATTTTAAATAAAAATTATAAAAAAAATATTACAGAGGGCCCCAATTATATTTTTCGCCTTCATTCAAATAGGTTTGATCCATTTAGTGCACAGTATAGCCATTGAATGCACAACAGTTTGGGCATTACTCTAATGTGCAGAATCGATGTAAAAATATGATACAAGAAAAATATTGCAAATCAGATTTCAATTTATCCATTTCCTGTTACAGATCAGTAGGTTCTGGGAAAGCGGAGGGGGAAAAACATGGCACTATAATTTTTTGTTCATCATGTCACACTCTTTTTGTTTTCCCAGTCAAGCTTAAAGTGGAAAAAAAAAAATCACATTCTGCAGACTAATTGATGTACAAAATGTTTTCTTTCCCAGCATTTCAAGAATATAACCCTTTAACCAAATTAATTAGTCATAAAATGGCTCTAAATTTGTCCAAAATATAAGCCACCTTTGTTCCTTCTTCAAACTTAATTTACTATTCATTGACACATCTTTTGGAGAATAAAGTTTGAATCCTTCAGCCAAATTAATTAGTCATAAAATGGCTCTAAATTTGTCCAAAATATAAGCCACCTTTGTTCCTTCTTCAAACTTAATTTACTATTCATTGACACATCTTTTGGAGAATAAAGTTTGAATCGTAAACCACTAATTTGATGTTCTCTTGTTTTACTTGAATCATGAGAAACTCTCATACTCTCACAAAATATCTATGTACTTCGCCTTCACTATAGAACTTGAAAATGTTTTAATTAAAACTATGGGAAATCTAATCTTGCTCACTACATTCATGTGGTTTTGTATGTACTATGGAAATGATGATGGAAGAACTTGAAGAAATAAAAGGGGCAAATATTATTGAGAGAGTTGAAATTTTATCAACTCTACCTAAAACACCATTAATCCTGGTATCATGGATTGTGATTTGCACAAATAAAAATCTTTGATTATAGTTCACTACATAAGAAATGGAAAACAAAAACTTTAAACAACCAGTTGTAGTTTGCTCGTTGGAGTATACTTTATTTACCTTGGTCCTGATAAAGTTGATGCAAATAATGGAGTAGCAGCACCAATGGCATCCCCTTGGTGACCAGCAACTGTAATTGGTCTTCGTGCCACAAGAGTTGTGAAGTTATAATCCAAATTGCTTTGAACATCTACAGAACCCCCTAAGACCTTAACCACCACTGACATGGAAGGCCTCCTGGAAAAATCACTTTGTAGACACCACACAGCAACCCTCATCATCTCCACAACTTCTGCTCTATGTGTTTGCATGTCATCATTGTATTTATCAACGATATCCAGAAGTCGTTCCTCTTCTGCTTTCCTCTTAAACAAATCTAGCAGATGCATATCTTCCTCAGGCTGAGACCTATCCAAATTTTTGCGCCCACACAACATTTCCAGCACCACGACACCAAAGCTATAAACATCTACTTTCTCGGTGATAATTGAGCTCAACCATTCAGGAGCCAAATAGCCTGGTGTTCCCCTCATCAATGTTACAACTTGGCTTTGGTCCTTATCAATTAGTTTCGACAATCCAAAATCAGAAATTTTCGCATTGAAGTCTTCATCTAAGAGGATGTTTTGGGGTTTGATATCCAAGTGAAATATCTTTTGCCTACATTCCTCATGAAGATAGGCTAGTCCCTTGGCTATATCCATAATGATCTTCTTTCTGGATTGCCACCCAAGAGTTTGCTCCTGGTGCCTTTGGAAGATCCATGTATCCAAGGATCCATGGGACATGTACTCGTAAACTAGAAGCCTATATGATTTTTCAGCACAAAATCCAATTAATCTCACCAAATTGACCTGGTGAATGCTGCTTATTGTTTCAACTTCAGCTAAAAATGACTTCTTAACTTGACCAAAACCATTGAGACGCTTCACCGCTACTTTGGTGCCATCGCTTAATGTCCCTTGAAACACTGACCCAAATCCTCCTTCCCCGAGCTTGTCATTGAAATTGCTTGTCATGGCTCTCAATTCTTCGTAAGAAAATCTGGTAGGCATCCCTGGTACTTGATCAACAAAGAACTCATCGAAATCCTCGGACTCTTGTTTCTTTTTGAAAAAGAAAATGCAAGAGGCAACCACGAAAAATAGAACAAAAAAAGCTCCGAGACTGGAACCCATTATGATCTTGACTTGCCTTGATTTCTTTTGAGGAGAATTTACTGTTGAAGGAATAAGATTCTGTGTAGTCGGAGATTTCTGCACTTTAAGAAATACAGCAACGGTCTCACGCATTGTTTCCTCATTACTTATAAGAGAAAAGACTTCAGACAATAATAAGCAACCTTGCCTTGAATGATAGCCCAAATTATGTGCAAAAAGAGCTACTTTGCATGAACAGTTTTTCAAGCAACTCGTCTTGCAATCCTCTAATGCTAATTTTTCTTCCAAATTAAAGTTTTTGGATAGGGATTGGATGTTGAACTTGAAGTAAAAGTAACTAGTATTCTTAAGCTCCAAAAGGGTGTGATATTGAGAATGGTCACAAGAAATGGGTGTAACAAGGGAACATCCAAGGCTGGGTTGCCTAGAATTTATTTGCCAGAAAGTGCTGTTGTAGATGGCTTCCTCAAGACAACTGCACTGTCCATGTGAAGAACAGAGGCCGTAATTGCCACACACCATGGGATAACCGCAGTCACCAATATCTGATGTCATCAGATCAGCCGTCACAGTCCAAATCCAATTCCGTCCATCCCACTCATATACCTTCAAATGCCCATCAGGATCCAACCTTACGAACTGATGATGAGCTGACGATGATGATGCAACAGGGATTTTGTGCCGCAAAAAGCTTTCTTTCTCAAATTTAACATATTTCACTCCTACATAGTATTGAAAATAGGGCAAGGGTGGATTGGATTCTACATAAGCCACCACCATCTCGTAATAGTCTTGAACTTTAAAAGAAAACAAACCTGGAGTCAAGTTCGATGCGGATTTGCTGGAGGTGAGCTTCTGGCCACGAAACAAAGTCTGGCCAACAAGCAAGGAGTCAGTTGGGTGATCAAACGACTGCCAAACCGTTTTATTGTTTTGATCAAAGAGGACCAGGTTTCCCAATTCAGTGAAATTCATGCCGAAGACGGACTTTCCTGATGTGTTGGTAGACCATACGAAAGTGCCATCTGCGTCATGCAATATCAAATCTCCATCTCCAGTGAGTTGTAAGGTGGCGTCAATTTGAACAGGATTGTCCCGATTTGCAGACCAAACTAGTTCCGCTGCAATTATATAAGACGAGTTGTCGCTAAAATAATCTGTACTAGCGAAGAGTACAACACCAAAGAGGCATGCCTGAGTTTGTTGAGTAGGGCAATAGAAACCACAGATCAAATGTGAGCCACTGGATGATCCTTGGAGGACGGGTGTGAGATTGAAACTGGGATAATCGGTAAAATTATTGTAAATTGAGGGCTTGTTGGTCCAACAAGTATTTAACTTTGCCATTGGAGGTGCAAATTGGGCATTGTTAAAGAAGGATACTGAGGCTATGAAAAAGATAATAACAGCATAACAAATAGTGCAAGATAGACCCATTGGTGGTGGTTTATCATTACAGCTTTGTTTCTTCTTCTTGGTCACTAGTTTTTATTTTTCTTTGGGGAAAGCAATGGAGAAGAAGGTGTTGAAGAAGAAAGGTGAGTTGCAAACTCCAGATTTCGTTTCTCCCAAATGCAGAACAGCGAGGACAGTGCCGCATTTCAAATCACTCTTAAATCACTATTACAAGAATTATTGCAGGTCATTGAAATGTTGTTTACGTTCCCCACTCCTTTTGTTATGTCAAAAAGGAAGAAATATCATTTTGCCAACTAAATTTTCACACGCTTTTTAATTTGATTTTCAATTTTTGATTAATATTAATTTTACATTTAAACTTTTAAAATTTTAATCAATTTGGTTCTTGTCGTCACATTTCGTCCACAATTGGACAAAATGTGTTGACGTGGTACCAAATTTTATTTAGAATTTCATTTTACCCCAAAACTATACCTTAAAATTCAATTTGCCCTCAAAATATAACAAATTAAATTTAAATATTTAATCAAATGAAAGGGTAAATTATTTATAAGTCCTATTTGGAAGACTTATAAAAGATATGGTCCTATAAAAGAACTTATAACCTAATAGGTCATGTGATTTTCTTGTGGACACATTTACTCCCAATCTTAATTAATTAATAATCTAATTAATGATAATACCATATATGAAAATATAATGTTACCATAGATTATGATCATATCTATATGGTTAGAAATTTGAAATTCAAAATAACCTAATTAATGGTAATACCATAAATGTGAAATTCAATTTTATCATAGATTGTGATCATATCTATATAGTAGGAAATTTGAAATTCAAAACATAAATGTAACATGTAACATCTCAAACTCAATGTGACATTCCCATACGCTTTTGAAATTTAAAATAACTTGATTAATAGCAATACCATATATAGGTAATCCAATATTACCATAGACTGTGATCATATCTATATGATTGGAAATTTAAAATTCAAAACATAAATGTAACATGTAACATCCCAAACCCTATGTGACATTCTCATATGCCTCTCATCCCAAACCTAACGTAAATGTAAAATGCAACATCCCACACCCATTGTGACATTCCCATATGATTCTCATCCCAAATCCAATGTGACATTCCAATACTCCACTGTTGAATTATGAATAATGTATCCTCCTAAACGTAACATATAACATCTCAACCCAACCCATGTATTGAACCACCATCACCTCCAACCCATCGTAACTTCGATATCATAAGACGGGGTTCAATCCACATTTAATTAAAAAATTAAAAACTCAGTAATTTTGCGCAATATAATGTGACACGTATGTAAACACTGAATACAACAATGACACAACACACATTTAAAGATAAATACAGCCGAACGTAACACACAAAAGACATAACAACGTTGTGGATGTGGGATAACATTACAATCAAAGGCCCCGTTTGTTTTGGGGTATAGAGGGAGGGATGATATTAGGATAGAGGTGAGACCTATTTAATGTTGTGTTTGTTTGTAGATTTGGCAAAGGGATTGAGATGGAGGAGGGGATTAGGTTGGGCCTTGGAAGGGGGATTGGGATGGAGGATATGGAAGTGGTATTAAAAAAAATAGTTCGTCGGATTAGAAATTATTTATTTATTTTTCATTTTTTACATTTTGGGCATTTTTTTTTTTTGAACATTAATGTTTAATTTTTTGTATTTTTTTGTTAAGTAAAAATCATTGTTTTATTTGTTTTATTTTTATCTGGAAATTTTTTATTTTTTTAATTTTTTACACATTGGGCATTTTTTTTTAACATTAATGTTTAATATTTTTGTATTTTTTATTATTTTATATAAAAATAATTTAACAATTTCTACACTAACAACTATTATCAAAACAAATATAATTTTACTTAATCCCCTCACTATTAATCACCTCACTAACAATCCTCTCACTATTAATCTCATCCATTCTACCTCTAAAAACAAACAAAACCTAATGTAACATCGTTTGAGGCTAATGAAAGTGTGCCAATGGATGGTTATAATAGATTGTCAAAGCCATATCAGATAAGATGACAGTGAAACATGAATAACTGGCACCACACAACAAATCTCACTAATTGGAGAAGCAAAAACCATACCTCATTCCCTCAACCACTTGGAGTCCAAATCAGCAGAAGCAAACAAAACACAACCTCCAACCTTGAAGACAGTATTGGCCATATCCTCATCCAAACAAGCAACATTTTCAATATCCATAATTGTTGTCTATAATCAAATAGAAGTTTTTGATGTAATATCAAAACTTCATTTAAAATTGGGAAAATTCTAAACATACATAAAATTCATAGAAAAAAAACTTGACAAGAATGATATGACAATGCTATTATTGTAAATAAATCCATTTTCAATGATTTTTTATTTTGAAGTGAAAGGTCCACAATGAGCCGTATCATTATGTATGAAAATCATGTATAAATTTTTGTTTGTATAGTATTATTCTTAAAATTTTATTTCACCTTTCAAAGTAATAATTATAAACCTATATTTTTATTTCATAATCACTAGATATATAATGAAAATCCTTTATTGTAAATAATAGATATCCTTTATTATAAACTTGTAACAAAGATGGTCAAAGTTTGATATAGGAAATATCATTTTGACTCTTAAAATTTCACGTATTTTTCAATTTAATCTCCAGATTTTGATTAATATCAATTTTACACCCAAACTTTAAAATTTTTGATTAATTTGGCCCCTGCCGTCACATTCAGTCTATAATTGGACAGGATGTGCTGACGTGACAGCAAAATTTATTTAGAATTTCATTTTGGAAAAATTATTTATAAGTCCTAGTATGGGAACTTATTTAATGTGAAGTCATGTGTAATTTCTTATAGAGTTTCAAGTCGTATTTAGATAGGAATGTGTTCTATAAGGTCGTATGAGTTGTAAATAAATGGTATTAGTGTACTATTATACTCCTTGTTTATTTTTATATTAGAGGTTATTGTATCATTCAGTATATTACGTTTTTGAAGGCTTTTAGGAAAGTGGATTGTGCAAGCTACGTCCGTGGCTTGAATGTCACCTTGATCGCAGATTCTGATGGATTTTGAAATGTTGCTTGTTTGGATGAGGGTATGGCCAATACTGTCATCAAGGTTGGAGGTTGCGTTTTGTTTGCTTCTGCTGATTTGGACTCCAAGTGGTTGAGGGAAGGAGATATGGTTTTTGCTTCTCCAATTAGTGAGATTTGTTGTTGTGTGGTGCCAAGTGTTCATGTTTCACTATCATCTTATCTGATATGGCTTTGACAATCTATTACGACCATCCATTGGCACACTTTCATTAGCCTCAAATGACGTTACATTAAGAAAGTGTGGCAATGGATGGTCGTAATAGATTGTCAAAGCCATATCAGATAAGATGACAATGAAACATGAACAATTAGCACCACACAACAACAAATCTCACTAATTGGAGAAGCAAAAAACCATACCTCCTTCCCTCAACCACTTGGAGTCCAAATCAGCAGAAGCAAACAAAACACAGCCTCCAACCTTGATGACAATATTGGCAATATCCTCATCCAAACAACCAACATTTTCAAAATCCATCAGAATCTGTGATCAAGGCAACATTCACGCCCACAAACGTAGTCTGCACAATCCACTTTCCTAAAAGTCTCCAAAAACGTAATATACCGAATGATACGATAACATATAATATGAAAATAAATAAGGGGTATAATAGTACACTAATATCATTTATTTACAACTCATAGGACCTTATGGAACACATTCTTATCTAAATAGGACTTGAAACTCTTTAAGAAATTATATAGGACTTCATATTAAATAAGTTCTCATAATAGGACTTATAAATAATTTTCCCAAAATGAAACTCTAAATAAATTTTGGTGTCACGTCAGCACATTTCGTCCAATTATAAACTGAATATGACGGCAGGCGCCAAATTAATCAAAATTTTTAAAGTTTGGGTGTAAAATTGATATTAATCAAAATCTAGAGATTAAATTGAAAAATACATGTACGGGGAGCAAATATTCCGGCGAGCCCGTACTCCTTTCTTCCGAGCTTCGAGTCTATCCGATCGTCCTGCGAACACAACGACGGTGAGCTACCCGGCGGTGTGTGGCCGGAAAACCCCTTCGACGGTCAAGTTAGCACACACTCAGGGATAGAGAGAGAGAGAGAGAGAGAGAGAGAGAGAGAGAGACGAGTGTTCAGTGTTTAGCGTATCTCACCAAAAAATGGTCGTCCTTAGCATGGGGGGCATAGACATGCTTACATACCTTTTGCGCCCCAAATCTACTCCCATTAGTCTCTCGACACGTGGTGCTGCTATCCCATCTGTCAGCACAAATCCAGCTATCACGACCTAACCAAACTGTCCGAATACGTCGACGGAGCCCAGCAGACCGGCGGAACCACCTCGGCCTTTCCCGTCCGTGATACGCTGCATGCTCGAGTGCTCTACTAACCGAGCTCCATACCGACCGAGCTCGGTTGCATTCCGGCAAAGCCGAGCTCGAGATAGGTCACGTCGGTTAACAAAAGAGCCTCCTGCCGAGCTGAATGCGTGAGCCTTCCTACCGAGCTAAACGCACAAGCCCTCCTGCCGAGCAACTCAAGTAGCATGGTGCCTACCTGTTCAGGTTCAGGTAGCTCGGTCCAGGCAGTATTGGGCCTTAACCGAGCGGCCCTATCTCTGAGCAAGCCCAAAGCTATCCTGGTCCAAACGCGCTCGGCCTTCAATTTGTCCGACCCTCACTATGGCCCATTCCCAGCTCGTAAATCTCCCTCTCAATTGCCCCTTAATTCCGTCTTCACAAGCGTAACTGGAATTACCTGTTCTGACTGGGGTAAATTCTTCCAAGGTCCTCGGTATGCAAGACGGCAACCGAGCTAGTTGAGATGCCCGGCTCCCAAACTTGCCCGATCGATGCCTCAATTGCCGTCTTGTCTCTTCAGTACTGACGCCGCCGCCATCATGACACGTGTCGCGCATTGATTGGCCTCAAGCAGCCAACCCTCACGTCCCTTCACATTCAAATTTTTGGCGGTTCTTCACCCCTACAAACACGCCATGTCCTCCTCCATTTTATTCTTACTGACTCCCCTTCAACTTTCAACGTTCAAAAGCTCCAGCGCTTGACCTCCATTCTTGTTCTTCTTCTCCGTTTGTGCGTGAAGACTCAGATTCAACCCCCTTCCTGGTAAGTCCTTCGAGCCCCTTATTGCTATTTCACTTGATATTTCACATTTTAGGGCACTAAATTCGTAGGTTTTAGGATATAGCTCCCCAAATACTCCCATGCCCCTTGTTCCCCTTGCTGTTCTTCAGCTTCTCTGATGAACACCTGAAGATCTGGGGCGGACCGGGCTCCAGGTCTTCTTTCGATCCCAAAAAACGTTAAGACCGAGCAAATTACAAGTTTGCCAAAACCTTAGTAAAAATCGAGGTAGGCAGAAGACTTGGCCGCTCGACCGGGCTGACATCTGGTCCGCTTGAGCGACCGAGCTCCTTGGTTTGTCTTTGCGACCGAGGTGGTCTGGCACTCTTCCTGACCGAGCTAAAGTAAAGCTCATTTTGCGCGACCGTGCTTCCACTTACAATTACCCTCTTTTTCCTGCAGAGTCCAAGGGGACCACTGACCAATACCGAGGCTCTCAAAGACCGAGCAGCCATCCAACACCAGTCTGTGCCAAACCACCTCAACCGAGCTAAACAAGCCGGCTACGCATGGGGCGTTACCGCTTCCTTGTCGACACTCCGGTTGCTCTGGCCACATTCCGGGAAGAGTACGGTATCCCGGACGGCGTACATTTAGAGCTCGGCATTGAGGACACAACCCCATGGGCAGATTAGACCAGTGTCCCTTCACCGTGCTGTCCATTATAGAAGGGGGCCTCCGCTTCCCCGTTAACCCGCTAATATGTGAATTCTTGCGGCGCACCGGGCTAGCTCCAACCCAGGTCTCAACCAACACTTACAGAATAATCAACGGGATCCACGAATTGAACAACCGGCTAAGAACCAACCTAGGACTAGCCGAGATACTACGCCAGTATACGCTCGGGCATACAGGCGATGGCCTTACCTACTATTTAAAAATCAGACCGGGCAAGGAGAAGATAGTGACCGGCACCCCAGACAAGGACTTGCACGACGATGACTTTTTCTGGGTGTCTGGTAACTACGAAACAGCCGACGTACCGGGCTGGTTTATCAATAAGAATTTTGGCGAGACATGTAAGCCGTGCTAACTGTTCGGTTAATTTATCTTTCTTCACTATTTTGTACTTAGCATTTTTTCTTCTTTCCTTTGCAGTAATCGAAGCCCTGCAAGCCCACTATCATTATCCCAACGAAGCAGCCATCAGAACCATGCTCCGCTACCGCAACCAGGATTGCCACGAGCTCCTCAGTTACAAATCGACATATAGATATTCAGTTCCACGACGGAGTAAAGTCACAGACTTTCTTCGCGCTCCATCTTCACCTCCCGATCCCACATTACCAGACGTTCCATTCATCCGGTTGACCGAGGCGGGAGAGATGGCCAAAAGAAGCTGCATCAAGAACCTCATAACTGCCACCTCCACCGAGATACCAATTATCCCGGCCTGTTCTCCTGCTGCCGGGCAATCTAGAGGAACCGTGGTCACGCTGGCGTCTCCCGCCGCCGGGCAAGTCAGCAAAGACAACCGCCGGGCTGGCAAAAGGCCACACGCAGACCGCCGAGCTAGTTACGGAGCTCAGCACCGAACAACCTACCGTGATAACTGACCCAACTCTGCCGTGGAGGCCCCAACTCAAGCACCGGGGTAAAGAGATCCCAGCGATCGCCTCAGTCAAAGGTGATAAGGAGCATCTATTGGTCTTCGATCTGACCAAGGCGTTGCTGCTGCCGAGCGATGTGGTCGACAGCGACCACGTGCCGGACACCCGACTGGTGAAGTCTTCGGTGAAGTCTATGACCAGGGTAAGAACTTCAGGCTGGCAAAAGAATTTTCCAAGTCTTTGCTCGGCTTTCTCCCTAATCGAACCTTCTTCTTGCAGGCTATCCAGAAACAACACTTGGTCTTGGAGGGCATTTATCGACTCCGGTAAAAGGCCACCGACTCTGCCAACCAGGTGGAACAGCTTCATGTCGAGCTCGGCCGGTCCAAAACATCACTGTAGATGGCGAACTCTGACAATTCTAAGTTGCTCGGCCATCTTGGAACCGTTGAGAAAGAAAGGGATGCGCTCCGGGCCGAGCTGGAGACTTTGAAAAAATCCAGTAAGAAGGAGCTAGAGGATGCCAACAACGCCGGTTTCAAGGAAGCTGAGGAGAGCTACACCAAGCAAGTTCATGCCACCCAAGACATCTTCTTCAAGGTGGGATGGAAGGCTGCTTGTGAACAGCTTGGCCAAGGACCTAGGACCGACGTGTTCGCCTCTCCCCTAGTTGCCTTCCTGCCGACGTACCTTGTGTCATACACCAACAACGTCTTCAGTGCGTTGCAGGCTGAGGCCGAGGAAGAAGAGGCAGAGGATGCCGAGGAAAATGACGAGGGTGGAAACTGTGCAATTCAGCCTGGCTAGGAGCAGACCGGTGTCTAGGAGACCACAATCACGGTCGACCTGGAAGCGACCGCAACCGAGGATGAATTCACAAACCTTTCCCCCTTAGTCTAGTTTTCTTTGTCTTATTTTTGTTTGAACATGTAGCCGGGCTATCTGCCCCTCCTCTTGTAATTATTTTGCACATCAATGAAAAAATTTAATTTTCATCAAGTGTTTGCACGGTCTTCAAGCAAAATAACTTCAGCCAGAAAAAATACTTCGGCAAAAAAGACCATTATGTTTAACTTATTTAACCAGAAAAGACGTGTCGGTTTGAATAATAAAGTTGAATAAATCATCAACTTGTTTGACCGAAGTAAACATCTCGGTTCAAATCTTAAGGTTGAACAAATCACCAACTTGTTCGACCAGAATAAACATCTCGGTATAAATCATAAAGTTGAACAAATCACCAACTTGTTTGACCGGAGTAAACATCTCGGTTCAAATCTTAAATTTGAACAAATCACCAACTTGTTCGACCGGAGCAAACATCTCGGTATAAATCATAAAGTTGAAAAAATCACCAACTTGTTTGACCGGAGTAAACATCTCGGTTCAAATCTTAAAGTTGAACAAATCACCAACTTGTTCGACCGGAATAAACATCTCGGTATAAATCATAAAGTTGAACAAATCATCAACTTGTTCGACCGGAATAAACATCTCGATTGAAATCTAATAATAAGCAATGAAAACACGCAGAATGCCGGAGCAAAGACAAGACACTTCTAGATATTGACAAAAAGAATATTACATTCTGAAGTGCGAAGCCAAAAATTCCTATGCACAAAAAGAACACAAACTATGAAAAACTAAAAATAGTACAGTTTGAGGTTGGCCGCATTCCATGGCAGGGATATTCCTCTGCCTTCTAAATCTTCCAAATGATATGCCCCCTTGCCCGCCAGACCGGTTATCTTGTAAGGTCCTTCCCAGTTTGCCCCCAGTTTGCCTTCTCCTGGCACCAGGATGTTGCCCATGACCTTCCTTAAAACCCAGTCGCCTACTTTGAACTGTCTGGGGTGCACTGTCTTGTTGTATTTTCTTGAAAGCTCTTGTTGGTAGGTGGCTAGATGGATGAGGGCCTTTTCCCGGCGTTCTTCCACTAGGTCCAATTCTAGGGCGATTGCGTCGGAGTTCAACTCGGGCTCAAAACTTTCACTGCGGAGGGTGGGCATACCGACTTCCAAAGGGATGACCGCCTCCATGCCATATGCTAGGGCAAAAGGGGTTTCCCCGGTGGATCGTCGCGGGGTCGTTCGGTATGCCTAAAGAACGCTTGGGAGTTCCTCAGCCCATTTTCCCTTGGCTTTCTCAAGCCGCTTCTTCAACCCATCAAGAATGGTCTTGTTTGATGCTTCGGCTTGACCATTAGACTGCGGGTAAGCCGGGGTAGAGTTGCAGAATTCAATCTTCAAGTCTTCACAAAATTCTCTAAATAGGCGGCCGTCAAATTGGGTGCCATTATCCTAGATCAGAATTTTGGGGACGCCAAACCGCGTTACAACATTCTGCCAGACAAACCGTTTGACGTCTTTCTCCTTGATTGTCGCCAAAGGCTCAGCTTCAACCCATTTGGTGAAGTAGTCTGTGGCCGCGATGGAGAACTTCCGGTTGCCTGGTGCCGTTGGGAGTGGCCCCACTATATCTAGCCCCCATATCGCAAAAGGCCAAGGGCTGGTGAGGGGATGAAGTTCCCTGGCCGGCTGGTGGATTTGGTGGGAAAACTTCTGGCACTTCTCATATTTGCGAACATACTTCTGCGCGTCTGCTTGCATGCACGGCCACCAATATCCTTGCAATATAGCCCGGTAGGCCAGAGATCTGCCCCCGATGTGACTGCCACAAATGCTTTCGTGAATTTCGTACAGGATAGCTTCCACGCTGCTTGGGTGCACACACTTTAAATAGGGACCGGTGAAAGACTTCTTGTATAAAACGCCTGATGGAGAGAGCCAAAATCGCTCTGACTTCACCTAGACTTTATGTGCTTCTTTCTTGTCAGCTGGAAGGGTCCGTTCTCTGAGAAAGAGGATAGTAGGGTCCATCCAAGAACAACCTAGCTCGGCGTAGAGTACTTCTGTCTGCCCGGTTTCCTCAATGCTGGGCCTCGGTAGGAACTCAATCAAGAGAGGGCTGGGAGATGTGTTATCGACCATGGAAGCAAGGCCGGCTAATTCGTCTACGCGACCGTTTTCTTCACGGCTAATCTGTTGGACCCTAATCGCCTGGAATCGCTTGACGTGGTTTTTGACCAGAGCTTGGTACTTCACCATTCTGTCATCCTTTGCTTCGTAAACTCCAGAAACTTGGTTAACCACAAGTTGGGAATCACTGTAAACCATTAGCTCGGATGCTTGCATCTGAAGCGTGCTTTTAAGCCCGGCCAAAAGCGCCTCATACTCAGCCTCATTGTTTAATGCAGGGAATCCAAGGGTGATAGAGTGTTCGAAGGTCAGTCTGTCTGGCGAAATCAGAACGATGCCCAGCCCGGCACCTGGCGGTTAGAAGCCCCATCAACAAAAAGTTTCCACATTTCCCCCACAAAGAGCTTCCAACATTTTAAAGGGTCCTGGGAGGCCTGAAGATTGATGTTACCATGGTAGCTCGGCTGTTCAGCTTCAGGTTCAGTGCTGATCGGTTCCACTTCCTCCCCCCTTGGTGACGCGGCACCGGACAGAGCAGGTTGGTCGGTGATACCCAACTCCGTCGACGCATCGCCAGGCGGAAGTGTCATACTAGCTGAAGGTTCTTCGGCGGGGCGTGCAATGTCCGCGTCACCAACATCGCCAAGCTGTGTTATTTCGGTCGAGCCTGCATTTACCTCCTCATCTGCCACGACAATATCCACCGGGCATACCGGATGAGTTTCAAGTGAGAATTCAGCAACGAAGTCGGCCAATGCCTGGGCTGTTATGGCAGTGCATGGTTGAAACTTGATGTCAAACTGTCCTAATTTGACCGCCCACTTGAGAATTCGACCGAAGAAATCCACCCATTCAAACAAAGCTTTGAGGGGGAACTCGGTCAAAACGATGATGGTATGAGCATAGAAATAGTACGCCAATTTCCTAGAGGCCATCATCAACGCCAATGCAAGTTTTTCTAGCGGCAAGTATCTCGACTCTGCCGGTAGCAAGGTTTTGCTGACGTAGAAGATGGCGAGGTGCTTGATTCCTTCTGACCGGACAAGCACCGCACTGACTGCGTGCTGAGAAACGGCCAGATAAAGGTAGAGTTCTTCGCCGGGTTTCGGTGTGACCAACAGGGGCGCTGAAGACAGATACTCCTTGAGCTCGGCCAAAGCCCGGTCACATTCGTCATCCCATGAGAACTTTGATTTCAGAACTTGAAAGAAAGGGCGACAGCGATCTGATGACCAGCTTATAAATCGGTTAAGCGCGGCGGCCATTCCGGCCAGATGCTGCACGCCCTTAGTCGAGCTAGGCTGCTTTAATTCTTGTACGGCTCTGATCTGTGTGGGGTCTGCTTCGATGCCTTGGTTTGTGACTAGGAAACCTAAGAATTTTCCGGATCCCACGCCAAAGGCACACTTAGATGCATTTAGGCGTAGCTTGTGTTGTTTGAGAATGGCGAACATCTTGGCCAAGTCGAACAAGTGGTCTGCTTGATGCCGGCTCTTAACCACCATATCATGCCTCCATTGTTCGGCCTAGCAGAGGAGCGAACATCTTGGTCACCATCCTTTGAAAAGTTGCCCCGGCGTTCTTCAAACCAAAAGGCATGACTCGGTAGCAGAAGAGTCCCCTCGGTGTAGTGAATGAGGTGATCTCGCGGTCGGGGCCATACATGGCAATTTGATGATAACCGCGGTAGGCATCTAAGAAACTGAGCCTGTTATGTCCAGCCGTTAAGTCCACAAGCTGGTCTATTCTGGGCAGTGCAAAGCTATCTTTAGGGCAAGCTCGATTGACGGTCTTGTAGTCGACACAAACTCGCCACTTTCCATTCTTCTTGGGTACAACAACTGTGTTTGAAATCCACCGAGGGTAGTGCACTTCCTGAATAGCTCGTGCCTCAAGCAAGTTTTTCACCTCTTTCGTAACTACCTCGGCGTGATGCAAAGGCTGATCTCTTCGTTCTCTGAATGATCGGCTTTGCACCGGGGAAAACATTCAGGTGATGGAAAATGAAACTCGGATCGATGTCGGGCATGTCGTAAGGCAACCATGCGAAGACTTCGATGTTTGCCATCAAGAATTCCACCAGATCGGTCCTCTCTTGGGCGGTAAGGCTTGAACCGAGCAAGAAGAACTTGTTTGGACTTTCTGTGTCAATTCAAACTTCCACCAATTCTTCAACGGCCTTGTCCTCAGCATTGGTGCCCATATCGTCAAGGATTCCCCGGTCTTCCGGTCCCTCAATCATTTGGACGAAGCCTTTGGCTGCTCGGCTCCCGTTGACTGCCACGAAGCATTGCTTCGACATGACTTGATCGCCTCAAACTTCCTCGATTGCCCCCATAGCCGAAGGGAATCTCATCACCTGGTGGTAAGTCGACGCTACGGCCTGCATAGCGTGAAGCCATCCCCTTCCAAGGATCAGGTTGTATGTGGACGACACTTGTAATACCCAGAACTCCACTTACTTGACCACGGATCCCGCTTTGACCGGTAGAATAATCTTTCCCAAAGGCCACTCCGGTTGTGAGTTGAAACCAACTAGTGGAGAAGTTGCCGGAGCCAAGTCTGTATCCCGGAGCTTGAGATGTTTGAATGCGTCGTAATACATGATCTCGACCGAGCTTCCCTGATCGATCAAGATGCGCTTGACATCGAATTCTTTGATGCGGAGTGTGACCACTAAGGCATCGTTGTGCGGCGTCTGAATGTGCTCTAGGTCCCTTGTGGAGAAACTGATCATGTCTTTTTCTTCGGTCTTGCCCATTTCGATCGCAGGCTGGACCGACAAAACTTCCCTCATATGCTCTGCTTTCTTGATCATACCTCGGAGTTCACATACACGCACCGGTTCCACAATGCCGTGGATCACATTAACAATGCCCTGAGGGGGTGCCTCCAAGTCATCCGGTCCACGCGGATCAGCTGGAGCAGGATGCGCGGCTTTAACACCCCCATCAATGTAAAGGTCCAAGTGTCCGGCTGCGACTAGCTCCTCTAAGTGTTGCTTCAGAGGCAAACAATCCTCTATCTGGTGTCCGCGCTCCCGGTGCAATGTGCAGCAGTACCGTGGATTGAAACCCTTCTGCAAATCGCCTAACTTAGCAGGAAACCGGACATAATCCTCATTACGGATTTCACTAAGTATGCGATAAATTGAAATCTTAAAGACCGTGGTGATGCCTGTTCTGGCTTTCAACCTTCTGTTCACATCAGCTACGTCGTCGCGGGGGTATTCATCTCGGTCATTCCGTCGACCCCTACCCCGGTTTCAACGATTTGAACCTCGGTCAGATTCCTCAACGCGATCATTTGAGCGGTTGGTCTCCTGTCCGACCGCGTGCACCTTGCCAGCCGACCTCTTGTCTGTTGCTACCGAAGTTGCCCTTATGGTAGACACTGCCGCATCATCTTCTACTCGGATGTGCTCGTTGATGCGCTGCATTAATTGGCCCATGGATGTCGGTTGGTGCATAGTAAGCGAGTCCCGCAGCCTATGTCCGACCGGGAGACCACGCTTATGTTGAGTGATTGCTAGGTTGACCGGGCAATCCAAGATCTCATTGAAAGTTTCCCAGTATCTGGAGTTGTATGCCTTGAGTGTGTCGCTCGGCTCCATCTTGACACTGAGAAGGTGGTCAACTTCCTTTGGCGTTTTGGTGTTGGTCTTGAAACGTGTCACGAAGGCTTCCGCCAACTGTTGCCACCCTTCGATGCTTCCCTCCGGCAACCTCTCGAACCATTTCAAGCCCAGCTCGCCCAAACTTGACGGGAAGATAAGGCAAATAAAAGCGTCATTTCGCCTATGTCCGGCCATGACCTGTCGGAAGTGGCTTACATGCATATATGGATCGGTTTTTTCGTCGTAGAGCGTGAACTTTGGCTGGTGGAAGCTCGTCGGAAGCGGTGTTGCTTCTATCTCCAGGGAGAAAGGAGTGGCGCTCAGCCTCACCAAGTCTAAAAGGAGAGGCGCAGCTACGCGGGGTGGAGGCATTCCGACCTCTTCACTGGTGTGAACCCTATAGGATAGCCGCTGGAACACCGGCACCCTCTGAGCCTCCCGCCGGCGGGCCCGTTCCTTCAAAACTACCCGTAAATCCTTTGAACGAGTGGAATAAGAATACCTCGACGTCGTCGCCAGACGTGAGGGTTAATAGGTGTTGTCTTGCACGCTGGACTTCTCTACGTGCGCGTCGGAATCTCCAACCTTGTAACTTCTAGTGATTGAGATGGACGGAGTACGCCACTGGTTCTGACTGCCTGAACGACGGGGTTAGGTGCGCTCACTGTGGTCTCCCACTCTAGCTACATCCTTTCCTTTGACATGCTGCTTAAGATCCTCCATCTCCGCCGCCATTCATCGGATGACGGCGTCTTGGACCCTTAGCTTGTGTTCCAGTCGTCTGGCGTGCGATTCTCTCCGCCGCCGGTGACCGTCTGGACTCCGTGACTCCGTGAATGACCAAAGCTTCTTCCGCGCTTATCCCGCGCGTCTTTTGAATGTCCTCCTGGAGAAGTCTCCAGGTCTTCCAGAGGAGGGATGGCGGGATGTCCTTCTCTCCGTCTGCCTGACTCCGGGGTAACTCCGTCGATGGCAGACAACGGAATCTCTTCGTTGTTCGCCATGGACGGCGATCAGATGAGCCTGGAAAACAAGGTTTTGTTTGTCAAGTTCCCACAGACGGCGCCAATTGTACGGGGAGCAAATATTTCGGCGAGCCCATACTCCTTTCTTCCGAGCTCTGAGTCTATCCGATCGTCCTACGAACACAACGACGGTGAGCTACCCGGCGGTGTATGGTCGGAAAACCTCTCCGACGGTTAAGTTAGCACACACTCAGGGATAGAGAGAGAGAGAGAAAGAGAGAGACGAGTGTTCAGTGTTTAGTGTATCTCATGAAAAAATGGTCATCCTCAGCATGAGGGGTGCAGACATGCTTATATACCTTCTGCGCTCCAAATCTACTCCCATTAGTCTCTCGACACATGATGCTGCTATCCCATCTGTCAGCACAAATCCAGCTATCAGCACCTAACCAAACTGTCTGGATACGTCGACGGAGCCTGGCAGACCGGCAGAACCACCTCAGCCTTTCCCGTCCGTGATGCGCTACATGCCCGAGTGCTCTACTAACCGAGCTCCATACAGACCGAGCTCGGTTGCATTCCGGCAAAGCCGAGCTCGAGATAGGTCATGTCGATTAACAAAAGGGCCTCCTGCCGAGCTGAACGCGCGAGCCTTCCTGCCGAGCTAAACGCACAAGCCCTCCTGCCGAGCAACTCAAATAGCACGGTGCCTACCTGTTCAGGTTCAGGTAGCTCGGTCCAGGCAGTATTGGGTCTTAACCGAGCAGCCCTATCTCCGAGCAAGCCCAAAGCTATTCTAGTCCAAACGCGTTCGGCCTTCAATTTGTTTGGCCCTCACCATGGCCTATTCCCAGCTCATAAATCTCTCTCTCAATACGTGAAAGTTTAAGAGTCAAAATGATATTTCCTAGATCGGACTTTGACCATCTTTGTTACAAGTTTATAATAAAGGATTTCTATTATTTATAATAAAGGATTTTCATTATATATCTAATGATTATGAAAAGGAAATATAAGTTTATAATTATTACTTTGAGAGGTGAAATAAAATTTTAAGAATAATACTATACAAACAAAAAATTTATACATAATTTTCATACATAATGATACAGCTCATTGTGGACTTTTCACTTCAAAACAAAAAATCATTGAAAATTGATTTATTTACAATAATGGCATTGGCATATCATTCTTGTCAAGTTTTTTTTCTATGAATTTTATGTATGTTTAGAATTTTTCAAATTTTAAATAAAGTTTTGACACTATTTCAGAAACTTCTATTTGATTATAGACAACAACTAATGGCAAAAATAAAATTTATCAAAAAACAAATAGTTTAGTTATATAATTAATCTTATTAAAAAAAGATGGGGAATTTATTAGAAAATCTACTTTCAAGTATGTGTATCTCAATTAGTCCATAATATATTCTTATATTCCAATCACTTCTATTATTTTGGACATTTAGTTTACTAAATCTTAATTTTCATATTTAAGGTATTTTATGGACAATTTTACCCTTTCAAATAATTTTTGAACTCTTATCAACTTTGTGTGTCCTATTTTGGACTATTTTAAATGTTTCATGTTTTGAATATTCACATTAAATAACTTTGATAGTGTGAAAATATTCACATAATGAAACATTCATACTGTCAATATGAACATTAATGTGCGTTTCACCCTATCATTATTATTAGGGTATTTTGATAACTATGCGATCCGTAAGACTTATTGGAATATAAAAAAATAATTTGAATTAAATGAAACATAAGTAGGTAAAAAGAGATTTATGAATAAATAAATTGATTTGTGAATGATAATTTGAGAGGTAAAATTAAAAAAAAAAAATTTCTCAAAAATTTAATACCAATTCAAATATTTCAATTTTGTTGGTTGAGGTTCCCAAACAAACAGCGAACATGCTACGATTTGATTTTGTCCATTAGGTGTAGATGAATGATTAACATGAAATTTTAAAAAAATTTATAAAATTTCACATTAAAAATAAATAAATAAAGTAAAAGTTATTCTATAAATGTCAAATGAATAGTATTAGTTACTTATCTTATAATGCATAAAAAAAATTGAAATTAAAATATACAAGCTTTTAAATCTAAGATTTTAGTTAGTTATCAATATAAACCATTTCAAAATTGAAACAAACTACACGTTCTGAAAAACAAACAAAAAATAAAAATTCCAGTCACCTTGGGCGAATTTTTTTTTCATCAATTTTTCGTAGTACCCTACTTCAACCTAGTCTACACGAGAAAATGACATGTTACCCAAAACGTTATAAAAGTCATGGCAAGACTTTTTCCAACTATACAATTCCTGTAGTCCACCCCACGTGCACAGACAGAACATTTAATTTTTTTCTTTTTCTTTTTCTAAAATGCTATCCGTTTGGTTTGGATTTTCAAAAATAACTTTTTAAATTTTGAATTTTTATTTTTATATTTTTAGTATTTTTAAAAATATTTTATTCAAATTTTGTATTTACTTTTTAGATCCACTTAAATCTTGATATACTTAAAAAATTTATTAAATACAACAAAATAAGAAAATCTATTGAATTTTTATATTTTTTTGTATTTAAAAAAAATCACAATTGTTATTTAAGTGTATATAAATTTTGTATATCTAAAAAATAAAAAATTACATAAAATATTAAAAAAATTTACTAAAAATAAAAAAAAATATGCAAAAATAAAAAATTTAATTTAAAAAAAAAGAAAGAAATAACCAAACAAAGTGATTTGCACCTTCGAAAATATGTATGATGTGCTATTTCACTCGGTGTTGATACTTTTGCAAGTTAAAAATTAAGATGAATTATATTCATCTTTTTTAAAATTTAGATAAATTATATTTAGATTTTAGAGAGAGATTATGGTATACACCCTTAAAATGTATGTACTATATACATAAGTTATGACATTTATAGGTTTGATTACTGTAAATGTCATAACTCAATCTTGTAAAAGTCTTATTAGAAGAAAAAAAGAAGATTATAACAAAACAATACTTAATGTATAATCAAAAGTTTTTTTTTATTATTATAATCACAATAATATCATAATCAACATATCATAACTAACATTACAATATATTATAATTAAAAATTATAAAAACTGTAACTAAATGTATATTATAGAATTTTTCTTGAGTCTAATAATGTATTTTAATTCACAAACAAACAAAAGAGCTATGTAATAAGAGAGTGTAATTTTAAAATTTTGCAATTATTTACTGATGAACTATGTTTGGAAAGAGAAAAGATATGTGAAATGTGAATAAAATATATCTATATTTTACTTAATTTCACACATATTTTTCATTTTATTTTCCAAATCCCCTAATTAATTAATACAACGTTATGGTTGGAAGATTTGAGAATTTCACTTACTTTTTTTCCTTTTTCTTTCTAAATTCCTCTTCAAATTTCTAAACCAAATACAGCCTAACTTTCACGGAGGGGTTTTGGCGAACAATGGAGGTTGGGCCAACGGTAATGGAGGAGGAGGAAGCGAGGATTGTGGAGCGAGGAGAGCATTTCAGGAGAGAGAGAGAGAGAGAGAGAGAGATCAATGAAGTTTTCTTCCACTGGTATGTAATCCCTGTGTCCTTAACACCATGTTTGGGAGGTAGTGAAAGGAAGCATAGGCAAGGGGCAAATTAGATGACTTTTTTAAACAGTAATGATACATCTCCCATTTTGAATTCTTAATTTTGGACTCTCAATGATATGGTAAAAACTCATTAGATAATTTTTATATTTTAGTAGGGTTTCTAAGTGATGTGATTTGTGACACATCATTTGGATTTAGTTTGGGGGTCCAAAATTAGATGTCCAAAATAATTTTCCTTTTTCTAGGGTCAATTTTATTTTATTTATTTTATAGCGGGTGTCTGGGGTAAAATTTATTGGGAAAATATAAAAATGGAAAGTGGAAAAATAATAGGAAACTTAGTACAAATAATTTATACATTAAATTGTGCAAATAACTGTTGTACTTTCATTAATTTGTAATTACTTTTTTTACTTTCATTTTTTTTTTATATTTTCCCAAATTTATTTCATCTTTTTTTATTTGAGGTCGGAAATTATACTCAAATATAGACGCAAAGTTTCATGTGATTTTAGACCAAACTGTCATATTAACCAAGTTAATTATATATGTGAAATTACAATAATATGCATATAATTTATGTTGGCTTGAGTTTGGGCCAACATCCTGCAGTGGTGGAGGCCTGGGATAAGGTCGAGTCACAGTCGACTTGTGGCACTTGGAACTATACCCTTTAAGGGAATAAAGTTGTGCCTTTACCACTACCTATGGGCTTTGGTAAGATGGTAAGCATTGAGATCCTACAATTGGTGTCAAAGTAAGGTCTCAATGCTTGCATGATTCCCCTAGAGGGCATGTTGCTTGCGCTGTACTCTATAATTTACTGTACCCTATAATTTATAATGCTTGCGTTCCCCTAGAGGGCATGCTGCTTGCAGGCAGGTGGCGCTATACCCTATAATTTATTATAATTCGTAACTTTTTTATCTAATTTTATTTTAGATCAATCATTTATTATATTTTATATTTTAATTTAATTTTAGGTTTGGAGAAAATGAGAACAAAATTATTTTTTGTGTCAATTTCATTTTATTTTTTCATGAAATCAGACTGATACATTTTCTTACATTATTTGATGGGAAATTTTACATTGCTCCACAAATTATTATACGTGTATTATATTAATCTTTTGGACAATCTAGTTTAATAATTAAGGCATTAATTCGTTATGTAACAAATTATTAATGACGTTAACAAATCTTTATGGAAGCTCCCATGAACAAATCAAGGTGGCACTATCATTCTCCAATAATATCTACATCAACTACAAGGAAAAGAGTAGTGATACAATTTCTTGGATTTTGTGGAATGATTTCATTTTAAACTCAAAATGACTTTTTTTTCTTTTTTTCTTTTTTTTTTTTGTTCAAGCTTGTTTCGCTTGCTATTAAGCCATTTAAAGATGGAGTTCAATTGCATGTGCAAATCTCATTTACAAAATTGGTATTAATTCGACTACAGTGGGACTACATTTCCCTTCATTGCTCCTTATTCCAGTGGTCAACTCATGTGATTTTGGAACAAAGTCAACTAATGTTACTGATTTAAGGTGTTGATTGTTAAAAATAATAATTAAAGTGACACAAAGGCGACAAATTTTTATAATGATATTTGGGGTCTTAAATAGGGATGGCAATGGATAATCTACCTTGTGGGTATCTATGGAGACCCAACCCAAATACATGGGTTTCCCCTTTTTTTCTTATCCATTGGGTAGGGTAAGTGATATTCTTTAAATATCCATAGGGGATGGGTTGGGGATGGGTACCCACTAATTTCCCCATTTTTTTTTTTAAACATTCACAACCAAAACTAAATATACATTCAATTTTTTTTCTTTTATTTATTTATTTATTGGATGTCAGGACGAGGAAGAGGTGCTAGGCGTGGTAGACCTGC
>NW_021027548.1:95033-123239 GCF_004153795.1 Camellia sinensis | reverse complement strand
GTTTCTTGAATGAACTTCCATTTTTATTTTTATTCGACTTCCATTTTTATTCAATTTCTTTTTCTAGTCAACTTCATTTTTTATTAAATTTCCAAATAGATCGTTAAGGTATAGTAGTTTCTTGAATGAACTTCCATTGTTAATTTCATGCATGTCACGACCCCAAACCGCCCCTAGTAGTTTGGTGCCGTGATGGCCAGTATTCCGTGATTACCGAAGGCCAACTGCCAAAATTCACACACAATCAGAGTATAGATATAGGGGGCTCACAAGTGCGGAAGCAATAATCTAAAATATAAGTGGTCCATAAGAGCAGTGCAAAAGTCAAATGAAATGGCATACATCTTTACTTAGCTTTACAACTTGGATACAAATAGAAATGAAGTACAAAAATACATCTTACATCTTGAAAAAAGGCTTCTCGAGCCGACATGTTCAAAATACATAAGCTTCAAAAATTGTCGACATAAACAAGTATACAAAACACGCATCTTGATCAAAAGGCTTCTCAAGCCGGCGTATGCAACATACAAGTATTACAAATCGAGAAGCATAATTTTCAAGACTGCCGACGTAATTACAGGTTAGGCCGGCATAATAAAAATCCAAAATAGGCTCCAGAATCACATCTAGGCGTCACCGCCTTCTTGCTCATCACCTACATATATATAGAGAGGGTGAGCTTGGATACTCAGTGAATGGTATAAATAATAAAGGGGTTCGCATGAATAATAGCCGAAGTCCTTTCAAAACAATACAAGTCAAAACTTTAGATAACAAGGGATGGACCTCGTCCATCTGACAAATCTTCAAAGCTTCAAGGGATACTTACTAGTATCACGTTTTACAAATGATAACATTCCGGCAAACATATCCACGCGGTAAACTGTCAATGGCAAAACAAGACAAAACAAGAGTGACATCTCAAACAAGGGTGCTACAAAAGTTTAGAGTCCTCTAACACAAGGGACCTGTGTTACAAAGGCCGTAGCCTTTTAACACGAGTGTGCTGCGAAAGTTTAGAGTCCTCCAGCACAAGGGACTTTCCGAGAAGATCATCAAAACAAGATAATGCTTGATATACAAAATAGGGACAATTATTCATGCTTAACAAATACTTTCAAAACAAAGCAAAACAAAGTCTTTATCAAAACGTATAACATAACTTTATTAAAAATACCACTCACATAGTTCGTCAAACATCGGGGTCAAGGCAAGTCTCAGTCCTACAAACACATGACAAAGTCTATTGAATGCACTACTCAAAACAAGCCTAGCACGCATGCAAATGACCTCGACATTCTTTAAAAACTAAGTCAAATCAAATCAAAACACAGTTTCTTATCTTTTGGAAAAACAAGCTGGGCAACTACCAGGTCTAGGCCGAGGTCCCACACCTCCTTGCCGAGGAGTTGCCCCGACGGCCACATTCAAGAGCGAAGTCGGGAAAAACTGGGTTTCCCTCTTGACAACATGAAGAACATGAGCATGAAGAGTATGAAGAACATGAACATGAGGAAAATGAATACAAAGATCAAAACTTGCTAAAACGAGAGCTAAGATTTCATGCTATGAATTCAAAAACGTGGACCTGGGTACCCATACACAAAGATCTTATCAAAACAAACACAAAAGCATGAGCCTTAGTGCAAACTTTCGGATCAAACGAGGCTTTTCTTCAAGAACACATGAAAACCAAATTTCTCTTTCTAGAACCAACTTTAAATCAATGCATGACATGCTGAACAGGTTCGATCGTGCAATGCAGCTAGATGATCAATAAGAATAACAGGAGTAGGTTAAGATTCTAACCTCAAAACTCGAATCTAACGGTTCAAGCTCCAACGATCAAGCTTGGAAGTTCAATCTCTCTTGCTCAAACTTCTCCTTCTCCTTCCTAGAGTTTCTCTCTCTGAAAGGCAAGATTTGATACAAAGTGATATGTTTCTCACGACAATCACTGACTTAATCCCTCTGTCGGGACACGTGGCACCGGCGGTTGGCTCTATTCAAAAAGGTGACTGACTGATTAGACAAGACCAGGACAAAGTGTATTCAACAAGCTAAACAGCAAGAGTACTCTGGCAAGTGATGATCTCGGCTAAGGCAAAGCTTCGGCAAGTAGGGTAACAATGACATCGGCTTGGGAGGACAACACTTGACTAAGCTATGCCACACCTTGGCCTAGATGTGCCACACCTCGGTCTAGGTCATACCATTCCAGGAACAAAATCGTTAGTGCAAGGGTCAAGGATCTAGAACGCCTAGCTATTAACATCTTGGCCTAGATGATGCACATCTCGGCCTAGGCGACGCGCACTTCGGCCTAGATGGTGACATCTCGGCCAATATACCAGGGTGGAGATGGAGGTCAACCGAAGGGGTTCCAAGGTAGTTCTAAGCATGGAAAGGTTCTTAGGTGTCTAGGCTCAAGATAACCTCGGCAACACACCAGGCAAGAACAAAGCATGCAAGCAATCACTCGAGCAAAACAAGACAAGGTTTGCAAATGCACATATCAAAAACAAGACCATCCATAAATGTATGCAAATATGACTAAGTTAAAATGAGGGTTTTTACATGGCCTAAGCCATCAAGATGCTTCACTGCAACTTTGGTGCCAATGCATAGAAGAGTCCCTTCAAAAACCGATCCATATCGTCCTTGCCAAAGTTTACTTTTCAAATTATCAATAGTGACTTTGAGTTCACAGCAAGAGAATCAAATGTGCATTCCTGGCACTTTATCCATTTAGTGGACAGTTTTTGGCCATTGAATGCTCAACAGGTTGGGAATTGTTCAAATGTGCATAATCGATGTAAAATGTGATAGAAACAAAAATAGTGCAACAGAGATTCGGTTTTTTTTTTTTTCCTGTTACTGATCACTATCTGGGAAAACAAAGATGAAAAACATGGCAAGTGAAAGTGAATTTTTTGTTCATTGTGTCACACTTTTTGTGTTCCCAGTCAAGCTCAAGGTGAGAGCAAAAAAAAAAAAAAAAAAAGCACATTCTGCAGACTAAGAGATGTACAAAATGTTCCTTTCCAAGCAATTCAAGAACATATTTCATCAATTAAATTAATTTTAGTCATACAATGTCTCTGAATTTCTCCAATCTATAAGCCAGCTTTGATCCTTCTTACACATCTTTTGGAAAGGAAGTTTGAAAAACCCAATAATTGATATTCTCTTGTTTTACTTGAATCATGGGAAATTCACATCGTCTCACGGAATATCGATTCTTTTCCCTTTTACTACAGAACTTGATCAGAATGTTTGAATTAAAACTATTGGAAATCTAATCTTGCTCACTACACTGCTGGAAAAATGACTTTTAGCAGTGTTTAAAACGCCGCTATATGTCTGAAAATGCCGTTAATTTCTTTAGTGACACTTACTCCAAACGCCGAGGACGCGGCCGTCGTTGTAAGTTTATGACGCTTTAAAAGCGTCGTAAAATTAGTATAGGCAGCGTTTATAAAAACGCCGCTAAGTGTGGCAGTCAACGGTAACATGACATTACATAGGCATTTAGCAACGCTTCAAAAACGTCGTAATAGCTTTTTTGTTATCTTAAAAATATAACTATAGTGGCGTTTTGAAAAACGCCGCAATAGATTTTTTTTTTTTGAACTACTAATTTTTTGAGATTGAACTTCAAAAATATACTTGTAAAATAGCAATAATGAATAAAACTTTGTATAGACATATATTTATGTGAGATTACTATTCCCTCACATCTATAATAGTACCCCATACAACATCCTTCAAGAAAAAAATCCAATAAGTTCAATCCCAAAAAATAAAATGAGAATAATTTAAAGATAAAAGTGAAATTAACAGTTGAATAATAAAAAGTAATAGTGCCTAAGACAATAGGGTTGGGAAGAAGTTATAATGATTTCCACTACTCAAATCAATAACATAAATTAGGATAGATAACATTTGTCATTGGGTCAGATTACCACCTTAAAAATTGTGTTTAGCCAAGAAATAATTATGTCTTCATATTCATTGGGTCAGACACAAAGCATCAAGCATTCATGTCCAGATTTTCTAATCAATGTCTCCAAATTTCCAAAGTTAAATAGAGTATTAATAATACACATCAAATATTGCCCTTCCTACATAAAGCAAGAACCACCATACTGCTAGAAATTTATTTTTTCACCCCAAGTCACGCACCTATACCATCGCTTCTGAAGAGAAAGAGACAAAACTGAATTGCAGAATTTAGCAAAAAGACACCACACAATAGAGTTTTTGCATGCATTTGGTCCATGGGAGCCAAGAATTTCTATAACCAAATTGAAAAATGTTTTCTGTTTAGTGGAACCATTTTCAAGAGCCTTCATTGGTGAAGGCTTATGTAAACTATTAAGAGACAGCTTAAGCTTCTAAAGAGAAATTATGGTGAATTGACCATCTGAAGAGACAACAAGGTGCTTCACTGGAAAAGCGTTGCTTCCACAAAAATAAAAAAATATGTTAATTGTTTAATACATTTGATCTTTATAAAAAGCAACATAAACATGTCCTTAAACCAAAATAATAATATCTATGTGCTCATCTTAACAACCTGCCCACAAACAAAATATGACCAACTTGTGCAACCGCAGATCTCTTTTGAGAAGAAGACAAAAATCAAGTATTTAGTCCCCTAAATCAGCCAACTTAATCAATCAAACCAGAAATGATGACGAAGATACATCCACCCATGACACAACTTAACAACTTCAAGAACATATTCAATCAAATCACAAAATGATGTTTATTTTTCCATTGACCTCAAATACTCTGCATATTAAAACATACGAAGTAAGAAATTACCAAATGTTCTAAAGTATGAACACAAATAGAGCACATATCAGATTCTTTTTGGCCCATCAAGTAACTTCATCATTTAGTTGTCGAGCCTTTCTAAAAATCAACAATAAAATTCAGCTCTCAAAGAGTTTATCTTGCAAAGCATATTAAGCAAAATATAATAATTTAATTTTTTCCTCAATTCTGAAACTAGTTTACTCAAATTGCATTCAATATGCCAGTATCACTTGTGTTCAACTTAAAATCTCAACAACCTGTAGCAGTATTACATTTCATCGTACTAGAAGGTGAGGCACACACTGTGTGCCAAATTAACAAAATATAATATATATATATATATATATATATAAAGTAGTTGTAACTATTTGTAAGTGGAAAGTCAGGTTTTACTTTTGGAAAATAAAAGTCCACAAAACTTCATGAACACCAAATTGGGTGCTCCCTCTATATATATATATATATAAGTATATAGCTAACATTTGTTTCTATTTCAACAAGGTACTGCTAAAGACAAAAAAGATATGATGGGACTTAAGGCTTAGTTTGGTTTTGTTTGGTTTATATAAATACTTTACATGGAAGAATTTCTTACTTCACATGGCGATTGCGTTGTCACTTCTTTTACGGTACTGCTCATATAAGGAATGATACTTTGCAGGGATATAATCCTTGAATCTGTCAACAATGACAACAAAAAGATTGAGATCCAGGAATGCTAAGGCAAGCAGATAAAAGACTTTCCACAAATATAGTTATTCAGTGCAAAAGGAAATTCCTTGATAGGAAGTTGATGGGATTATAGGAAAAACTGAAAAACTGCAGAACATAAACTGCAGTCAGATTCACCAAAATAAACACAAATTAAAGAATTTGTACCGAATACTTATAAATAGTACTTAAAACTTGTTGCCAGAAAGAATTTTATCTTTTGAAGATCTCAAATAATCATAAATTGTTGGCATATATGCTTATTGAAGTCTTAGTTTGGTAATATTCCTACATATTGAATTGATGGTGGAATCCTACATTCTTTTGGTGTAGTGAATAAAGTGGAAATTGGAACCTCTCATATTTGGTTCAAGTAAGTTTAAAAGAATATTGCCAATTGATGTAGAAAATTATTAGTTTTCATGTCATCAAAAGAGTTAATGAAAAGCACTCCATCCTTTATAGAGATGCTAATATCTCATGTTTGTGGTTTATGGAATTGTGTTTCCTTTCAAGTGGGATTCTTCCATTTCAAAGTTTAGAACGACTAATGGTGAAAGAGAAGAGTCCAAGATGAACAATGAAAGGAAGGGTATACCAAAAACCCTATAGCCTGTCTGATATGCTTGAGCTCATCCCAAGCTGAACCTGTATACTGCAATATGTTTTTGCTTACTAAAATAGAAATTATACAACACAAAATGAAGTGGTAATAAATCAATGCTGATGCTACCTCATATGTTGCATTATAACACCAATGTTCGAGTTCAGTGAGTCAAGCTTTAACATATTCACCGTTACTGAATGAACAGCGATAACGATCCCGGTTGTCCCTTTACTGTTCTGTTGTATTCCGGACTCGGTTCCGTGGAGTTGGTAGTTGTATCTATCTTGTTGTCGTCCTTTAATTCCATTTGTTTGAGTTTTAGGATGTGTTGGGCTTGTTTCGAACAGGTGGGTTGAACCTTGGTCTGAAATCTTGTTGCCAGGTTTTTGGTCGTTCTGCTCGAGCGGGTTTCTTTACGCTCAAGCGGTAACGCTCGAGCGGGTGCTGTGACGCTCAAGCGGGTAGTACTTTTTTGTGTAAGTTCTGGGAGGGGGAAATCTACGATCAAGCGGACTGGTTTTCGCACTCGAGCAGATGTACTTTATTCTTGTGTCTTGGCGCTCGAGCGGGCCTTCTTGCGCTCGAGCGTACCTAGTTTTTTAGTTCTTGACGCTCGAGCGTTGTGTTCTCCGCTCGAGCGGGAATGTCGTATATCAGTTGGCAGCTGGGCATTTTAAAATCACTTTTTACATTCTCTCTCTCTCTCTTAATTTCTAAAAAGCTATTTTGAGAGCTCCTCTCTCTAGAAACTCCCTTCTCTCTAGGGTTTGATCTAGTTAGAGTGTCTCTCTATCCTCTGGCCTTTGTAAAAAGTGTGTTGATCGTCAAGGGCTTCGTGTTGATCCGAGAATCATAGTGTTTGGAGCATTTTCACTTTCTTCTCCTTCTCCGTTTGAGCTCTAACTTCGAGGTAGGGATATCCTACTCATTCTCATGAGTTTTGTCTTTAAATTTTAGTATTTTGATGAGTTGGGGGTTGTTGGGTAATTTTGAGAAAGTTTGGGCCTTTGTGTAAATTCTACAAAAGTTAGAGTTTTGTTTATATAAACTTACATGCATGTTTGGCAAAGAGAAATGGGATCAATATTGGTTTATGGGTGAAAATGGAACCTTAGGGTTGTGATGTTAATTATGAGAAATGCTCTAATTACATTGATAAATTAATTAGTACAATTAATTTGAAGAAAAGAAGAATTAAATTGAGAATGTTGAAATGTTGATTATATATCCATTTGGTGCATTTATTTTCAGTATAAAAATAACTGCTTTGGGCTATCGGTGGAGGATAGTCTTGATTGTTGTAGACAATGCATGATGATTAGGCAAACTAAAACTAATCAATTGAGTACGCTATTGAATATGGTAGTTGGTACAATACAGCACTCAAATGTGTATTGATTGATTTAATTTGTATATGATAATTGTTTATATACATTGTATTGTGTGGGAGGAGAAAGGGCTGTACTCCACGGTTTACTGGAAGAAATGGGCTGAACCTCTAAACCGAATCTTGTGACAGTGATACAGCACTACAATGTGTATCAGGCTGCGAATTAGAAGTGTTTTCTTGTGACAGTGATACAGCAGTACAATGTGTATCAAGCTGCGAATTTGAAGTGTTTGTTTTGATTTGATATAGCACCAAAATGTATATCGTTATCAATTGTGAAGTATAGAAGTGTTTCTATGTTATGTTGATACAGCACCAAAATGTGTATCACTCGTATAGTATGGAAGTGACTTATGTGTTATTGATACAGCATCAAAATGTGTATCCACCATGAATTTCGAAAATGTTTTAAGGTGAGTCTTATTCTCATCAAGTTATTTGGCTAAGTTTTGAGCCTTGTTTTCAAACTCAAAGTTAAAAAAGAAATGAGAAATGAAATGTAACATGGACTTAATGTCATGAAATCGAAATGTGATATATGTAGATGTATCTGTGTTGACCATCTATCAACTGCTAATCTTTTAGTCATTGTTCATGGCTGGTTTAGTGTATCTCTACTGGGCTATGGCTCACCCTTTATGGGACATCATTTTCAGGTACAAGTGGCATGCCACCTCCAAGGACATAGCTTGGGAGGCTAAAGGCAGACTGACTGCTTGTTATTTGCTTTTTTGATGTATTACATGCAAATTCAAGCCAATGGCTTAATATGTATTGAGTTAGCACTCTTCTTTTTTGTAACCAAGTGTTAACTTGGAAAGCTGTAAGCCCGTAGGGCATTTGCTTTTGTTGTTAACATGTAATACTTTTGTAAGAACTGTTCTGATTTAATGGAAAGGTGGTTGGTTTCTTTGTATCAATGCATGTCTAATGAGATGGGTTTTATTTATTATTTTGAGGGCATTACAACTTGGTATCAGAGCGTACCGGGTTCGAATACTTTGGGTACGTGGGAAGTGATTAGTATCACAATGGGTTTGTCTCGCTTGTTAGAGACTTATGTGTGACATTATGTGTTTATTTGATAACATGTTTATGTGACTACTTGGGTATGGGATTTAGTTTTTAGGATGTTGATTGGATCCTTGGGTTTCTGTGAGTCTTGTTGGAAAAGCACTTGATCGATGCTGTTTCTAACCGGAACTCTAGTAACGCCTCGGGACTATCATTATCCGGAAATGAAATTCGTAAGTGCTTATGCGTTTATGTGCTTACGTGGAGTGAATTACAGTTGTCTATGTATTAGGACGCGAGTGTTTAGTTTTGGCACACTTATGAATGTGCTGACGTTCTTCGTTACCTTTATTAGGATGTCAGGACGAGGACGTAGTAGACGTGGCAGACGTGGTAGGCAGGAGATGCCTTTGCTGGATGATATTCCGGCACAGCAAGACGGGGTTGGCCAGGCCAATGTGGCCGAGCCAGCAGGTCAAGAGGCTATGGGCGCTTTAGCCCGAGGGATAGCCGATGCTTTGAGGGAGTCCGAGGGATAGCCGATGCTTTGAGGGAGTCTGTAGGTATTTTTCGAGCTGAGAATCCAGTTCAGGCTCCAGTTCAGGCCCAGGTTGTTGAGACAGGGCCTTCCTTCTTGAAAAGGGAGTTCTCTTCCGGTCTAACCCGGAAGAGTTTATTAGGGATCCGAAGGAGCCACTGAAGGCTGACGAGTGGTTAGAGCAAATGAGTAAGACGTTCGAGATGCTTGGCACCGAGGACGGAGCGTTGAAAGTGACCTTGGCATCCTTCCAGCTAAAAGGGAGTGCGGGTCAGTGGTGGAAATACACGAGGGGCCGTATTGCTGGCACGTGGGAGGCTTTTGTGGAGGCTTTTCAGCAGAAGTATTTATATCCGGCAGTCAGGGAGAAGCTGAAAGGCCAGTTCTGTCAGCTTTTGCAGTTGAGTTCTTCGGTAGCTGAGTATGAAGCTGCTGTCACTAGCTTGTCCAAGTTCGCACCTGAACTTGTGGCGTCCGAGGAAGGCCGCTGTATTGAGTTCGAGAAGAGGTTGAGCCGTGGCGTCAAGATGAGGGTTGGAGGTTCGATGATCCGAGACTATGGGCGCTTGGTTGATGCTGCAGCCCATATGGAGATCATGATGCAGGAAGAGGAGGGACAGAGAGGCTCTAAGAGGAGCCAAGATGGTCAGAGTGATGGCAGGAGACAGAGGGGTGCTAACCCTCAGCAGTCTCAGGGTGGTGTTACTAGGTCGACCTTTCCAGTGCCGAGTGCAGGCTCGGGGAGAGGTAATCAAAGGGAGTTCACCTGTTACAAGTGTGGTTAATTGGGCCACAAGGCTTCAGTTTGCCCACAGAGGGGAGGAGGTCAGAGAGCTGCTTTTTCTTCAGCTAGACCGCAGAGCCAGAGTCAAGGTAGGGGTCAGTCCTTGTCTTGTTATTAGTGTGGTCAGCCTGGGCACCTGAAGAGGTTTTGCCCACAGTTGAGTGCCACTTCGGGTGCGTCGTGTTCTAGGCAGACGCAGGGTTTTTAGCCAGCTCAGTCTGTGGAGGCCTCGAGGGCCAATCAGGGGGCTTCATCGTCCCAGTCTGTGCAGCAGTCGTTTGCTCCGAGGGGTGAGCAGTTGGATCAGGGGCCTACAGGGCGCGTGTATGCTGTTACCGCGCATGACCTAGTACCGGCTCCATCAGTAGTGAGAGGTACCTTTCTGTTTTGTAACTCGGTTGCTAGTGTATTGATTGATACGGGTGCATCTCATTCTTTTGTATCTGCTCCATTTGCATCTATTTTGGAATTGGAGTTGGCACAGTTAGCATCTCCTATATATGTAGTATCGCCGATTGGTGGTGAGTTGATCTCGAAACAAGGTGTTAGGGGTTGTGACATAGAGGTCGCTGACCATAGGCTTCCTTTTCCTTTTGTTGTCATGCCCATGAAGGGTTTTGATGTTATTTTGGATATGGACTGGCTATCGTCATACCGGGCTGTTATTGATTGCTACCGCCAGAGGGTCACAGTTTGTACGTTGGGCGAGGAGTGTTTCCATTTCTTGGGAGATCGGGTTGGTAGTGTGTTCCACTGATGTATGATCCGCGAAGGCGGAATGAGCTTAGTGGTCTACTTGCTAGCGTTTTGAGTGGTGAGTGTGATGAGACCCAGATTGTATTGCCGAGGGTGGTTTGTGAGTATTCGGATGTTTTTCCTGAGGATCTCGTTAGTTTGCCACCTCACCGAGAGATAGAGTTATCTATTGATTTAGTGCCCGGCACAGCGCCGATTTCTATGGCACCTTATCGTTTTGCCCCAGCCGAGTTGAGTGAGTTGAAGATTCAGCTCCAGGAATTGCTAGATATAGGTTTTGTTCGCCCTAGTGTTTCGCCGTGGGGAGCACCGGCCCTCTTTGCTAAAAAGAAAGATGGTGCCTTAAGACTGTGTATAGACTACCAGAAGTTGAGTCGGGCTACGGTCAAGAATAAGTACCCTATGCCTCGTATAGATGATCTGTTTGACCAGTTGAAGGGTTCCCGTTGTTTCTCTAAGATAGACTTGAGATCGGGTTACCACCAGTTGAGGGCCAGGGAGGAGGATATTCCGAAGACAGCATTCCGTACACGGTATGGCCATTATGAGTTTCTGGTGATGCCATTCGAGCTTACCAATGCACCGGCAGTCTTTATGGACTTGATGAACCGGATCTTCCGGGAATTCTTGGATCGGTTTGTAGTCGTTTTCGTGGACGACATTCTTATCTATTCACCTTCTGAGGAGGAGCACGAGGAACACTTGAGAGTGGTGCTTGAGTTGCTTAGAGCCCATAGACTGTATGCCAAGTTTGGAAAGTGTGAGTTCTGGCTAGGAGAGGTCAAATTCTTAGGCCATGTGGTATCCGGGGAAGGGGAGTCTGTTGATACATCCAAGGTAGAGGCAGTGCAAGATTAGGCACAGCCTAAGAGCATTTTTGAGATCCGCAGTTTTCTGAGATTAGCTGGTTATTACCGTCGGTTTGTGAAAGATTTCTCCAGGCTAGCTTCGCCGTTGACTAGATTGACATGAAAAGGGATTAAGTTTGTGTGGAGTGAGACTTGCGAAAAGTCATTCCAAGAGTTCAAAGTTAGATTGACCACCGCTCCGGTCTTGATTATTCCGGAGAGAGGGTAGGGTTATGCAGTTTATTGTGATGCCTCACGAGAGGGTTTGGGTTGTGTGTTGATGTAAGAGGGAAAAGTGGTAGCTTATGGCTCACGTTAGTTGAAAATACACAAGAAGAATTACCCTACACATGACCTAGAGTTAGCAGCAGTGATCTTTGCCTTGAAGATTTGGAGGCATTACCTTTATGCTGAGAGGTTCGAGGTGTTCTCGGACCACAAGAGTTTGAGATATCTGTTTACACAGAGGGACTTGAATTTGAGGCAGAGGAGATGGATGGAGTTCATTGAGGACTATGATTTTGAGTTGCGCTATCACCCGGGAAAGGCCAATGTTGTGGCCGATGCCCTTAGTAGGAAATCCATTAGTGATATAGCTTGTATAGCCATCCGAGAATGGGAGATGTCGGGTGCACTTGGCGTGTTTGATTTGCTCCTGGGCGAATCTGTTGAGGCTGCGGCCTTTTCTTCTGTTGTTGCACAGCCTGCACTTGTGACCCGAGTATTAAAGGTACAGAGAGGTGACATTGAGGTAGAGTCCTTCTAAGAGAAGATCTCCAGTGGGAAAGTTAAGAATGGTTTGACGGTGTATCACGACCAGAGTGTGAGATACCGAGACCGTTTGTTTGTGCCGGAGTCTTGCTGGGAGGAAGTACTCCGAGGGTTCCATCATTCACGCCTTGCGGTGCATCCGGGAGGCACTAAGATGTATCGGGATTTGGGTCGCCAGTTTTGGTGGCGGGGTATGAAGAGAGATGTGGCTGTTTTCGTGTCGAAGTGCCTTACTTGCCAGCAAGTGAAGGCCGAGCATCAGGGGCCAGCGGGTTTGTTGCAACCCTTGCCTATTATCGAGTGGAAGTGGGAGCATGTCACTATGGACTTCGTTGTAGGTCTTCCGAGGACTCAGCGGGGTAGTGATGCCATTTGGGTGGCTGTAGACCGGTTGACTAAGTCGGCGCACTTCATTCCTATGCGCGTGAGAGATTCTGTAGATCATCTCGCCGACTTGTATATTCGGGACATAGTGAGATTGCACGGGGTCCCAGTGACGATCGTCTCAGATAGAGATCCTCGTTTTACTGCTAGGTTGTGGCAGAGTTTGCAGAGTGCCTTGGGCACTAAGTTGACCTTTAGTACGGCTTATCATCCTCAGACTGACGGGCAGTCCGAGCGTACTATTCAGATGCTTGAGGATATGCTTCGGGTTTGTGTCCTTGACTTTAGTGGGACGTGGGAGAGGCACTTGCCCTTGGTGGAGTTTGCCTACAACAACAGTTTTTAGTCTAGCATCGGTATGGCACCGTTTGAGGCCTTGTATGGCTAACCGTGTAGGTCTCCAGTGTGTTGGGCCGAGGTGGGTGATACACCTTTGTTAGGTCCGGAGTTGGTTAGGGAGACGACGGAGAAAGTTGAGCTTATCCGTAGGAGGCTTGTTACAGCCCAGAGTCGTCAGAAATCTTATGCCGACCGTAGGAGGCGATCTTTGGTATTTGAGGTGGGTGATCATGTCTTTCTGAAGATATCACCTAGGCGGGGATTGATGAGGTTTGGAAAGAGTGGGAAGTTATCCCCTCGGTTTATTGGCCCTTTTGAGATCCTTGAGAGGATTGGCGAGGTTCCTTATCGTTTAGCTTTGCCGCCGCAATTGTCCGGAGTGCATGACGTGTTTCATGTGAGTATGCTTCGGAAGTATGAGCCATATCCATCGCATGAATTGGATTGGACCGACTTAGAGGTTGATGAGGATGCCTCGTATGAAGAGAGACCGGTTCGGGTCTTGGATAGGAAGGATCAAGTCTTGCGAGGCAAGACCATTCCCTTGGTAAAAGTCTTGTGGAAACATCATGAAGTGGAGGAAGCCACTTGGGAACGTGAGTTGGAAGTCCGCGAGAAATATCCGGACTTGTTTGTTGATGTGTAACCATGATTTGGTAATTTTGTGATATTATTGAACCTTAAGAGTATTGAATATATCTTAGGTTGAAAAACATGGTTTATGTTTTGATTTAATGGAAGTATTTTGAAACTTGCCTCAAAATGGAAGTTTAATGTAACATTGCATATGTTGAATGTATTGTAGAAATGGAAATATATCATGAATACTGAATATGATATAGAATCGTGGAATGTAGTATTCAAATTTGTGAAATTTCAGGGAATGCATAACTATAATGCATGTTATGGAAAATGTTGTAAATTGCCTCTTGAAAAGAGATGAGATGACCAGTAATGGGTCGAGTTGTTAAAAATTCGCATTTTGATAATGTTGGGAATTGAGAAAATCTTGTTTTTGAAAAACTTATATTTAATTTCGGGGACGAAATTCTTTAAGGGGGGGAGGTTATAGCGATCCCGATTGTTCCTTTACTATTCTGTTGTATTCCGGACTCGGTTCCGTGGAGTTGGTAGTTGTATCTATCTTGTTGTCGTCCTTTAATTTCATTTGTTTGAGTTATAGGATGTGTTGGGCTTGTTTCGAACAGGTGGGTTGAGCCTTGGTCTGAAATATTGTTGCCAGGTTTTTTGTCGTTCCGCTCGAGCGGGCTTTGTTGCGCTCGAGCGGAGATTGCACGCTCCCAGTTTTTCGTGCCCCTGCAAAACTTCTGCAGGTCTGATTTTTACGCTCGAGCGGGTTTCTTTACGCTCGAGTGGTAGTGCTCGAGCGGGTGCTGTGGCGCTCGAGCAGGTAGTACTTTTTGGTGTAAGTTCTGGGAGGGGGAAATCTACGCTCGAGCGGACTAGTTTTCGCGCTCGAGCGGATGTACTTTATTCTTGTGTCTTGGCGCTCGAGTGGGCCTTCGTGCGCTCGAGCGTGCCTAGTTTTTTTGTTCTTGACGCTCGAGCGTTGTGTTCTCTGCTCGAGCAGGAACGTCGTATATCAGTTGGCAGCTGGGCATTTTAAAATCACTTTTTACATTCTCTCTCTTTCTTACTTTCTAAAAAGCTATTTTGAGAGCTTCTCTCTCTAGAAACTCCCTTCTCTCTAGGGTTTGTTCTAGTTAGAGTGTCTCTCTATCCTCCGGCCTTCGTAAAAACTGTATTGATCGTCAAGGGCTTCGTGTTTATCCGAGAATCATAGTGTTTGGAGCAATTTCACTTTCTTCTCCTTCTCCGTTTGAGCTCTAACTTCGAGGTAGGGATATTGTAACAACCCTCATTTTGACTTAGTCGTACTTGCATACATTTATGGGCGGTCTTCTGTCAACATTTACATTTGCAAATCTTGTCTTGTTTTGTTTGAATGATTGCTTGCATACTTTGTTCTTGCCTGGTGTGCTGCCGATGTCGTCTTAAACCTAGGCACCTTTGAAACCTTTGTCACTTAGAACTATCTTAGAACCCCATTGGTTGACCTCCATCTTCGCCCTGGCATATTGGCCGAGATGTCACCATCTAGGCCGAGGTGCGCGTTGCCTAGGCCGAGATGTGCACCATCTGGGCCGAGATGTTAATATCTAGGCGTTCTAGATCCTTGATCCTTGCATGAGTGATTTTGTTCCTAGAATGGTATGACCTAGACCGAGGTGTGGCACACCTAGGCCAGGGTGTGGCACAGCTTAGTCAAGTGTTGTCCTTCCAAGACGATGTCCTTGCCCCTTGATTGCCGGAGTCTTGTTGTTAGCCGACGTTGTTACTTGCCGGTGTGTTCGTGCTGCCTAGCATGCTGAGTACGCCTTGTCTTGGTCTTGTCTTGTCAAGCCAGTCACCTTTTTGAGTTGAGCGAATCAGCCGATGCCACGTGTCCCGACAGAGGGATTAAGTCAGTGTTTGTCGTGTGAGGCATTTCATTTTTGTATCAATCTTGCCTTTGTAGAGAGAGAAGCTCTAGTTAGAAGGAGGAGAAGTTTGAGCTAGAGAAGGTGACTTCCATGCTTGATCGTTAGAGCTTGAGCTGTTGGATTCGAGTTTTGAGGTTAGGATCTTAACCTATTCTTGTTGTTCTTCTTCATCATCTAGCTGCATTGCACGATCAAACCTGTTTTACACACCATTCATCGATTTAAAGTTGGTTTTAGAAAGAGAAAACGGTTTTCACGTGTTTTTGAAGAAAGGCCTCGTTTGATCCAGAAGTTTGCATCAAAGCTCATGCATTTGTGTTTGTTTTGATAAGATCATTGAGTGTGGGTACCCAGGTCCATGTTTTTGTCGTTATAGCATGAAATCTCAGCTTTTGTATAGCAAGTTTTGATCTTTGCATTCATCTTCCTTATGTTCATGTTCTTCAAGTTTTTCATGCTCATGTTCTTCATGATTATCAAGAGGGAAACCCAGACTTTTCCCCGACTTCACTTTTGAATGTGGCCGTCGAGGCTACACCTCGGCAAGGAGGTATGGGACCTCGGCCTAGAGCTGGTAGTTGCCCATCGTGTTTTTCCAAGGATAAGAAACAGTGTTGCAACTTGATTGACTTAGTTTTTGAAGAATGCCGGGGTCATTTGCATGTGTGCTAGATTTATTTTGAGTAGTGCATTCAATGGACTTTGCCATGTGTTGTCAGGACTTGGACTTGCCCTGACCCCGACGTTTGAAGAACAAGATGAGTGGTATTTCTGATAAAGTTATGTTATCAATGTATTGAAGAACTTTGCTTTGCTTGTCTTGAAAGATATTTGTTAAGCATGAATGATTGTCCTTAGTTTCGTATCTCGTATCATATTTGTTTGAATGACCTTCTCGGAAAGTCCCTTGTGCTGGAGGACTCTAAACTTTCGCAGCACATCTTGTCTTGAAAGTCCCTTGTGCTAGAGGACTCTAAACTTTCGTAGCACCCTTGTTTGAGATGCCTATCTTGCTTTGTCTTGTTTTGCCACGGACGGTTACTGCGTGGATATGTTTTCCGAAATGTTATTATTTGTAATATGTGATGCTAGTAAGTACCCCTTGAAACTTTGAGGATCTGTTAGATGGGCGAGGCCCTTTCCTTGTTATATATAGAGAGTTCTGTCTTGTAATGTTTTGAAAGGACTTCGGCTATTATTCATGCAAACCCCTTTATTATTTATACCATTCACTGAGTATCCAAGCTCACCCTCTCTATATATATGTAGGTGATGAGCAAGAAGGCGGCGACACCTAGATGTGAATCTGGAGTTTATTTTGGAAATTTTGATTATGTCGGCCTAACCTGTAATTACGTCGGCAGTCTTGAAAATTATGCTTCTCGATTTGTAATACTTGTATGTTGCATACGTCGGCTTGAGAAGCCTTTTGATCAAGATGCGTGTTTTGTATACTTGTTTATGTCGGCAATATTTGAAGTTTATGTATTTGAACATGTCGGCTCGAGAAGCCTCTTTCTAAGATGTAAGATGTATTTTTGTATTTCATTTCTATTTGTATCTAAGTTGTAAGACTATGCAAAGATGTATGCCATTTCATTTGACTTTTTCACTGCTCTTATGGACCACTTATATTTTAGATCATTGCTTCCACACTTGTGAACCTCCTATATCTATACTCTGATTGTGTGTGAATTTTGGCAGTTGGCCTTCGGTAATCACGGATTACTGGCCATCACGGCACCAAACTACTAGGGGCGGTTTGGGGTTGTCACAGAATGGTATCAGAGCACAAGTTCCTTAGTATACGCTGTTCATACACTTTGAATCCTAAAGAGCATAGGATTTCCCCTTAGAAGGAAGTTAGTATTGCATCATATTACTTACTATGTGAACAAGTTGTACATTGTCCCGACATGCTTAATTGTTACTTGCCTACGTGATTATTTGCTCACTTTGTTTTAAAAGCCACATTTTTGCATACAACTAGCATCATGAGGAGAGGTAGACCTCCAGTTGGCCGAGATCAGTCGGAGGACAGAATAGACAGGCTGGAGAGGCTAGTTGAAGGTTTGGCCCGCGAGTTAAGATAGACAAGACAGCAGTACGCTAGTGCTACATCGACTCAGGCCGAGCAGACGAACGGCTGGAATGTAGTTCCACCTCCACCTCCTCCAGTACCACAAGTGCCCCCACAGCCAGCTTTATATGGGGACGGCACGATAGCTCTGATTAGGGAGTTCAAGAAAATGAAGCCACCAAGATTCCAAGGGGGCATAGAACCGATGAAGGCCGAGGCTTGGGTTTTGGAGATGGAAAAGCTGTTCGAGATCTTTCCCAGCACTGACACCCAGAAGGTGACGTTGGCCGCTTTTACACTAGATGACGACGCCCGTAGATGGTGGATGATGGTTCGAGAAAGCAATCCAGACTTGACCTGGACCTGATTTCTGCAATTGTTCTACACCAAGCATTTTCCCTTAAGTGTTCGGAATCGCAAGGCTACTGAATTTCAGACTCTTACGCAAGGCAGTAGAACAGTAGCTGAATATGACCGTGCCTTTACAGAGTTGGCAAGGTACGCACCCCAGATGGTCAATGACGAATATATGAAGGCTAGGAAGTTCGAAAGTGGACTCCGTGGGCCGATACAAGACCGGGTCAACATGCTCAACATGCCGACTTATGACGGAGTGTTGGACAAAGCTATTCTGGCTGAAGCCAACTTGAACAGATACCAGGGTACAGGAGAGAACCAGAGGAAAAGGCAGAGTTATGATAATCGCCGAGCGCAGTTTGGTACCAAGAAGAAGGCGAACGCCGGCAGTTCAAGCAACCCAAGACAAGAGAGTGGTACTAAGCCGATATGTTCCAATTGTGGGAAGCCACATTTCGGGGTCTGTCGTCGAGCGTCTGGGGCTTGTTACGAATGTGGTGAAGTAGGCCATTTTGTGAGGGACTGTCTAAAAACGAAGGCTGGGGAAAGTAAGAAAGATGAGAATACTTCGGGCTCCATGCAGAAAGGTAACGCTGGGAAAGGACCGATGAGACAAGGCAGAGTTTTTGCACTGGTACCAGCAGACACCCAAAATGCTGAGACAGTGGTGTCAGGTATGCTTTCGTTTGCTCTCGAAGTGCATATGTATTGATTGATTCGGGTTCTACACATTCATTCATTTCTGCTAAGTTTGCCGAGAAGATTAATAGGAAAATAGAACCCCTTGATTATGTATTATCTGTATCTACTCCATCTGGGAGATCTATGAATGTTGCATCCATCTATCGAGCATGTGTTGTTGTGATTGAGAATGTTGAACTATTAGCCGACTTAATGCCATTGGACATAACCCATTTTGACATTATTTTGGGGATGGATTGGTTAGTAACAAATCACGCGTCCATAAATTGTGTTTCAAAGAGTGTCACTTTAAAACCCCCGAACCTAGCCGAGGTCACGTTTCAAGGGAAAGGGGTAGTATCTCCACCTTACTTAATTTCATCCATGAAAGCCTATAGATTGATCCAAAAAGGGTGTCAAGGTTATCTGTGTAGCACATTAAGTAATTTGAATGGAAGCGTTGAGTTAGCCGACGTCCCAGTGGTTAGTGAATTCCCCGACGTCTTTCCAAATGATTTGCCTGGTCACTTAGTTGATAGAGAGGTAGAGTTTGCTGTTGACATCGTGCCGGGTACCCAGCCCATCTCTAAAACACCCTATAGGATGGCCCCCACCGAGCTTAAGGAATTGAAACTTCAACTTCAGGAGTTGCTAGATAAGGGTTTTATTAGACCAAGCACTTCACCCTGGGAAGCGCCCGTCCTGTTTGTTAAAAAGAAGGATGGTACACTTCGTCTTTGTATTGATTACCGGGAACTGAACAAGGTAACCATTAAGAATAAGTACCCGTTGCCGAGGATAGACGATTTGTTTGACCAGTTACAAGGAGCACGAGTCTTTTCCAAAATTGACCTTAGGTCGGGTTATCATCAGCTTAAGGTTAAAGCCGAGGATGTTGAGAAGACCACTTTCCGGACAAGGTATGGCCACTACGAGTTCTTAGTGATGCCTTTTGGAGTGACCAATGCCCCTGCAGCCTTTATGGATTTGATGAATAGAGTCTTTAAGCCATACCTAGATGAATTTGTGGTTGTCTTCATCGATGACATATTGATCTACTCTAAGAGTAAAGCCGAACACGAGGAGCATTTGAGACTTACCTTACAGACTTTGAGGGATCGGAAATTGTACGCTAAATTTAACAAGTGTGAGTTTTGGCTTTCCGCTTTTTCATTTTTGGGTCATGTAATTGATAAAGAGGGTATTTTGGTCAATCCTAGTAAAATTGAAGCCGTTGTAAATTGGCCAAGGCCAACTAATGTGTCCGAGGTTCGTAGTTTTCTGGGACTGGCTGGTTATTACAGAAAATTCGTAAAGGATTTCTCAAGGATCGCAATTCCGTTGACACAACTGACTAAGAAGGGAGTAGCTTATGAATGGACTACGGATAGGAAAGCAGCCTTCCAAGGGTTGAAGACGAGGCTGGTCGCAGCACCAATTCTTGTACTCCCATCAGGTAATGAGGAGTTTCATTTCTATAGTGATGCTTCGCATAAGGGTCTGGGTTGTGTATTAATGCAAAAATGTAAGGTTATAGCATATGCCTCTCGTCAGTTAAAACCACACGAAAGGAACTATCCCACCCATGATTTAGAGTTAGCGGCCGTGGTATTTGCTTTGAAGATTTGGCGCCACTATTTGTATGGAGCTTCTTGTCAGGTATTCACAGATCATAAAAGCTTGAAGTACTTGTTCACTCAAAAGGAATTGAATATGAGGCAGAGAAGATGGCTTGAGTTGTTGAAAGATTATGATATGCAGATCCTATATCACCCAGGTAAAGCTAACACTGTGGCCGACGCTTTAAGCAGGAAGATGGTTGGAAATTTGGCATGTTTGACCGTAATCTTAGTAGAGCCGACTATTGTTGAGGAAGTAAAGACAAGACAGATGGATGATGAATTCTTGAAGAAGGTAGCCGATGAGATTATCACAAAACCGAGATCAGGGTATACCATAGAAAATCAAGTGCTCAAGTTTGAAGGAAGATTGTGTGTGGCCGACATCCTAGAGTTGAAAAGGAAAATTTTGCAGGAGGCTCATGGTTCCAAGTTTGCTATTCACCCCAGGAACACCAAGATGTATCAGGATGTGAAGCAGACGTTTTGGTGGCCAAATATGAAAGGAGAGATAGCCGAGTTCGTGTCCCAATGTCTGTATTGTCAACAAGTAAAAGCGGAACATCAAAGGCCAGCAGGACTTCTTCAACCCTTGCCAATTCCTGAGTGGAAGTGGGAGCACATTTCCATGGACTTCGTGGTTGGTTTGCCAAAGACACAAAAGGGTTTGGATTCGATTTGGGTTATTGTGGATAGACTAACTAAGTCAGCGCACTTCTTGCCTGTTAAGGCCACCTTCAACGCCGATAAACTTGCTTCGTTGTATGTGAATGAGATTGTTAGACTTCATGGAGTGCCGATGTCAATTGTGTCAGACCGAGATCCGAAGTTGGTTTCCAGATTTTGGCAGAGCCTACAAAGAGCTTTCGGAGCCGAGTTGAGGTTTAGCACGGCTTTTCATCCCCAGACTGATGGACAAACAGAAAGAACGATTCAGACACTTGAAGATATGCTTAGACTATGTGTATTAGACCTCCAAGGGAGTTGGGGAGTACATTTGCCTTTGGTGGAATTTACCTACAACAACAGCTACCAAGCTAGCATTGGCATGGCGCCGTATGAGGCACTGTATGGAAGAAAGTGCAGGTCACCGATATGTTGGACCGAGGTAGGAGACAAAGCTCTGCTTGGTCCCGAGTTAATTCAAGTGACAACTGAGAAGATTAAGCTCATTCAGCAAAGAATCAAAACCGCACAGAGTCGACAGAAAAGTTATGCCGACCAGAGAAGAAGAGAGTTAGAATTTGAAGTCGGGGACCACGTGTTCCTAAAGATTTCGCCGACGAAAGGAGTTACAAGATTTGGGAAGAAGGGTAAGTTAGCACCCCGTTACATCGGGCCCTTCGAAATTCTTGAGAAGGTTAACCTCGCTGCCTACAGGCTTGCTTTGCCGCCAGGATTGAGCAAAGTCCATAATGTATTTCATGTTTCTATGTTGAGGAAATATATTCGAGATCCGCTACATGTGATCGACTATTTCGGAATTGTAATTAATGAAGATTTAGGCTACGAAGAGAAGCCAATACGGATTATCGATAGGCAAGTGAGGCAGTTGAGAACCAAGTCGATACCAATGGTGAAAGTTGAATGGAAGGATCATTACGGAGAGGATGCTACATGGGAGATGGAAGAGAAAATAAAAGTTCGACATCCAGAATTGTTTTTGGAACAAGGTAACTCAAGTTTGGGGACTAAACTTCTCTAAGGGGGGTAGGATGTAACAACCCTCATTTTGACTTAGTCGTACTTGCATACATTTATGGGCGGTCTTGTGTCAACGTTTAAATTTGTAAATCTTGTCTTGTTTTGCTTGAATGATTGCTTGCATACTTTGTTCTTGCCTGGTGTGTTGCCGAGGTCGTCTTAAACCTAGGCACCTTTGAAACCTTTGTCACTTAGAACTATCTTAGAACCCCATTGGTTGACCTCCATCTTCGCCCTGGCATATTGGCCGAGATGTCACCATCTAGGCCGAGGTGCGCGTTGCCTAGGCCGAGATGTGCACCATCTGGGCCGAGATGTTAATATCTAGGCGTTCTAGATCCTTGATCCTTGCATGAGTGATTTTGTTCCTGGAATGGTATGACCTAGACTGAGGTGTGGCACACCTAGGCCAGGGTGTGGCACAGCTTAGTCAAGTGTTGTCCTTCCAAGCCGATGTCCTTGCCCCTTGATTGTCGGAGTCTTGTTGTTAGCCGACGTCGTTACTTGCCGGCGTGTACGTGCCACCTAGCTTGCTGAGTACGCTTTGTCTTGGTCTTGTCTTGTCAAGCCAGTCACCTTTTTGAGTTGAGCGAATCAGCCAATGCCACATGTCCCGACAGAGGGATTAAGTCAGTGTTTGTCGTGTGAGGCATTTCATTTTTGTATCAATCTTGCCTTTGTAGAGAGAGAAGCTCTAGTTAGAAGGAGGAGAAGTTTGAGCCAGAGAAGGTGACTTCCAAGCTTGATCGTTAGAGCTTGAGCCGTTGGATTCGAGTTTTGAGGTTAGGATCTTAACCTATTCTTGTTGTTCTTCTTCATCATCTAGCTGCATTGCACGATCAAACCTGTTTTGCACACCATTCATCGATTTAAAGTTGGTTTTAGAAAGAGAAAACAGTTTTCACGTGTTTTTGAAGAAAGGCCTCGTTTGATCCAGAAGTTTGCATCAAAGCTCATGCATTTGTGTTTGTTTTGATAAGATCATTGAGTGTGGGTACCCAGGTCCACGTTTTTGTCGTTATAGCATGAAATCTCAGCTTTTGTATAGCAAGTTTTGATCTTTACATTCATCTTCCTTATGTTCAGGTTCTTCAAGTTTTTCATGCTCATGTTCTTCATGATTATCAAGAGGGAAACCCAGACTTTTCCCCGACTTCACTTTTAAATGTGGCCGTCGACGCTACACCTCGGCAAGGAGGTGTGGGACCTCGGCCCAGAGCTGGTAGTTGCCCAGCGTGTTTTTCCAAGGATAAGAAACAGTGTTGCAACTTGATTGACTTAGTTTTTAATGGAAAAATGTCGATGTCATTTGCATGTGTGCTAGATTTATTTTGAGTAGTGCATTCAATGGACTTTGCCATGTGTTGTCAGGACTTGGACTTGCCCTGACCCCGACGTTCGAAGAGCAAGGTGAGTGGTATTTCTGATAAAGTTATGTTATCAACGTTTTGAAGAACTTTGCTTTGCTTGTCTTGAAAAATATTTGTTAAGCATGAATGATTGTCCTTAGTTTCGTATCTCGTATCATATTTGTTTGAATGACCTTCTCGGAAAGCCCCTTGTGCTGGAGGACTCTAAACTTTCGCAGCACATCTCGTTGAAAGTCCCTTGTGCTGGAGGACTCTAAACTTTCGCAGCACATCTTGTTTTGAATGTCCCTTGTGCTGGAGGACTCTAAACTTTCGCAGCACCCTTGATTTGTACTCTAGTCTTAAAGGGCTACGGGCCTTTGTAACATAGGTCCCTCGTGCTGGAGGACTCTAAACTTTCGCAGCACGTCTTGTTTTGAAAGTCCCTTGTGCTAGAGGACTCTAAACTTTCGTAGCACCCTTGTTTGAGATGCCTATCTTGCTTTGTCTTGTTTTGCCACGGACGGTTACTGCGTGGATATGTTTTCCGAAATGTTATTATTTGTAATATGTGATGCTAGTAAGTACCCCTTGAAACTTTGAGGATCTATTAGATGGGCGAGGCCCATTCCTTGTTATATATGGAGAGTTCTGTCTTGTAATGTTTTGAAAGGACTTCGGCTATTATTCATGCAAAACCCTTTATTATTTATATCATTCACTGAGTATCCAAGCTCACCCTCTTTATATATATGTAGGTGATGAGCAAGAAGGCAGCGATGCCTAGATGTGAATCTGGAGTTTATTTTGGAAATTTTGATTATGTCGGCCTAACCTGTAATTACGTCGGCAGTCTTGAAAATTATGCTTCTCGATTTGTAATACTTGTATGTTGCATACGTCGGCTTGAGAAGCCTTTTGATCAAGATGCGTGTTTTGTATACTTGTTTATGTCGGCAATATTTGAAGTTAATGTATTTGAACATGTCGGCTCGAGAAGCCTCTTTCCTAGATGTAAGATGTATTTTTGTACTTCATTTCTATTTGTATCTAAGTTGTAAGACTATGTAAAGATGTATACCATTTCATTTGACTTTTGCACTGCTCTTATGGACCACTTATAGTTTAGATCATTGCTTCCGCACTTGTGAGCCCCCTATATCTATACTCTGATTGTGTGTGAATTTTGGCAGTTGGCCTTTGATAATCACGGATTACTGGCTATCACGGCACCAAACTACTAGGGGCGGTTTGGGGTCGTGACAGATATCCTACTCCTTCTCATGAGTTTTGTCTTTGAATTTTAGTATTTTGATGAGTTGGGGGTTGTTGGGTAATTTTGAGAAAGTTTAGGCCTTTGTGTAAATTCTACAAAAGTTGGGGTTTTGTTTATATAAACTTACATGCATATTTGGCATAGAGAAATGGGATCAATATTGGTTTATTGGTGAAAATGGAACCTTAGGGTTGTGATGTTAATTATGAGAAATGCTTTAATTACATTGATAAATTAATTAGTACAATTAATTTGAAGAAAAGAAGAATTAAATTGAGAACGTTGAAATGTTGATTATATATCCATTTGTTGCATTCATTTTCAGTATAGAAATAACTGCTTTGGGCTATCGATAGAGGATATTCTTGATTGTTGTAGACAATGCGTGATGATTAGGCAAACTAAAACTAATCAATTGAGTAAGCCATTGAATATGGTAGTTGGTACAATACAGCACTCAAATGTGTATTGATTGATTTAATTTGTATATGATAATTGTTTATATACATTGTATTGTGTGGGAGGAGAAAGGGGCTATACTCCACGGTTTATTGGAAGAAAGGGGCTGAACCTCTAAACCGAATCTTGTGACAGTGATACAACACTACAATGTGTATCAGGCTGTGAATTAGAAGTGTTTTCTTGTGACAGTGATACATCACTACAATGTGTATCAGGCTGCGAATTTGAAGTGTTTGTTTTGATTTGATATAGCACCAAAATGTATATTGTTATCAATTGTGAAGTATAGAAGTGTTTCTATGTTATGTTGATACAGCACCAAAATGTGTATCGCTCGTATAGTATGGAAGTGACTTATGTGTTATTGATACAGTATCAAAATGTGTATCCACCATGAATTTCGAAAATGTTTTAAGATGAGTCTTATTCTCATCAAGTTATTTGGCTAAGTTTTGAGCCTTGTTTTCAAACTCAAAGTTGAAAAAGAAATGAGAAATGAAATGTAACAAGGACTTAATGTCATGAAATCGAAATGTGATATATGTAGATGTATCTGTGTTGACCATCTATCAACTGCTAATCTTTTAGTCATTGTTCATGGCTGGTTTAGTATATTTCTACTGGGCTATGGCTCACCCTTTATGGGACATCATTTTCAGGTACAGGTAGCATGCCACCTCCAAGGACATAGCTTGGGAGGCTAGAGGCAGACTGACTGCTTGTTATTTGCTTTGTTGATGTATTACATGTAAATTCAAGCTAAGGGCTTAATATGTATTGAGTTAGCACTCTTCTTTTTTGTAACCAAGTGTTAACTTGGAAAGCTGTAAGCCCGTAGGGCATTTGCTTTTGTTGTTAACATGTAATACTTTTGTAAGAACTGTTCTGATTTAATGGAAAGGTGGTTGGTTTCTTTGTATCAATGCATGTCTAATGAGATGGGTTTTATTTATTATTTTGAGGGCGTTACAACTTGGTATCAGAGCGTACCGGGTTCGAATACTTTGGGTATATGGGAAGTGATTAGTATCACAATGGGTTTGTCTCGCTTGTTAGAGACTTATGTGTGACATTATGTGTTTATTTGATAACATGTTTATGTGACTACTTGGGTATGGGATTTAGTTTCTAGGATGTTGATTGGATCCTTGGGTTTCTATGAGTCTTGTTGGAAAAGCACTTGATCAATGCTGTTTCTAACCGGAACTCTTGTAACGCCTCGGGACTATCATTATCCAGAAATGAAATTCGTAAGTGCTTATGTGTTTATGTGCTTACGTGGAGTGAATTACAGTTGTCCATGTATTAGGACGCGAGTGTTTAGTTTTGGCACACTTATGAATGTGCTGACGTTCTTCGTTACCTTTATTAGGATGTCAGGACGAGGACGTGGTAGAGGTGACAGACGTGGTAGGCAGGAGATGCCTTTACCGGATGCTATTCCGGCACAGTAGGAGAGGGTTGGCCAGGCCAATGTGGCCGAGCCAGCAGGTCAGGAGGCCACGGGCACTTTAGCCCGAGGGATAGCCGATGCTTTGAGGGAGTTTGTAGGTATTTTCTAAGTTAAGAATCCAGTTCAGGCTCCAGTTCAGGCCCAGGTTGTTGAGGCAGGGCCTTCCTTCTTGAAAAGGGAGTTCTTCCGGTCTATCCCGGACGAGTTTATTGGGGATCCGAAGGAGCCACTGAAGGCTAACAAGTGGTTAGAGCAAATGAGTAAGACGTTCGAGATGCTTGGCATCGAGGACGGAGCGTTGAAAGTGACCTTGGCATCCTTCCAGCTAAAAGGGAGTGCGGGTCAGTGGTGAAAACACACGAGGGGCCGTATTGCTGGCACGTGGGAGGCTTTTGTGGAAGCTTTTCAGGAGAAGTGTTTATATCCGGCAGTCAGGGAGAAGCTGAGAGACCAGTTTTGTCAGCGTTTGCAATTGAGTTCTTCAGTAGCCGAGTATGAGGCTGCTTTCACTAGCTTGTCCAGGTTCGCACTTGACCTTGTGGCGTCCGAGGAACGCCGCTGTATTGAGTTCGAGAAGAGGTTGAGGCGCGGCCTCAAGATGAGGGTTGGAGGTTTGATGATCCGAGACTATGGGCGCTTGGTTGATGCTGCAGCCCATATGGAGATCATGATGCAGGAAGAGGAGGGACAGAGAGGCTCCAAGAGAGGCCAAGATGGTCAGAGTGATTGCAGGAGACAGAGGGGTGCTAACCCACAGCAGTCTCAGGGTGGTGTTACTAGGTCGACCTTTCCAGTGCCGAGTGCAGGCTCGGGGAGAGGTAATCAAGGGGAGTTCACCTGTTACAAGTGTGGTCAGTTGGGCCACAAGGCTTCAGTTTGCCCACAGAGGGGAGGAGGTCAGAGTGCTGCTTCTTCTTTAGCTAGACCGTAGAGCCAGAGTCAGGGCAGGGGTCAGTCCTTGTCTTGTTATTAGTGTGGTCAGCCTGGGCACCTGAAGAGGTTTTGCCCACAGTTGAGTGCCACTTCGGTCGCGTCGTGTTCTAGGCAGACGCAGGGTCTTCAGCCAGCTCAATCTGTGCAGGCCTCGAGGGCCAATCAGGGGGCTTCATCGTCCCAGTCTGTGTAGCAATCGTTTGCTCCGAGGGGTGAGCAGTTGGATCAGGGGCCTACAGGGCGCGTGTATGCTGTTACCGCGCAGGACGTAGTACCGGCTCCATCAGTAGTGAGAGGTACCTTTCTATTTTTCAACTCGGTTGCTACTGTATTGATTGATACGGGTGCATCTCATTCTTTTGTATTAGCTTCCTTTTCCTTTTGTTGTCATGCCGATGAAGGGTTTTGATGTTATTTTGGGTATGGACTGGCTGTCGTCATACCGGGCTGTTATTGATTGCTACCGCCAGAGGGTCACAGTTTGCACCTTGAGCGGGGAGTGTTTCCATTTCTTGGGAGATCGGGTTGGTAGTGTGTTGCCACCGATGTATGATCCGCAAAGGCGGAATGAGTTTAGTGGTCTACTTGCTAGCGTTTTGAGTGGTGAGTGTAATGAGACCCAGATTGTATTGCCGAGGGTGGTTTGTGAGTATTCGGATGTTTTTCCCGAGGATCTCGTTAGTTTGCCACCTCACCGAGAGATAGAGTTCTCTATTGATTTAGTGCCCGGCACAGCGCCGATTTCTATGTCACCTTATCGTTTTGCCCCAGCTGAGTTGAGTGAGTTGAAGATTCAGCTCCAAGAATTGCTAGATAAGG
>NW_021027548.1:74596-95008 GCF_004153795.1 Camellia sinensis | reverse complement strand
GTTTTGTTCGCCCTAGTGTTTTCGTCGTGGGGACACCGGCCTCTTTGCTAAAAAGACAGATGGTGCCTTAAGACTGTGTATAGACTACCAGAAGTTGAATTGGGCTACGGTCAAGAATAAGTACCCTATTCTCGTATAGATGATCTATTTGAACCAGTGAAGGGTTCCCGTTGTTTCTCTAGATAGACTTGAGAATCGGGTTACACCAAGTTGAGAGTCCAGGGAGGAGGATATTTCGAAGACGGCATTCCGTACACGGTATGGCCATTAAGAGTTTCTGGTGATGCCATTCGGGCTTACCAATGCACCGGCAGTCTTATGGACTTGATGAACCGGATCTTCCGGGAATTCTGGATCGGTTTCTAGTCGTTTTCGTAGAACGACATTCTTATCTATTCACCTTCTGAGGAGGAGCACGAGGAACACTTGAGAGTGGTGGCTTGAGTTCGCTTAGAGCCCATAGACTTATGCCAAGTTTGGAAAGTGTGAGTTCTGGCTAGGAGAGTACAAATTCTTAGGCCATGGGGTATCCGGGGAAGGGTGTCTGTGATACCATCAGGTAAGAGGCAGTGCAAAGATTGGGCACAGCTTAAGAGCGTTTTTGAGATCCGCAGTTTTCTGGGATTAGCTGGGTATACCAGTCGGTTTGTGAAAGATTTCTCCAGGCTAGGCTTCGCGCGTTGACTAAATTGACAGCGAAAAGGGGTCAGTTTTGTGTGGAGTGAGACTACCGAAAGTCGTTCCCAAGAGTTGAAAGTTGATTGACCACCGCTCCGGTCTTGATTATTCCGGAGAGAGGGTTGGGTTATGCAGTTTATTGTGATGCCTCAACGAGAGGGTTTGGGTTTGTGTGTTGATGCCAAGAGGGGAAAGTGGTAGCTTATGGCTCAACGTCAGTTTGAAATTCACGAGAAGAATTACCCTACCATGACCTAGAGTTAAGCAGCAGTGATCTTTGCCTTGAAAGATTTGAGAGGCATTACCTTTATGGTGAGAGGTTCAGGTGTTTCTCGGACCACAAGAGTTTGAGATTATCTGTTTAACCACAGAGGGACTCTTGAATTTGAGGCAGAGGAGATGGATGGAGTTATTGAGGACTTATGATTTTGAGTTTGCAACTATCACCCGAAAAGGCCAATGTTGTGGCTGATGCCCTTAGTAGGAAATCCATTAGTGATATAGCTTGTATAGCACATCCGGGAAATGAGAGATGTTGGGTGGCACTTGGCGAGTTTGATTTGCTCTGGGCGAATCTATTGGGCTGCGGGATTGTCTTCTGTTGTTGCAGACAGCTGCACTTGTGACCCGAGTATTAGAGGCAACAGAGAGGTGAGCCTTGAGGTAGAGTCCTTCCAAGAGAAGATCTCCAGTGGGAAAGTTGAGAAGGTTTTTGATGGTGTATCCCGACAGAGTGTGAGATACCGAGACAATTTGTTTGTGCGGAGTCTTGCCGGGAGGAATACGCCGAGAGTTCATCATTCACGCCCTTGCGGTGCATCCGGGAGGCACTAAGATGTATAGGGATTTGGGTCGCCAGTTTTGGTGGCAGGGTATGAGAGAGAGATGTGGCTGTTTTCATGTCGACAGTGCCTTAACGTGCCAGCAAAGTGAAGGCCGAGCATCAAGAGGCCAACGGTCTGTTGCAACCCTGCCTATTGCCAAGTGAAAAGTGGGAGCATGTCACTATGGAACTTCGTTGTAGGTCTTCCGAGGACTCAGCGGGGTAGTGATGCCATTTGAGGTGGCTGTAGACTGGTAGATAAGTCGGGCGCACTCTATTTCCTAATGCGCGTGGAGATTCGGTAGATCATTCGCGCAACTTGTATATTTTGGAACAATAGTGAGATTGCACGGGGGTCCCAGTGACGATAGTCTTAGATAGAGATCCTGTTTTACATGCATAGGTTGGGGTAGAGTTTACAGAGTGCCTTGGGCACTAAGTTGACCTTTAAGTACGTGCTTATCATCCTCAGACTAACGGACAAGTCCGAGCGTACTATTCAGATCCTTGAGGATATGCTTCGGGGTTGTGTCCTTGACTTAAGTGGACGTGGGAGCAGGCACTTGCCCTTGGTGGAGTTTGCCTACAACAAACAGTTTTTCAGTCTAGCATCGGTATGGCACCGTTTGAGGCCTTGTATGGCGACCGTGTAGGTCTCCAGTGTGTGTTGGGCCGCGGTGGGTGATACACCTTTGTTGGTCGCGGAGTTGGTTAGGGAAGATGACGGAGAAAGTTGAGCTTATCCGTAGGAGGCTTGTTACCAGCCAGAGTCGTCAGAAATCTTATGCCGACGTAGGAGGCGATCTTTGGTATTTGAGATGGGTGATCATGTCTTTTTTAAGATATCACCTAGGGGGGGATTGATGAGGTTTGGAAGAGTTGGGAAGTTACTCCCCTTAACTGCGGGCTGATTGTGGAGGAAGCCACTTGGGAACGTGAGTTGGGAGTCCGCGAGAAATATCCGGACTTGTTTGTTGATATGTAATTTTGTATTTGAATTTTATATTTTGTTGAACTTAAGAGCTTTTATATATGTCTTAAGTTGTGAAACATTGAGAATGTTTTGATTATTGGAAGCATGTTTTGGAACTTGCCTCATATGGAAGTTGATTGTAACATTTTATATGTTGAATATCCAGGTTAGCGTCACCGTTGACTAGACTGACTTGGAAGGGAGTCAAGTTTGTGTGGAGTGAGACTTGTGAAAAGTCGTTCCAAGAGGTGAAAGTTAGATTGACCACCGCTCCGGTGTTGATTATTCCGAAGAGGGGGTTGGGTTATGCGGTTTATTGTGATGCCTCACGAGAGGGTTTGGGTTGTGTGTTGATGCAAGAGGGGAAAGTGGTAGCTTATGGCTCACGTCAGTTGAAAATACACGAGAAGAATTACCCTACACATGACCTAGAGTTAGCAGCAGTGATCTTTGCCTTGAAGATTTGGAGGCATTACCTTTATGGTGAGAGGTTCGAGGTGTTCTCGGACCACAAGAGTTTGAGATATCTGTTTACACAGAGGGACTTGAATTTGAGGCAGAGGAGATGGATGGAGTTCATTGAGGACTATGATTTTGAGTTGCACTATCACCCGAAAAAGGCCAATGTTGTGGCTGATGCCCTTAGTAGGAAATCCATTAGTGATATAGCTTGTATAGCCATCCGGGAATGAGAGATGTTGGGTGCACTTGGCGAGTTTGATTTGCTCCTGGGCGAATCTATTGAGGCTGCGGGCTTGTCTTCTGTTGTTGCACAGCCTGCACTTGTGACCCGAGTATTAGAGGCACAGAGAGGTGAGCTTGAGGTAGAGTCCTTCCAAGAGAAGATCTCCAGTGGGAAAGTTGAGAAGGGTTTGATGGTGTATCCCGACCAGAGTGTGAGATACCGAGACCGTTTGTTTATGCCGGAGTCTTGCTGAGAGGAAGTACTCTGAGAGTTCCATCATTCATGCCTTGCGGTGCATCCGGGAGGCACTAAGATGTATCAGGATTTGGGTCGCCAGTTTTGGTGGCAGGGTATGAAGAGAGATGTGGCTGTTTTCATGTCGAAGTGCCTTACGTGCCAGCAAGTGAAGGCCGAGCATCAGAGGCCAACGGGTCTGTTGCAACCCTTGCCTATTGCCAAGTGAAAGTGGGAGCATGTCACTATGGACTTCGTTGTAGGTCTTCCGAGGACTCAGCGGGGTAGTGATGCCATTTGGGTGGCTGTAGACTGGTAGACTAAGTCGGCGCACTTTATTCCTATGCGCGTGAGAGATTCGGTAGATCATCTCGCCAACTTGTATATTTTGGACATAGTGAGATTGCACGGGGTCCCAGTGACGATAGTCTTAGATAGAGATCCTCGTTTTACTGCTAGGTTGGGGTAGAGTTTACAGAGTGCCTTGGGCACTAAGTTGACCTTTAGTACGGCTTATCATCCTCAGACTAACGGACAGTCCGAGCGTACTATTCAGATCCTTGAGGATATGCTTCGGGGTTGTGTCCTTGACTTTAGTAGGACGTGGGAGAGGCACTTGCCCTTGGTGGAGTTTGCCTACAACAACAGTTTTCAGTCTAGCATCGGTATGGCACCGTTTGAGGCCTTGTATGGCCGACCGTGTAGGTCTCCAGTTTGTTGGGCCGAGGTGGGTGATGCACCTTTGTTGGGTCCGGAGTTGGTTAGAGAGACAACGGAGAAAGTTGAGCTTATCCGTAAGAGGCTTGTTACAGCCCAGAGTCGACAAAAGAGTTATGCCGACCGTAGGAGGAGGCCTTTGGCGTTTGAGGTAGGTGATCATGTCTTCTTGAAAATATCACCTAGGCGAGGTTTGATGAGGTTCGGGAAGAGTGGGAAGTTATCCCCTCGGTTTATTGGTCCCTTCGAGATCCTTGAGAGGGTAGGCGAGTGTAGACACCCCATTTTTGACCGACCTTAAGACTCAGACGTCACCGATTGAGCACTCGGTGATATTGCATATTGTGCTCATTCAGAAGTTTCAGAGTCTCGGCTGCGAGCCTTGCCTCCGGACTTCCGGGCTCTTTCGTGTCTTGCCTCGGTTTGCGAACCAGGCTACTGACTTAGAGGTTGATGAGGATGCCTCGTATGAAGAGAGACCGGTTCGGGTCTTGGATAGGAGGGATCAAGTCTTGCGAGGCAAGACCATTCCCTTGGTAAAAGTCTTGTGGAAACATCATGAAGTGGAGGAAGCCACTTGGGAACGTGAGTTGGAAGTCCGCGAAAAATATCCGGACTTGTTTGTTAATGTGTAACCATGCTTTGGTAATTTTGTGATATTATTGAACCTTAAGAGTATTGAATATATCTTAGGTTGTAAAACATGGTTTATGTTTTGATTTAATGGAAGTATTTTGAAACTTGCCTCAAAATGGAAGTTTAATGTAACATTGCATATGTTGAATGTATTGTGGAAATGGAAATATATCATGAATACTGAATATGATATAGAATCGTGGAATGTAGTATTGAAATTTGTGGAATTTCAGGGAATGCATAACTATAATGCATGTTATGGAAAATGTTGTAAACTGCCTCTTGAAAAGAGATGAGATGACCGGTAATGGGTCGAGTTGTTAAAAATTCGCATTTTGATAATGTTGGGAATTGAGAAAATATTGTTTTTGAAAAACTTGTATTTAATTTCGGGGACGAAATTCTTTAAGGGGGGGAGGTTATAGCGATCCCGGTTGTCCCTTTACTGTTCTATTGTATTCTGGACTCGGTTCTGTGGAGTTGGTAGTTGTATCTATCTTGTTGTCGTCCTTTAATTCCATTTGTTTGAGTTATAGGATGTGTTGGGCTTGCTTCGAATAGGTGGGTTGAACCTTGGTCAGAAATCTTGTTGCCAGGTTTTTGGTCGTTCCACACGAGCGGGCCTTGTTGCACTCGAGCGGAGATTGCACGCTCCCAGTTTTTCGTGTCCCTGCAAAACTTCTGCAGGTGTGATTTTTACGCTCGAGCGGGTTTCTTTACGCTCGAGCGGGTGCTGTGGCGCTCGAGCGGGTAGGACTTTTGGGTGTAAGTTCTGGGAGGGGGAAATCTACGCTCGAGCGGATGCACTTTATTCTTGTGTCTTGGCACTCGAGCGGGCCTTCTTGCGCGCGAGCGTACCTAGTTTTTTTGTTCTTGACGCTCGAGCATTGTGTTCTCCGCTCAAGCGGGAATGTCGTATATTAGTTGACAGCTGGGCATTTTAAAATCACTTTTTACATTCTCTTTCTCTCTCTTACTTTCTAAAAAGCTATTTTGAGAGCTCCTCTCTCTAGAAACTCCCTTCTCTCTAGGGTTTGATCTAGTTAGAGTGTCTCTCTATCCTCCGACCTTTGTAAAAAGTGTGTTGATCGTCAAGGGCTTCGTGTTGATCCGAGAATCATAGTGTTTGGAGCATTTTCACTTTCTTCTCCTTCTTCGTTTGAGCTCTAACTTCGAGGTAGGGATATCCTACTCCTTCTCATGAGTTTTGTCTTTGAATTTTAGTATTTTGATGAGTTGGGGGTTGTTGGGTAATTTTGAGAAAGTTTGGGCCTTTGTGTAAATTCTACAAAAGTTGGGGTTTTGTTTATATAAACTTACATGCATGTTTGGCATAGAGAAATGGGATTAATATTGGTTTATTGGTGAAAATGGAACCTTAGGGTTGTGATGTTAATTATGAGAAATGCTCTAATTACATTGATAAATTAATTAGTACAATTAATTTGAAGAAAAGAAGAATTAAATTGAGAACGTTGAAATGTTGATTATATATCCATTTTGTGCATTTATTTTCAGTATAGAAATAACAGCTTTGGGCTATCGGTGGAGGATAGTCTTGATTGTTGTAGACAATGCGTGATGATTAGGCAAACTAAAACTAATCAATTGAGTAAGCCATTGAATATGGTAGTTGGTACAATACAGCACTCAAATGTGTATTGATTGATTTAATTTGTATATGATAATTGTTTATATACATTGTATTGTGTGGGAGGAGAAAGGGGCTGTACTCCACGATTTATTGGAAGAAAGGGGCTGAACCTCTAAACCGAATCTTGTGACAGTAATACAGCACTACAATGTGTATCAGGATGCAAATTAGAAGTGTTTTCTTGTGACAGTGATACAACACTACAATGTGTATCAGGCTGCGAATTTGAAGTGTTTGTTTTGATTTGATATAGCGCCAAAATGTATATCGTTATCAATTGTGAAGTACAGAAGTGTTTCTATGTTATGTTGATACAGCACCAAAATGTGTATCGCTCGTATAGTATGGAAGTGACTTATGTGTTATTGATACAGTATCAAAATGTGTATCCACCATGAATTTCGAAAATGTTTTAAGATGAGTCTTATTCTCATCAAGTTGTTTGGCTAAGTTTTGAGCCTTGTTTTCAAATTCAAAGTTGAAAAAGAAATGAGAAATGAAATGTAACATGGACTTAATGTCATGAAATCGAAATGTGATATATGTAGATGTATCTGTGTTGACCATCTATCAACTGCTAATCTTTTAGTCATTGTTCATGGCTGGTTTAGTGTATCTCTACTGGGCTGTGGCTCACCCTTTATGGGACATCATTTTCAGGTACAGGTAGCATGCCACCTCCAAGGACATAGCTTGGGAGGCTAGAGGCAGACTGACTGCTTATTATTTGCTTTTTTGATGTATTACATGTAAATTCAAGCCAAGGGCTTAATATGTATTGAGTTAGCACTCTTCTTTATTGTAACCAAGTATTAACTTGGAAAGTTGTAAGCCCGTAGGGCATTTGCTTTTGTTGTTAACATGTAATACTTTTGTAAGAACTGTTCTGATTTAATGGAAATGTGGTTGGTTTCTTTGTATCAATGCATATCTAATGAGATGGGTTTTATTTATTATTTTGAGGGCGTTACAACAGCATTCTCTCCTTAATAGTTCTTGGTGCCTATTTTTTCATATTCCGAAAGAAATTTTATACAGAAATAATTTACCAAGTAAATTAATAAAATAACCCATAGAATAAAGAATTTCATTCCTCCTTTTACAATAAATTGTGCCTGGTAATTTAAGAATCGAACAGATTCAATTACCTGGATGCACAACCCAAGCAATGGAGAAATCTCTTTCTTAAGGTTATCTCAAATCATTCCATAAATCTTTTCGCCGGTGCAGATAACGGTGGCGATGGAGCTTTGAAATCGCTCTGAATCTCGAAATCGATCTGAATCTTCGAAATCGTTTCGAAATCGCTTTGAATCTTCGAAATCGCAGGTGCAGATGGAGCTTCGATGAAGAAATGTGTGCGTATAAGGATTGAGAGAGAGAAATGTGTGCGTATTCAAGCTAAGATTCAGTGTTATATATTCAAGCATCAAGAACAGCCAATTGCTCTCCTCCGTCTTCTTTGTCGTTGAGAGAGAGAGAGAGAGAGAGAGAGAGAGAGAGAGAGAGAGAGATGTGTGCGAAATTTGCACTCAGAATAAAAAATAAGGGTTTCATAAAGGGGTGTGTGTAACTACAGCATTTGAAGGCACTTTTAAACGCCTTCAATTAGAAACGGTGCCGTTTTGGTTTAAAAAAATATGCGACAGTTACAAAACGCCGTTAAAAATTAGCAAACGGGACATTTAATAAAACGCCGTTAGTTGCCTCATTTCCTGTAGTGCTACATTCATGTAGTTCTATATGTTCTTAGCCAATGATGATAGAAGAACTTGAAGAAAGACAAAAAGGAAGAATATTATTGAGAGAGTCAATTTTATTAGTGAAAAACACACTACCTAAAACACCATTAATTCTGGTATCATGGGGTGTGATTTGCACAAATGAAACTCTTGAATTATAGTTCACCACATATTTGGGCTTTAGAGGACCTGGGTGTGTGAACAGGGAATTTGACAAGACCTTTCACAAAATTAAGCAGAAATACGACTCTTAGATAAGTCTTGTACAAATTTCAACCACGTCCAGGTAAGAATGGTGTGAACAGAGAACTGTACAATTTTGACAATTTTCTTCCCTTGAATAGTGATGTTTAATTCTAGAATAAATTGAAATCCTAAAAAACTTGTTAGTCCCAAAAAAAAAAAAAAAACAATCAACTGTAATTTGTTTGTTGAAAACTACTTGCTTTATCTTAGTCCTGATAAAACTGATGGAAATAATGGGCTAGCAACAACACCAATGGCATCCTCTTGGTTTCCAGCAACTCTGATTGCTCTTCGTACCACAGGAGTTATGAAGTTATAATCCAAATTATTTTCAACTTCTACAGAACCCTCCAAGACCTTAACCACCACTGACATTGAAGGCCTCCTAGAAAAATCACTTTGTATACACCACACAGCAACCCTCATCATCTCCACAACTTCTTCTCTACGTATCTGCATGTCATCATTGTATTTATCAACGATATCCAGAAGTTGTTCCGCTTCTACTTTCCTCTTAAATAGACTTAGTAAATGCATATCTTCCTCAGGCGAAGACCTATCTAAATTTTTGCGCCCACACAACATTTCCAAGACCACGACAGCAAAGCCATAGACATCTACTTTCTCAGTGATAATTGAGTTCACCCATTCAGGAGCCAAATAGTCTGGTATTCCCTTCATCATTGTTACAACTTGGCTTTGGTCCTTATCAATTAGTTTTGACAATCCAAAATCAGAAATTTTCGCATTGAACTGTCCATCTAAGAGGATGTTTTGGGGTTTGATATCTAGGTGAAATATTTTCTGCCTGCATTCCTCATGGAGATAGGTTAGTCCCTTCGCTATATTTGTGATGATCTTCTTTCTGGATTGCCACCCAAGAGTGCAGTCTTGGTGCCTGTGGAAGATCCATGTATCCAAGGATCCGTTGGACATATACTCGTAAACTAGAATACGATATGATTTTTCAGCACAAAATCCCATTAATCTTACCAAATTGACATGGTGAATGTTGCCTATTGTCTCAACTTCAGCTAAGAATGACTTCTTAATATGATCAAAACCATTGAGACGCTTGACTGCTATTTTGGCGCCATCGCTTAATTTCCTTTGAAACACTGACCCAAATCCTCCTTTCCCGAGCTGATTGTTGAAATTGCATGTCATGGCTCTCAAGTCTTTGTAAGAGAATCTGGTAGGCATCCCAAGTATTTGATCGACATAGAACTCATCAAGTGCCTTGGATTCTCCTTTTTTACTATAAAGGAAAAAGCAAAAGGCAACCACAAAAGATAAAGCTCCGAGACTGGACCCAAGTATGATTATTATTAGTTGCCTTGATTTCTTTTGAGTAGAATTTGCTGGTGAAAAAACAGCAGGAGATGGAGATGGAGATGGAGATGGAAATGGAGCAACAACAACAGCAGAAGATGGAGGTGGAGGATGAGGTGGGGATGGAGGCGGAGATGGACCACCATTTAATGGATATACAACAGGAACTGGATTTGGAGATGGATCACCATTTGTTGTTACAACAGGAATTGGATTTGGAGATGGATCACCATTTGTTGGAAATACAACAGGAACTGGATTTGGCGATGGATCACCATTTGTTGGAAATACAACAGCAACAAGAGATTGAGGTTGGGCATTGTTAACAATAGCAGCAGCAGCAGCAACATAATAATAAATAGTACAACAACAATAACAACAACACAGACCCATTGGGGGTGTTCTATGTCTATCCATTATTAGAGCTCTGTTTCTTCATCTTGTTCACTAGTTTTTGGTTTTCTTTTGCGAAAGCAATGGAGGAGAAGGTGTTGCAAACTCCATATTTCGTGTCTTTAAATGTAGAACCAGGAGGAAAGTGCTGCATTTCAAATCACTCGTAAATCACAAACAAAAATGCTATGGACCCAGATTCTCCATCACAGATTTTTCTGGATAGAGTGTTTTTTGCGTTGGAGAATTATTCCAAGTATACAACAGTTTACAAGAATTATTCCAAGAGTCCTTAGAGACGTTGTTTATGTTCCCTACTCCTTTTGTTACGTCAAAAAAACGCGCACACATTTTGTTGACTAACAATAAAATGAGAAAAAAGATCTGACTCTCCGTTACACGTTGTAATAGAAAATTTTTATTATATATCTAATATTTATAAAAGTGAATTTAAATTTATAATTATTTTAAATTAAAAAAAAAATAATTACATTTACTGTTGGATGGGATATAATGGACCCTCTCCATTATATATCCTTTAGTGTGTATCATATTTATTATGTTACATATTTTTGTGACAAATGTAAGGTATTCTTATGATAGAATTTTGATAATTTGTGATTCAAAAATTATTTAAAAAAAAAATTGCATAGTATTACCATGCAAATTTGTGATTTTAAATTATTTCAATACGATTAAAAGAATAACATTGTCACAAAAATACATAGTATTATTACAAAATGAGTAATATTATTTCAAATACCATGCGGTACAATTATGACCAATGAATATAAATGAAGCTTATGTGGAATCCATTGAATATATAATTGTAATTGTGCCAATATTAAAATGTGATAAAAATAAAAAAAGGATGATTATTGTGAGATTCATAAACTTAACAATAAGAACCTTTCATTAAAGACCCTACGGCATCAACCAAATTAATTATTCATAACTTGATCGGAGCTATCAAAATGAGAAAATATTTTATGTAATGGTTACATCACATGGACCGGATGACATGGTGTCGCCATTTCACTTTTTAATTAATATGTGATTAAAATGAAATTTAAGAAATCAATTGTTCGTGGCACAACATATATCTATTTCACCATTTACTATCAGTTAATGAGGGAAAATACGTCATTTCAGTCATCATGCGATGTACTCGTAATATAAAATATTTGTACTTTTAAAAATAGGCTTCTGGTATAATATCAGTATAAGTGAATTGTCTTTTAACACCATCTTGATCTGACTTAGAAGTTCTAAATATATTGAAAAATTACATGAATCTTGAGAAAGAAATTTATCAAAATGATATCAAAGTTTATTTTTTAGACTTAGTGATGTGTGAAATAGATGATTAGAAAAAATATGAGAGAGAAAGAGAGTTGCCTTAGACATATATTCTAATAGATTATTATATTATTGAGTTTAAAGAGTGAATTTAACTTTTGGAGTAAAATAGCACTACTCATTCACAAAACGGCAGTGCTAGAGGCCTTGAATTTGCCTCGAATTCTTTTTTGTTTTTGTTTTTTTTTTGGGGGGCTGTGTTAGTTATTTATTTTATTTTATTTAAGGGTGTTTATGTGTAGCTGCTAGTTAAATTTTGTTAATTCATATAATTTTGTACAATGAGTTGGTGCGAAATGTCTAATTTTTTGGCACACCTCTACACATAACCACCTTTAAAAAAAAAAAAAAAACCCAACACAGCCCAACAAATAGAAGGAAAAACAAAAAAAAAAATCTTAAAATTTTATTTTGCCTTTCAAATTATCATTAAAGAATCAATTTATTTTTTTAATAATATTAATTTTTTTATATATTTAAGAGTCTAATTGATATTTTGGAAATTTTTTGAGGGGTAAAATGAAATGTTGATACTCGGTCAACAACTTCTATTTGATTATAGACGGCAATTAAAGGCAGAGATAAATTTGATAACAAAATGAATAGTTTAGATATAAAATTGATCTTGTTAAAAGAATGTGGATTGAATTGATTTTTGAATAGTCATAGTTTGGGGGATAAAATAATTTTTTTAAAAAATTTAACACTAAATCAAATCTTTCAGTTTTGTTGGTGGAGGAACCAAAACAGACAACATGCTATAGTTTGATTTCGTCAATTTGGTGTAGAGAAATGATTAACATGAAATTTTAAAAAGTTATATAATAACTTGTAAAATTTCACATTGAAAATAAATGAATAAAAAAATAAAAATTGTTCTATAAATGCCTAATTTTTATTATAAAACATATAGTCTCAATCACTTATCTTCTAATATATAAATAATTTAAACTATAAAAGTATTTAAACATAATGTTTTGGGTAGATTACACTTTGCACTCCTGTACTTTACACAAAATCTCATTTTAGTCTCTGCACATCAAATTGTGACACTTAACCCCCTTGTGCTTTTGGTCAAGTGTCACATTGGCCCTTCTGTTAATAGTGAGGCTAACAGAAGTTATCCTTTAGGGAGCTAAGTATCACAATTTTAATATGTAGGGACTAAAGTGAGATTTTGTGTAAAGTGCAGCGGTGCAAAGTTTAATTTATCCTCACATGTTTTTCATGTGACTAGCCTCTGTTAACAATGAGGCTAACAGAAGGGCCAAAGTGATACTTGATCAAAAGTGCAGGGGGTTAAGTGTCACAATTTGATGTGTAGGTGTCAAAGTGGGATTTGATGTAAAATGCAGGAGTGCAAAGTGTAATTTACCCTAATATTTTGGGTAGTTAAATATTTATTAAAATAATTATTTTTTTTTTAAACCGAAACAAATTACAAGTTTTAAAAAATAGATCAAAAATCAAAATTTCAATCCCTTTAACAATTAGTTCTATTCTACCAATTTTTTCTACGTCCCCACTTTAACCTAATCCAGTGACGACTACCTTATAATCAAAAGAGAAAATGGCACGTACCATGTTGCTCAAAACGTTATAAAGTCATGGCAAGACTTTTTCCAACTCTACAATTTCCATGGTCCACTCCACTTCACAGACAGAACATTAAAATTTATTTTTACAATTTTTTGTAAAATACTATTTGCACCTTCAAAAAGATTTATGATGCGCTAATTCACTCGTTGTTGACGCCATTGCCAAAATGAAAATTAGAATTAATTACATTTTTTCATTTATGTAGTTTGGTTTAAATTTTATTTTAACTTTTATAATTTTAAATTAAATAATTTGTTCCTACACTTTAACCAATTCTTGGATATTGTAAAGGCCTCAATTATAATAAAAAATAATAAAAGGCCTCAATTAGATGATTTTAGGTTAATTACTCGCTAGTCCTGTTATAAAGGCATATATATCATTGAGTCTCACAAGTGTTTGTATAGATTAAAAAGTCCTAATAGTTGGATTTAAATAAATATGTTGTTAAAACTAACAATTAATGATGATTTTCTAAATCTATCACTTAAAAATGACACTAGTGACTTTTTTATGTGACAATTTTCTAAATCTATTGCTAAAAATGATAATTAATAACTTTTTTTGTGAAGATTTTTTTAAATTATTGCTGAAAACTAATTAGTGACGCTTCTTATGAAAATGCCACTAGAAAAAAATAAAAAAATAAGATTTTGTGGTAATAATTAAAAGTGAACAGGAATTTTTAATGCACCAAAAAATCAAGAAGACTTATTGGTGCACTTATCTTCTAATAGGACTTTTTAGTCAATTCTAGGTAATTCTATTTTCACACACTAATTTTGTAAAATTCAGGTTATTATGAGTAATTTAGTAATTTTAAGAATTAGGTTATCAACCCTTTAAAAAAAATAATAATAAAAAGAGGGGGGTTTTCATGTTATGTTGTATGATTACTTTACAGAGGGTTCAGTGGAGGCAGTGACAGGAATTGAGGGCAGCACGTTGGGGATACTTTGATACATCCATTGACTGAGGTAAGATCCTTCTTGTATCACTAGTTATTAATTTTCTATTGATAAATAAAAAAAAACAGTCGAAGCTTTATGTAAACCTGTATGTGCCTACTTGGTTTTGTGAGCTTGGTGAGTGGTGCAACATATGGAGTGTAGGCTGGGTAAAGAGTAGAAACAGTGGAGCAGTCTGTGTGCGTGTGGTTTGTCATTTGAGTTTTGTACATTGGGTAAGGTGTGTTTGGCTTTTAAATTGGGTGGATTGATTTGGTGTCTCTTGGATTTTAAGCACTACATATATGTAGTGGGTTCTTCTTGTTGTGTGAAAGACATAAAACTATTAATTTATTTGAAGTTCTATTTATTAGGTGTGTGATTGAAGTGGTGGAGCTGGGTGTGTGGAGTTAGTGTGGGGGAATAATATTTTAGCTGTTTGAGGTAAGTAACCCCGTATCACTGTTGGTTCATTTTATTCCTACTGAATTGTTTGAAATTATAAATATTTATTTATAACCTTCTTGTTCTCTTACAATAAAATATGGGTCAAATATAAAACAATTTCGGATATTATTATGAAGAATATTTTGTGAAACTATTCTGAAATTGTACGAAATGTTTATTCTGAAAATGTCGAATATTTTATTTAAAAGTTGTGTATTGTTTGAATTTTGAACATCATTCTAGTTTGACTATGATTTGGACCCTAGCTAATGAGGGTTATTTATTGACACAAAAACTAGTTTCTTTTGGGGCTTCACCACCGGCCTAAGTGTAGTTTTAGGCCTTATCACGGGCTAAGTGACCTTAGTCACCAAGACTTGAGTTTTTTGAATCGAATCATTGAACCATATGAATATTGAACCATCAATTTGAACAACGAAATTTCTTTGAATTACATCATTATTTTTTCAATTAAAATGTTTTGTTGCATTGTTTATTTTCAGCTATGAGACCATCTTACAAAATAATTGTTCATTTATTGAATTGGAACAAAAATATATTTATTGGTGATCGACTATTTTTTTTTTTGTATTTTTTATATACTTGATCCAGCTAGCATTGATGGTTGCTTATTTGCTAGGCTGTCTAGCTTACCCTTATTTGATTTTTTTTTAAATTCTGAGGAGTAGAGCTGTGATGGTTCTGTACTTGTGGGATTGCCGAGAGTATGACTATGATTTTAAGTTCCTATTTTGTTAGTGGATTATATTAGTGGACTTGGTGAACAATTTCATGCGACAAGAATTATTTATTTTTATAGATTTTGGCATTATGATAATTAAAGATTTAATCTGAGTATTTTATATTATTGGTTTATTTAATTAGACTCTTAGCCTTGCATGCTTACTTAGATGAGTGTGCGGCGTTATCACGGCACTTGAAGCGTGACAAATTCCCCTCAGTGCCTATACTTAATGAACACTTACTCAGTACACATAACAAAAAAAAAAAAATAGTACACATCTTTTTATTTCAATGATACCCGTATTTTCAATTTCAAAACCGTAATTTTATTTCCATCCACCCTTTCCCGCCATTGCAACCACTATCCATTGCCACCACCGCCACCACTCCCAGTTCATCCATTTCCATCATATACCTCCACAATCAACCTCAAAAGTGGGTGGTTCACGATGGGAGGCTTGTGGGAGTGTATAATTCATGGCGGAAAGTGGTCATAGGTGGAGGGGAAAATAGGCGATGGGAGAGGATGGTGGAGAAGAGAGGTGACGCTGGCGATGGAGGATGGTTATGGTGTTTTAGAACTAGGGTTTGGGTGGAAGAAGATAAGGGTCACTGGGTCTATAAAATAGATCTAGAAAGTGAATTTGTATATAATTTTTCATTTTAAATTACAAGTATAAAAAAAAAAAAAAAAAGAGGTGGATTCCCTTTGGTTCACAATCTGGGTAGAAGGACATTATTCTTGCCCGTGGAGTCCATATTACAGGTCCCATTTCGATAATTTAAACCGTTTGTTTTGTCGGACACTTTGTGTATATCATCTACACAAAAATTAGGTTGATATGATAATCATAACTTACTCAGTTTATCGAGTTTGTCACCAAAAAACTGAATGGTCTATTTTTTAAAATATAATTGTCATTCATTTTTTAAATTGAATAAGTTACGATTATCTGTTCAATCAAATTTTTGTGTGAATGATATACAACAAATGCCCAAGAAAATAAACAGTTTAGATCATTGAAATGGACCTTGTGGACCGTGGTAAATCCCACGGGCCGAACAGTGCCCTCTAGTCCAGATTATAGACTGGAGGTAGTGATGGCCATAGGTCAAGTTTGGAGTAGGTTTGTAATCCCCTACCTTCACCCCGTATCATCATATCGGGGGTCAAACAAATCAGGTTGGTGTCAAACGGGGTAGATTAAATTTAAAATTTTAAAAATGTAAATACTAATAAAAATTATAGATAATATAATATATTATGAAGTGATTTATAATTAACGAAGGTTAAAAGATTTAAGATGATAATATAAGTAAATGACTAAAAATGAATACAAATGTAACATTTTGAGTTTTAATTTTATCATATCGTTGACACTATGTTTTATTCTCTGTCAATTTTGGCCTGTCAATAGGCCAAATTTAATCTAATTAGTTATGGCCTGTTAATTATGGTCAAATCCAATTTTATTTATTGTGGCTTGTTGATCATGGCCAAATCTAATCTCATTTATTATGACCTATCGATCTTGATATGTCAATTCAAACCATAAATTATCATTTTAAAAATTATTACCATATTATTATTATTATTATTATTATTATTACTAATGTTATACAGGTAAGTATCATTCAAACCCACCATTTCGTGGGTCATGCATGAGCCACATGGGGCAAACATTGTGGAATTATGGCTCATGAATTGAAGAAACTACCTTTGAAACAGTTGGTAATTAAGCCGTGGGACTTTGTCTATAAATAGGCAACAAAAACTAAGCAGAAAGGCACTTTCAACCCAATTCACAACACATGAAATCTAAGAATAGTATACTTCTTTACATGTAACTAAAAGTAGTTCTTAGCAGTGAGTTTTGGTTCTTGTAACCCTTTTGATTCATGTCGATTCTGTAACAAAGATTGTACTTGTTGTTTAATTAATGTAATTGAGTGATAAGTTTTAATTTTATTACCAATTTCAGCATGTTTGTGCTTTGTTTCTTCACATTACAACATCCAAAGAAATCTTTAAATCTGTCATAGAGTAGGACACTAACCACAATTGCTTGATCTATTTATTGTTTGTGAAATTTTGGTTGCTTTGTCAAATCAACCCTATCGATTTGACGCAAATCAAATTTTTGCTAATACATACTGAAAAATAAATAAATGATATATGTATTATATATAAATGTTTATAGTAAATATAAACAGTGTGGAGGCGGGAGAAGCAAAATCTATCCACACCCCACATTCTCATCGGAGCAAAGGAAATTATGCAAGTTGGGACAGGGAAAAAGAGGGCGGAGCCGGGCAAGAGAAAATGGCCATTCCCGTCATCGACACTGTAATGACCCCAAAATGTGTATAAGAAATCATCTTTATTTCCCTATGAAATGATGTGGTTTAATTTAATTATATCTATTAGAATTGAAGCATTATCAGTTGAGTTACGGACTTAAAATGGGAATTACCGACCTTTATGGGTTCAAAAATCAAAATTGAGTACTTGGATATGTTAATGGGAATTTTTGGAATTATTTGGGAAAATTAATTTGAAATCTAATTTGTCTGATTCGTTAATGGACGTTTGGGTGATTAACTTTATACTGCAAATTAAAGGCCTTAAAGACTTCAGATACCCGAACAGGGGACATATTTATGATCAGCATAATTTTTAGAGTTATCTGGAAAGTTTAATTGAAATGTAATTTTGTGCGATTCGTAAGGGCGTGTTTGGCCCTTCCTATTTGTGGGAAGCTTTTATATATGCATATATGCCTTATGAGTTGTTGAACTCATCTATTTTGAACCAAACAAAAAATAAAAATATCTAGAGAAAGGGGAAGGAGAACCGTGAGAGAGAGAGAGGGAGAGAGAGAAGAGGCAAAGCTTCTCCCTAAGGAATTCAACATCCATGGAAGCTTGAAGATGGTTGAAGAAGATAGAAGAGAGAGGAAAGATCAACCAAAAGCTTAGGAAAATTGAAGAGACTAAGGGATGAACAAAGGTTTGGGTAAAGTATGTGGCTCTAATTACTAACCTTGTATAGAATCCATCTACTACTTGAAATCATGGATTGATATAGAAGATGTGAGCTTTGAACCCATGAACCTTGATTTTCTAAGAATTCCTTGATTGAAGAAGTAAAATCATTAAATTTGTTTATTGTGAGATTATGGTGTTTGATGAAGAATAATAATATGAAATTGGTCATGTATTAAAGGGTTTTGGGCTTTGATTTACATGTAATTAAGGTTTGATTTTTGAAAATGAGAAGTCCCACAATTTCAGCCATTTTCGGACTGCTGCTGTCCAGGGCCGCACGTGTGGCACTGTTCACCCGCACGTGCGGAGACAGCTCTGTCCAGCCAACTTTGAATAGGTATATCTTTTGCATCCGGATTCCGTTTTGAGTGATTCTTGAGCCTAAAATCAAGCCCCGGAAGTCTAGTTTCCAATGGCGCTAGTTCACTCCCAAATTCTAAATACAAAAAAAGTTATACCCAAATTAGTGACGACTATTCACGTTATGTCAATTAGTTATGCACCATTTCTTCACCTAAACCATTTCCTATCGATTTCTCCTGTTTTCTAAGACATGGATTACAACATATTAAAGAATAATGAGCTTGGTACCACCATGACTAACTGATTGAACGATCAAAGAGAATAAGTAAAGGATCGAGTATAACCTCATATTATGTGTTGTGCACTGTAATTGTAGGTCGAGACGAGTACATTGTACCATTACCACCGGGAACCGATCACTGTGAGTAATAGTACTTTGATGTACCTTTAACCATTTATCGTTATTGATGTTAAATCTTCGTCGTAAGAATGATGTTGACATAAATGTTATGAATGCTATGTGAGAAACACCGTGATATTATGGAAACTTCAAAAGAGTTTATGAAGTTATGTATGTTATGTGAGAAACATTATGGAATTATGAAAACATCAAAGGAACTTGTGATTGTGTGAACCCCTCAGGCCAAGGGCCGAACTGTGAAATTGTGAAACCAATAAAGTCATCTATAATCTAATGAGAATGTACTTACTTTTCATTACTAATTATCAGGAATGTCCTGTTAACTTTACGTTAATTATGTCAACTCATGGGAATGATGTAACAGTTACCATTAGGACTATGTTAATTACAAGGCAAGGCAACTATGTTAACATATAAGAATGATTAAACAAAGGTGTATGCTATTGATAAGAGAGCACGTAAAGTAAGTCATTTACCCAAAAGAATTTATGTTCATTCTTGAAGAATGGATTCTGAGTAAATATAAGAGTAGCTACATGTATCCAGATGAATTGAAGTTAATTTGTTATGTTGCTTATGAATTGGAAGTGATCCAGAATCTACGATATAAGTGCAAAGTTTAGCATCATTATGTGACCCTCATGAAAATGTGAATTAGTCCCTCATTGTTAAGCGTACGATATTGACACGATACAACAAGAAATGCTCTAGTTATGATATGTTCCATTTGAATTAATGAATGATGTTCAAGTATGTTCAGGTATGTTTCAAGTATATGTTACAAGTTTAAGTCTGTCACAAGTTTACATATGTTACCAGTTTATGTATGTACATGTTCAAGTATGCTACAAGTTCACAATGTTGGGAGATTCCTTTATGGAACGAACAAAAAAAAAATACTTATTATTGATTTGCTAGCACTATTACAGTGCCAAGTATAAGCAAGTATGAATTCTGATTTCTATTTATGATTCAAGCATAATGCATATGTATGAATTTATTTCCGGGGTATGACATTACATGTATGGTTTGGTCTGTAAGACCTAATGATTATTGGTATGGAACAAAGTGCTACTTAATTGAAGCATTATCAGTTGAGTTACGGACTTAAAATGGGAATTACCGACCTTTATGGGTTCAAAAATCAAAATTGAGTACTTGGATATGTTAATGGGAATTTTTGGAATTATTTGGAAAAATTAATTTGAAATCTAATTTGTCTGATTCGTTAATGGACGTTTGGGTGATTAACTTTATACTGCAAATTAAAGGCCTTAAAGACTTCAGATACCGGAACAGGGGACATATTTATGATCAGCATAATTTTTAGAGTTATCTGGGAAGTTTAATTGAAATGTGATTTTGTGCGATTCGTAAGGGCGTGTTTGGCCCTTCCTATTTGTGGGAAGCTTTTATATATGCATATATGCC
>NW_021027548.1:27441-63957 GCF_004153795.1 Camellia sinensis | reverse complement strand
GACCCGACCCGTGACATTGTGAATATTCACATTGACATGTTAACATTCACATTGATAAGAGTATAAAATTGGCCCGCGGCCCATGGGCGGCCCAAAGCCCTCCCCGCGGCCTGAGTCCGGCCCGACCCGGCCCGTTGACAATGTGATTATTCACATTGACATGTAAACATTCACATTGATAGGAGTGTAAAATTAGCCCACGCCTCGTGGCTGCTCGAAATCTGCCCACGGCCCGTAGGCGGCCCGGGACGGGCCCGACCTAGCCTGTTAACAATGTGAATATTCACATTGACATGTTAACATGCACATTGATAGGAATGTAGAATTGGCCCGCGGCCTGTGGCCTGCCCGAAGCCTGCCCACGGCCCGGGGTAGGCTTGTTTGGGTCCGGGCCCGAGCTGGTGGGTCGAGCCTCGGGTCGGGCCGGACCCATGGGCCAGGGCCTAGCCTTAGGCTTGGGTCGGGCTTGGCTATTTTTTTTAAATTCTTTTTAATTTTTTCTACCAAAATTTTATTATTTTCCACAAAAAAGACACTAGGCCTCGGTGCGGGTCGGGCCTCGGACCAAGCCTTGAATGGGCCTTAACCGAGCCGATGGGCGGGGCCGGGCTTCAAAGTGATGGCCTAGGCCCTAGCCTAGGGTCTCGGACTTGGCTCGAGCCCGGGCCCAAACGAGCCTTTTTTAACATAGATTTATATTTCGAAGCATTTATTTTCAGCATTTCCATTTCAATGCATTTTATGCACTTCCTTTTCGAAGCATAGGAGTAGAGGTAAGTAATTATTACTTTGATTGTTCACTCAATCGTCCTTCTCCGTCCCTCATTCTTCTTTTAATTTTTCTTTTCTCTACACCTTGGCAATTTTGAAGTCCTCTTTGTTGAGGCAAAAGAACCGTCAATGCAATCGCTTGATAATTGGCTTGAATTTAATCTGCAAGGATTTTTCAATCCTTGCTGGCACGCTCGCAATTACAACAATAACCTTCGAAAGCCAAAAAACCAACAAATACTAGTAGTTAATTTGAAGAATAAAACTGGGTTATATAAATTGCACTTGTATAATTATGTTCTTGTACAAAACAACTTGTGATTGATTGCATTAGATTTTTCATGGCATTTTCCGGAATGGAGCCCCTCAGTATTGTAGTAGTACAGTGTTTGAAGAAGCCACACCTGAGATGGTGACCGTTCATGGGGGGGAAAAATTAACTTAGTGCTTTGTATATTTTGTGGATAAATGATTGCCTCTAAGGAACTGGGTTTACCATGTTAAACTCTATGCATTGGCTAAATCATAAAATACTAAAGCAAATTTTGCTTTAACATGCTACATGAATAGGTGTTTCTTCTGAAGAAGGCACAAGGGCAACAATGGGGGTGTTTGAGAAGAAAAAAAATAGCCTAGTTTAGGCTAAAAATCACAAAAAGACAAAATAGGCTAAAATAGCTAATAAGACAAAATATCACATCAAACCCATAATCATTTCACATTTTCTCTCACAAACATCACATCCAATAACAAAAAAATCCAATCATCTTCCCAAACACAAAAATTTTAGCCTTCTAAAATAGCTAAAAACTAAAATAGCCAACTAAAATAGCCACTTCCCAAACGAGGCCAATATTTGATGATGATGATGATCAAGTAGATAGCGACACCAACATTTTCAATGGAAGTTTTGATGAATAGGTAGTTTACTATTCTAGAACTTTAATTGATGAAATTGTTTCTCAACAAAAAAAACTGCTGTAGATATATATTTGTATAAATTATTTGTGTATCGAGCTATGAATTGATGCATATCGTGAAGAGGAATTGATAGATTGAATTGTCCTCTATTTTTGGTTTCTTATGCTTTTGTATGAAAATGATTAGATATTTGCTTTAAAGCCTGGATTTCCTTGAAATATGTTAGTTCATGATCACCCGTAGGAATATAAATCCCAATCTTTTTGTTCTATTTTCTTTTATTTATTTGATCATTTCCCTTAGTTTTGCCCAAGCCAAGCTCGCTTAAACTCTTGACATCGCTCTATTTCTCTTGCTGACTCATCATCTTCTGAAGAACACTGGTATGAATCTCTCTTTCTCTCTCTCTCTCTATATATATATATATATATCTTGATCTCTGTCTCTGTTTCTCTCTCTCTCCCTCTTAATCTCTCAGTGTCTCTCTCGATCTCTATCTCTCTCACACAATCTCGTTCTCTACGTACACATATTCGTACTTTTTTTGGATAATTTTTCTTCTCCTAAAAGGTCTCTATACAAGTATATACACTACTAGAAAATTGGCTTTTTGCGTCTAGCTTTTTGCGACTGTTTGATTAGCCGTGGCAAAAAAAAAAAAAGGCGACAGAATAATGAAACGCAAGCAGGTAGTAAAAGGTTCCTATTTTCTTTCATTTATTTGCGCCCTTTTGTTTTGCCCTAGCAAGCTCACTCGACTCTCTCTCTTGTTCTTGCTTTCTATCTCGCTCTTGCTCTCGCTCACGTACCCATCGTTGTCTGAAGGACTCCATCAGTATGAATCTCTCCCTCGATCTCTCAATCTCTTTGTTTCTGTCTCGATCTCTCTTTCTCTCTTGAACTCTCAATCTCTCTTTCGCACAATCTTGCTCTCTCTGTATCTGTGTACATATCTCGCTGTAATTTGCTCGATTCATCGCAGAGAAACCCTAACTCTCCTAGTAGACCACATTGAAAAGGTCTCTTGGAGTTCTCAAATGCAGCAGAGTAAGCTCACCTATCACGCATTGTGTACAAATTAGGTACCAACTCTCTTCAAATTTCCTCTGTTTTTTGTTTTGATTTGTTTCATATTTGTATTTGATCTGGTTTTGTATTTGAGAGTTCCTTTGTTTTTATTTTTTGCACTATAATAATACATTTTTTTGTTGGTTTGTTCTCATTTGAGTTTGAAATTGTGTTTGATCTGGTTTTGTAGATCAAAGTTCTTTGGTTTATTGATATGGATCACAATCTTACGATTGCAGTTCTTTGTAATTTTATCTAGCGTTAGTCAAATGAAGTTATCTATGGTTTTTCTTGCAGGAGATTGCAAATTCAATCTCACTATTAAATCCATTTGATGTTATCAAACTTTTAGACTCACTGATATCTATAATCCATCTGATGTCTCTGTAATCCAGCTCTCTTCTCTGCTCTTCGGTACTCTCTCTCTCTACATATATATATATATATATATCCATGTAATGTATAACTATATACATACATATATTGCATTTCTATGTCCATCAAACGAATTAGATTACTCTGAGACGACGAGTACAGTATTATCTATTGTACAATCGGTATCGAGCAAGCTTTTTTTAACTGCGAGAAATCTCTCTTTGTATGCTTGACTAAGCAATCTCAATGATTGTGAATTTTTCGAATCATGTGATTACCATTAGTTTTGTGATTTTACTTGTTATCGTCCATTCTTCCACGATTCAATCATCATGTTTTGTAAATTCTTCGACTACAATGTGAATTGTCTTTGTGATTGAACTCTCAAGTCTTGACTTAATTGTGCATTGAAGAAAATTGGTCTGGTAATTTGAGTTACTTGTCAAAAATAAAAAATAGTAAATAGGATGGAATCAAGAATTCTCTGAATTAGGTAATTTGAAAGGCTATTTTTTGTTTGTTTGTTTTTTTCCCCCCTTCCCTTTGATGATTTTAAAATGTTACATGGCTTGGAGGCACTTAGATTGTACTTAGACTGTGTATGAAATAGAGCTTCTTCTCATTATAAGTGACTTCAATCGGGATAAAATTTATGTGACAATAGTTTTATATATATGCATCTATCTTTTTTCTTCATGTTTTCTAATGGATGGTTGTTAAGATTACTAATAAAAGTTTATGCAAACAATTTGAACTTTGGCATGATGAATTTGATTGGCTGTACTTTGGCACTTCTTCACTTCATCTACTCCTTAAGATGTAGGTCCTTTATGATTGCTGGTAGTTCTAAATTTTGATTTTCAGCTAACCGAGCTCCGACTATTCGATATGTTTCTTGCTGGAAGTACCCTGATCTCATTGATAATGAGTGGGCCAAATAATTCAATTGGCTAGGTAGCTGAGCCATACCACATAGTTCTAAAAGAATGAAAGTTGCAAGAAAGGCAGCAGCAATATACTAGAAAGAATTTTTTCAATATTGCCCATATGCAATCCATTGTATAGATGTTGGGATGTGTGGACGCTAAGATAGAATAGACCTGCTAATAAAGATGATGAGAGGTTATTCCTCTCATAAGGAAAGGATTAAAACCTTCTACTCCCCATGTTAAAAAAGCCTAACTATAGAAGGGTGACCTTAGAGAAAATCTTGCTTCCCTTTCCTCTTGCTTTCTTGTGTTGATACTAGTCAAGCATTTTATGTAACTTGTGAAAAGCCGATAACTAGATATGATGGAACCAGGAGAGAGACAATCAGAACCTTGATTGGGTATTTAATAGTTTGTGAAAAGCCGATAACTAGATATGATGGAACCAGGAGAGAGACATCTTGAGAATTAGAATGCTGTTAATTTTAATTTTCTGCAAAACATTTAAAAATGAGCATATCACATTGTCCGTCATATAGTTGTGACTTGTAACTTTCTTGAGCTCTTATTTATGGGATTTGATTTTAAAAAAAACTTTGTTCGAATTTCATTATTCAATAAAATAGTTTAATTCCAGCTTTCTGAGAAATTGGTTTATTTAATCTCAAGATTTATAATTTGCCTCATCTGGCTTGGGAGTAGGGGTGAGAATTATTTTGTCAAATGAATTTGGATATGAACTTAAAAATTTAAGAGTGAAACGAGATGATAACAAGAAAAATAATCAAGTTTGCTTATGGCTTTCTTCAGGGACATCATCTTCTTCTCCTTGTCCTTGTACATTCCATTCTTTTCCTCTAGACTATTTTTGGATCTTGAATACACATCTTGAGAATTAGAATGCTGTTAATTTTAATTTTCTGCAAAACATCTAAAAATGAGCATATCACATTGTCCGTCATATAGTTGTGACTTGTAACTTGCTTGAGCTCTTATTTATGGGATTTGATTTAAAAAAGACTTCTAAGTTTGCTTGTGGCTTTCTTCAGGGACATCATCTTCTTCTCCTTGTCCGTGTACATTCCATTCTTTTCCTCTCTTATCAGGTCCAATCTCTAGGTAATCTCTCTCTCTCTCTCTCTCTCTCTCTCTGTTATATGTATGTGTGTGTGCTGTTTGTTCAATCTGGATCCCTTATATTGTTCAAGTATATCAGTGAATTTGTATCTGTTTTGAGAATGGGTCTTTTTCTTGGGATAGAAATAGATATGGCAAGATCTGAACAAAGTGATATGTATAAAGGGTATGCATGATTATATACTGATTTATCTAGTAAATGAGTAAGACGTGTGTCCTATCGGAACTTGAACCCTGTCCATCCTGCTTTGGAGGTGACAGGAGATACCACTCAAGCTAAGATATGATTCATCATTTACCTAGAAAGCAAGTAACATGCATATGCATAAAGGGTATATCATTTGCTGCGGAATGAGTCCAGACAATCATTGTCTTGATCCATACATTTTAATGAGTAGTTATAATTATCTGAGTACAGGTTTGTATATGTCAAGGCTTGCTTATTTCTCTGTTTATGACTACCCTCAAACATCCTTATCCTCTTTTTTAAATTTTTATTTATTTCCATTCATGGGGGGAAAAAATTAAAAATGAAGGAACACTTATTGCTTTGTATATTTTGTGGATAAACGATTGCTTCTAGGGAACTGGGTTTACTATGTTAAACTCTATGCATTGGCTAAATCATAAAATACTAAAGCAAATTTTGCTTTAACATGCTACATGAATAGGTGTTTCTCCTGAAGAAGGCACAGGGGCAACGATATTTGATGATGATGATGATCAAGTAGATAGCGACACCAACATTTTCGATGGAAGTTTTGATGAATAGGTAGTTTACTATTCTAGAACTTTAATTGATGAAATTGTTTCTCAACAAAAAAATTGTTGCAGATGTATATTCGTATAAATTATTTGTGTATCGAGCTATGAATTGATGCATATCGTGAAGAGGAATTCATAGATTGAATTGTCCTCTGTTTTTAGTTTCTTATGCTTTGGTATGAGAAATGATTAGATATTTGCTTTAAAGCTTGGATTTCCTTGAAATACGTTAATTCATTATCACGCGTGGGAATATAAATCCCAATTTTTTTGTTCTATTTTCTTTTATTTATTTGATCCTTTCCCTTAGTTTTGCCCAAGCCAAGCTCGATCAAACTCTTGACATCGCTCTATTTCTCTCGCCGACTCATCATCTTCTGAAGAACACTAGTATGAATCTCTCTCTCTCTCTCTATATATATATATATATCTTGATCTCTGTCTCTGTTTCTCTCTCTCTCTCTCCCTCTCAATCTCTCAGTGTCTCTCTCGATCTCTGTCTCTCTCACACAATCTCGTTCTCTATGTACACATTATTTGTACTTTTTTTGGATAATTTTTCTTCTCCTAAAAGGTCTCTATACAAGTATATATATGAATTTATATATGTATCTCTATGTATTGATTGAATAATCATCCTTATTTTGTTATCAGGTTCTTGAATGATCCAATCGTTAATCGGTGGCAACGGGAAAATTGACTCCTGAAAGAAAAGCACCCTAACTTTCTCATTGGAGGTAAGTTCTAATTTATTTGTTTACATGTTTGTTCTAGTTTTGATCTTGTTTAGATTTGTATTAAACAACTCTTTGTTAGCTTTTTGTTCACTGTTTGGGAATTGATTTCAATTTGTTAGCTTTTTTAGTTTGAATGCAATGTTTATTAATAAATTTGTTCATTTAAAATACAGTTAATGTGTTGGTTATTGTTGATGTTGTGGTTAATTGCAGCAAATTACAACAAAGATGAATGGGAAATTAGTTTTTCTGAGGTAACAGAAAGAAAATCATAACTGTAAGCTTTTAAGAGGTAATTTTGCAATTGTTATTATTATTTTGTTTCACTCTCTAATTCTCTCTCATTCCTGTCAATTTGAAATTTATAAACCTTATTTTCATCTCATGTGCTTACGCCTTTAAATTTGCTTCTTTACGTGTTGAAGGAAATGATTTTTTTTTAAAAAATTTGTGTCATAATATGAGAGATTTTCATCTTTGAATGCATTGATTGTTGGTTTGGAGTTTGAAGTATATGTCTGGATTTCGTGGATTGATATGTATTGAAATATCTAAAATTGATTGATGTTCATATATTTGATAAATTGCCTACAAGAGATGTTTCATCTTCATGAATTGATTGCTTGATAATCTGCCTGCAAGAGATGTTTCATTCTCATGGCTAGTGTATGGGAGAGATGGACAATATGGAAAAAATTTGAAGAAAAAGAAAAATTAAGCATGACTTGGAACCAAAGCATGATAAAGATTGCTCTGTTTACTACTTATGGTTAGTCATGTAGTATTTGAATTCTCTCTCCCCACTCTCTATTTTTCTTTTTCTTTTTTTACACAATAATATTTTGCTAGGATAGTTGGAAGGAATGAACCCATTGCTATGGATGACATACTAGTACTATAATGGTTGATGTTTGAGCTATATGACTTGGCTTTTTCTAGGATAAAAGTTATGAAGAACATCCGCTTGGAAAATTTGAAAGAACATCTTCTTTCTGAAATTTTTATAAGGTTTCCTGATTCTTTCCTTCTGAAAATTATGTTGGTTCCGTCAGATCCTTGTTTGTGATAGCACCTTTGCAAGTTTAGTGCTTGAGAGAATGGTTTTCCTGATATTTTTCTGTTATATATGTTATTTCTCTTACTACCTAATTTGGTAGTTTGTTTATTTACTTGATAGGTCCTACACAAAATAACATAGAATTGTCAACTTATTTTTTAGGGAAAAGGTGTAGATTTTCGATAGAATTAGCAAAGTTCCAAGGTCAAAATCATTAATAAGTTGGTAAGAGGAACTTTTGCAAATATCCGTATTGTCAACAAGCTATTAAATGGGGAAGTTGGCCCAAAAACACTTCATGTTCCTACAGAAGAGAAACTTTATGTGTTTGATGCAACAACGGTCAGTTCTTTAAATGTGAATTTTCTGCATGTACTTTCATCCTGCCTATTCATGTATTTGTCAGTTTTGTGCCAAACAATAAATTTGTCAACATCTATGATACTAATGCTTTTAATTTCCATAATGATAAAGGATGTAATCAGATTTATTGTGAAATTGTTTGTAGCTTATAAATACTGTTCATCATTAAAAGATCTGTCATATTTTTTTTAATGACTTGGGTCTAGAATTCAGCCTTGTTAAACAAAATTCGGTGACTTTGAACAACATTGCTGAGAAATGAACTTTCATATGCCACAAATAAACAAAAGAAAAATCTTATTTGAAGTCATTTCCTGTAAATTATCTATTCTTGAAAGATAGTAATAATACCCTCTATTACAATTTACTCTTCATTACTAAATTTTTGTGGTCAATCCACTTTTTCAGAGGTACAAGGCTGCTGGACAGGATACTATTGTATTAGAATTAAGCATTTTCTTTGGTGGTGTGTAGGATATTATAGTAACTGGTGGGGCTAATACAAGTCTTGTACTCTTTGATCGGCCATTAGGAGAGATTTTATCTACACTTAATGGTCATTCAAAGAAGGTCTAGTGCCTTCCTTTCTTTTGTTTATTGTTTGAATTTTATCTACTTACGGAAATCTTTTGGCTAAGCACACTCGTCTCTCCTTTTTCCTCTGCTCTTTTTGCAGGTTACAAATGTTAAATTTGTGGATGAGGGTGACTTGGTTGTTACTGGTTCAGCTGATAAGGTAAACCATGCCTACTTCCATTGGATTTGAATTTTTTAATATATATGTATATATATATATATATTTTAATTCTGCTGCCTTCGTGCTTTGCTTGTTTGTTTGGTTTTCTCATTCCAATTACTAATGCAGTTGTTGTGGGTTGATTTAGGTATATGTGGGCTGGTATGTTTTGCGAGTATTGCGTTAAGTTTTATCAAGTTTGTTGTTTAAGATGTTCATTATAATATGCTAAGCATTTAGTGATTAAAAAATATACTAATGTTGATATTATTGCTGCAGAATGACATGCACAATAATCCTACATTCAGGATAAAAATTGGTGGTTATTTTATAGGTACATATCTAGTGTTTAAAATTGTAAATGGCACCTGGATTGTGCTCTGGTTGTCTATTTTGATTTTCATAATTTTTTTACAATGTTTATTAGTTTTCATTATTTTCTTGCAATCATTGCCTTTTCTCTGCTCTAGTTGAGGCTTTATATCTAAAGAAAGATCTAGAAATTGGGTACTCTGTGTTCTGATCTATTCACCCTCATAATGTGTATTGATCAGGTGCAAGCTTGGATTTGAGGAACATATATCTCCATGGTAACAAATTGAAACTCAACCGGTACCTTGTACAGTGGTGAACACTAGCATTGTAGATTTTGACTTTACTATCATTCTATTTGGATTGTTTTTTTTTCATAAAAGAATTTTTTCCAAGTTTTTAGTTGTAATAACTTTCACATATAGTTCTAATTTTGATACTCAAATAGAATGCCTGAATAAACTACAAAGCTATACTGCCTAATTTTTTGTATTGTTAGTCCTAGAGTGCTTAACGTTACATTTTTTTTTTTTTTTTTGCGACGGTAACAAAATGGTCACCAAAAACCATGTTAGCGTTTTTCTTTGTTTTTTGCAACGGCAAAATAGCGGTCGCTATAAGTAGTTTAGGCAGTCGCGAATAATTTGCGACTGTTGCTTTGCCGTCACAAAAAGTATTTGCTATCCCCACATTCGTGACCTCCATTTGCCGTCGCATTGCTACTATTTTTTTTATTATTTACGACGATTTATAACGGTTGTAAAAAGTGCTTTTTTTAGTAGTGACCATATAATTTTTTAGGAATATATTTGGTAGTCCAAAATTTTGTGACTCAGGTGGTGTTTGGCAAGAAGGTTTGGGTGGGTTAGGGGCTATTTTAGCCACAAAAAATAAAACATCAAATTCAACCCATAATCATTACAATCCTCTCTCATAAAAAGAGTCAAAAAAGTCAAAAAATCCTTCCCAAACCAGGTTAAAATAGCCCAGGCTAAAATAGCCAAAAAGTTAAAAAGCCAAAAAGTCAACTTGCTTCCCAAACGGAGGCTCAAATGGCTCAAATCTGTCAAAACAACGTCGTTTTACGTCGTTTTATACTCAAAACAACATCGTTTTGAGTGATTTGAGTCATTTGAGCCACAAAAATTTGAAATACCCAGCATTGTTAATTTTTTTATATGAATTCTATCTGTTTGACATTATTTTAACAATAATATTAATTATTATTTTTTACACCAAACACCCACCATATGTCAAACAAAAAAAAACCTGTACCAACCGTCATTGTATCGCTTCACCGTGTGATGAAAAAAAAAAAACAAAAAACACTTTATCCACTAGTGTTTTATATATTAAACATAAATAAATAAAAATTTTGAAAGTTAGTCATAATAAAATAGTTGTTAAAAATAATTTTTTGTGACTTTTTATATATGTAATTAAAATTTGACAATTAATGATATTTTTTATCACGATATTTATAAATTGTCATTAAAATTTATAATTAGTAATGTTTTTCTGTAACAAATTATTTAAACTATTGCTAAAAGTTAAAAATTAATAACATTTTTTGTAACGATTTTTTTAAACCATTACTAAAACTTATAATTAGTAACTTTTTTGTAACAAATTTTTTAATTTGTTACTGAAAATTAATAATTAGTGACTTTTTTTTTAATAGTGTTTGATGACAAATATTATTAATTATAACATAAATTATTGGATAATAAGTCCACCTATTAAAATCTACACGTAAGTCTCGAAAATATATCAAAAACACAAGAGATCCTAAAAATTCAACCATTACTCAATATATATATATACATATTGCTATTTAGAATATGAATCTGTAAACCACAACTTTTTTTCTGGTAACAAAATAATTAATAAATTTATATGGCTAATTGTTCTTAGATATTACATAAACATATCACGTAATGTGTTCAACAATTACTCCTTTTATGCTTGTATTTAGCAGGTGTAGTGTAGAGCAATTGTTTACTTGACCGAACGCAACCTTGGAACTCCGAGAATTTCAACATCTTCAGTATCATGTCCACACTATCACCAACCACCAAAACGAAATTCATTTGAAAATATGATTAATGTACTATGATTCTAATGGAGTTGACATTTTGGCTTGGCTTTCGGCTTTGCCTAGTTGCAGCTCTTTTCCCTCCACATTCTCTCTTCCACTCCCAATTAATAAGTTTTTGAGAAAATTATTATAAATTTTTTTGATACAACTCTAATATACAGGAAGAACTTTCATCGAGCACAAAAAAAAATTTGTTCGGTATGTGCACAAAATTTATATCACCATAGAAATATAAATAATTTTTTTACTTTCAAACTAATTTGTAATTTTCTCATAACTCTTCATTTATTTGTGATGCACGCACAATTTAAGATTGTATTGAGAATTGACCTATTTAGTGATTTTTTAATTTTTAATAAAAAAATATGAAAAAAGATAAAAAGAATAATTTATTTTTTTATAATAATTTTTTGACTTGTTAATTAATTAAAGGTGCGACTTTAAAAAATAAGCGTTACCGCTTAGCTTCTAAGAAAATACTCAATAACATCTCTTTATTTGGGCTGCGCCGTAAGTTTTCTATTATAGTGATGCCTCATTTGGGAATGAACTATTTTAGTCAAAAAATTAAAAATTCACCATATAAGTTGTTGCATTATTTTCTTTATTTTTCTGCATATCTTTTCGTGAAAAGTTAAAGAGTTACTAAAATAACTTGTTCCTAAACGAGCCCTTAGTAATAGAAAAAGAATAGGAATTATTAAAAGGGTTTGACTTCCCTCTAATCCGATCACAGACTGGAGGGTGCTGTTGAGTTCGTGGAAGCCCACCACAAGTCATGTTTTGATAATTTGAACTGTGCAATGTGTAAAAATATCGAGTCCTATAAACTTATAAAACATTACATTGATCGAATATCAATAGCTATGTGATCAAATCAGTTTTGTATAAAAAAAATAGACGGTAAAAAAATAAACGGTTGATAAAAATTTAATCCGATAAAATAACTATCGATATCCGATCAAAATAATTATTTACAAACATATAATACTCGATAAATTCTACATATTAAACGGTCCAAATTATTAAAACAAAACTCATAATCGACCTCCACAAGTCCACCAGTATCTTCCAATTCAATTAGACTTAAAAGAAGCTGATCCCTTATTGAAAAGTCAACACGGTACGTAATACGGATTACACTAACTAGGGATGGCAATGGATAAATGGGGATTAAAGTGGGTTGGGGAAAATCCATACCCATTAAAAAATGGAGAGGGTGGTACCCATGGGGAATGGGGAATGGAGAATGGGGAAAATTTATTATAGGGGAATGGGGATGGGGAATTAATATCCACCCCATTGCCCCCCATTGCCATTCCTAACACTAACAGTCCAAGTGTAATTTGATCTACGCGTTAATTAAAATTGGGTCCCGAAATCAGTTTTGGGCCCATTTTTTTGCTCGGCCTCGAAGTTTTAGACCCAAAATTGTGGGCTGAAGCTGAAGGCTCCAATTGACAGTCCAAGATATACAAAAGATAATGCAATTTTTTTTATTTTTTTTTTATTTTTAGTGAGAAACTTAACAAGAACGGTGATGCCAATAAATACCAAATGAATATAATGAACTCTCACATAAATATATCTGCCAATTATTTATACACATATAGTAGTTATTAGATTTATTGGTTCATTCACTGCAAGAAATTCGACTTTTAGCGGCGTTTCAAAAACGCCGTTATAGGCTTGAAAAACGCCACAATAGAATTTTGCGACGTTTAATATTTTCGTCGAAGATACGGCCGTCGCAATAGCTTGGCAGCGTTTCAAAAGCGTCGCTAAAAACATATGATGGCGTTTTTTAAAACGTCGCAAAAACTTTAACAGCCACTTACTTTTCCGTTAATGATGTAATGGTGACATCATTCAGCGACGTTTTTTAAAAAAACGCCATCTATTTTCATTTTTAATCCTTGCCACTGCTGCGATGTCATGATGACATCATTTAGTGGGATTTTTTTTCAAAAAGATGTCTTTTTTATTTTTTTAAGAACACAGCCCAATTAATTGAGAATTTCACTAGGAATAGAAATTGAAAATTAACTGAGAATTTATATAAATTTAACTAGGAACAGAGATTGAGAATTAACTAATAATTAATATAAAAGAACATAGATTGGCTCAAATTTGAATTACAATGCCAAATTAAAGATCATAAAAATTCTAGTTCATCTCCTTGGAGATTTAACCCTACAACTTTCCAAATCTCAATCATATACTGTCAAACAGTTTGAATTTTCTTCAAATCAGCCCCTCATGGTTGCCATGTTGTTGTTTAGTGCAAACCTATGGTCAGAATCTCCATTTTCTCCATGAGAATACTGATCAAGTCTGCTTGTACCTACACCACATACAATCTTTATAAAATTAAACAAGGAAGAAATTGGTTACCAATAGGAACCATCTGAAATGAACAAGCAACACGCTTGAAATCCTCCAAGAAATACCCACAAGGCAACTTCCCCATAGCATCTATATCACCCTTGATATATTCCGTTCCCAAAAATGGCACACCACCTGCATTCATTAGAAGTTTACATTATCTGCATCCTTACATAAAACAAGATGCTTGAATGCAATTCACATAAGAGAAATAGAATTTTATTCAAAATGGAAAATCAAAGGCAAAATTTTGTCAATTATTACAAACATCTAGTAATTTTCCATGCAGGAAAACTGCTTAATAGATGACATAATTTCGGCAATCAGCAATCAGCTATAATGCCAAAATAGTAATAAATCAGATCCACAGACCTGTAATTTTGTCAAGTGAGACCGAAGGGTAGGTACTTAAGAATACATCACGATTCTACATCAGATCTTCAGCAACATTACCATCATTGGCAGATGTCAACTCCTTTTCAATTATTTGTGGATGTCCATTCTGTAAGTTTCCAAGTAGCATGATAAATATTCAAAAGATTACTTGACAATTTGGGAGAAAGCAATGTTCAGAAATAAAATGATTTTGCAAGTTCCTGGTTGATTTCCCTATTTACCTATTTGAATAACTGTCCAAAAAAACCTAGTTTACATATAGATACGACACACTTCTCTTTTATGAGAAGTAAGAAGAAAAAGGAAAGAAAATAAAAGAAGATAAATACAGTAAAAAATGTGCACAGTGAAAAAAAATGAATCTTAGCAAGAAACAACAAACTTTTCAAGATTATTTACACAGGCTTAGCACTGAAATGTAAGAATTGATCAACCATCATCTAAGGTGAATTCAAATGTCAATTTTCTCTCTGCACTACAAATATGAACATGATGGGAAAAGAAAACGCATCCATCAAAAGACAAACTTGAAAACAAAAAGGATAGACAAAAAAAAGATAATGCATTCTGAAGCCGCTTTGTGAAATTCTAGTGCTGATTCAATAGTGTCAACTCTATAATGGCTTCTATAAAAGACGAAGCCATTTAACCAAGCAAAATATCTTCTGATGTAATGTTGGCAACAGGGAAAGTCTTTTGACAAGGTAACGATACACAAACATAATTTACATGTATTCATTTATTTGAAATTAAAAAGCCTGTCACTACGAATCAAAATTGCAACTCTGCATGACTTTTCTGCATAAAAAATTTGTATGTTTAGCATTTCCTTTTTGGCAGGACAAGACTAGGAATCATACATAGCACACAGGAGGCCTAAAGTTTAACGAGGGTCTATATCAATTATCATATTCAACTAAATATAAGCATAGTTCACTTGGCTATACACAAATTACCCAACCCCTGTACATAAGAGACAAATAAAAGTGACTGGTTCTATATCCGGTGGTTCAAACAATCACAAAGAGTGAATCAACACAAGGAACTGATTTGGCCTGATAAAATTCCATCCAGTTAAGGTCTCCATGATCCCAAGAAGTAAATTCATGTTTACACAGAACGTCAATTTTTTTTTTTTATAGTCAAACAGAACAACACTTAAAACAATTCATTTATAAGTCATAATCAGATAACTAATAATTAAATAAATAGTTTGTCCAGCCTGTAGAAAAAAGCATTTATAATGCAAATGCATTCACTAGCTCTAGCAAATATGACCACTCTTGCAAAATCATTGATATGTTGAGCAATACCTATCCTCCAGGCATTAAACTGTCTACAATAGACTCCACTAAAGGCTTTTGCAAAACCCTTCTTTTATGATACTTTTTCTTGAAATGAGGGTCTGGACACTGCAAAAATAACATACCAATAATTATAAGTTTTAATTTAAACAACAACCATACAATCTAACCATTAAAGAAAATCCTTCCTACATGAAAATGTGAAAAGCATTTCTCATAGAATGTTCCAGTACAAGAAGGGGACTCACCGGGATGGAAACTAACATCAAGGGTCCTGGGTATGACTATAAATGAATTGTTTAAACCATGCAATTATACATTAACTCAATCAGAAGAATTCTCAACAGGATTTGATAACCAAGGAATCTGTCCCCATACTTTCTTCCGTATTTCAAGTCCCAAATAATTCTTCGATTCCAGATTTCTTTTTGCAAGCCACATAAGAAATCTGCCACTACTTGGAATTTTTTATGTCCTTAGAGCAATTCAAGAAACAAGTTTGCATACTTCTCAGTCCATAAATTAAATCTAACCTCAGAAAATGAGGATTAACAATAATTTGAGCATGAATTAGATGCTGGTCATCACATGTAATAATATAGACATCAAAAATATATTTTCTCAGCTGCAACACAAGAAAATAATCATTTGTATCTGTATACATTAATTATATGGTTTAACATTATCGAGAGAATTTAAGCCAACTCCTGAACTGACGAGAAGGTTGTTCTTAATTTTCTCTCCTCAAAGATGTCATTGTATTATATGGTTTAACATGACAAGCAATAGTAAAGGTTAGGTTAGTTACAACATGCATTGGCCAGATCATTGTTAGGTACACCACAAGATATCATCCTCCCTTTAAATATCTACTACTGTTTGTACTCTTCTTTTGCCATTACTTCCCCATTCTGCAGACCCTAGGAGCATGCCATTGATCCGAATCAAACCAACTCTTCATATAACAATTGATTTAAAAAGATGAAGCCATAAAAGCAAGCTTGGCTCAGAAGCTCTCACAGAATATATGAAGGATTTAAAAATTCAGAGAAAGTAAATTGATAATTGTTAGTGGACAGGAAGGTCAAAGATTTAATATTCAAGACATACAAATTTATACTCTTTTTGGCAGAAAGGCAGGCCAACTTCAGGAGGTTGTGGTCATTTAGTTTATGAGTATTACTTCACTCCAAGTACAAGTAATCTACAACTCAACAAAGTCTTATTCTTATCTGTTATATCATTCTATCTATCGCAATGTTCAACACATTTTCATTGCATTCCCAATCACATTACACTACTCTCATGATATTCATAGAACCTCTATTAAAGAAGTCAACTAGGAAAGAGGAATCATTTAGGTTAACTTGCAATCTTGACATTATATATAAAAAGTGTATAGATTGTAATGAGTGCACAACTTCTAGTAATTTCGCTGTAGATTGCAATATTTCATTTAAAGAATGCAGTTATCATTAAAATAATAACCCACCCACTAATGCAGCTACCCCTGGCATACTTTACTTTCTTTCACGAACAACCACCTTTTTTTTTTCCTTTTTCAAGCAAAACTAGAACAAGATTTGAAAGTCTTGGTACCACTATTTTATAAACCCCAACAACTTTCATCTAAATACCATCAAGAAGTGAGGAGGAGGTAAGCTCTTTGACTTCACACTCACTGAGATTTCTAAATGAATCTGATTCTATCAAACGTGTCTTTAAAAACTGTGTAGATAGCATTTGATTGCAAACCTCTATTCACAACTTTAACTGAATTTGTCCCCTTCAGTGCCATTGAGGGGCTCATTACCTACAAATAATTGAAAAAAAATCAATATTTTGAGCAACAAATTATTATTATAATGACGTATATATGTAATCAAAAGCTCATAGGTTGTGTATCTATTGTTAAACTCATAGGATTTAACACAAGGAATGAGAAATCAAATTTAAAATGTATGTAGGGAACAATGTTTATAATTCTATATCCTTTGACAAGGCTCAAATATAAATGGCATTGATCTGCCAAAAATTCAAAAATGGAAAATAGTAAGAGAATTCAGGATTGGAATGACATGGAGTTTAAGAACATGCTGTTTCACTATATTAGTCTTTCTTTTGAAGAATTTCAAACTGGAAAGGAAATGAAGTTTTCAGAAAGCTTTTTGACAAACAAATTTCAAAAATTAATTTAGAAAGAAGTTTCATCAAGTAATCTCCCCCTTCTTTCTGAAAAAAGTAAACAACTTCTAGAAATAGAACCAATATGCTAAAATTATAAGCAAAGTTTCGATCTCAAAATATAGGTTTATTAACACAATTGGTAAAGAATCCCTAGATTTCATTTTCCAGAGGAAAATCTCACAAAGCAACAATGAGAATATAATGGAATGTGCAAAAAGTTTAGCTGAAGGTGCTATCAGTTTAGAACGGGTCAACTTCCAATCTGATACTGGTTGATCAAGTTGATAGACAAAAAGGTCAAGTATGTCTCTGAAGTCAGCAGAGATCAATACCCAAACATAAGGGACTGAGGCAGAAATAAATCATACCGGAAAAGCACATGATGGAGGAATATTGCTTCGAGGAAGAAATTAAAACTAGATGCCAATAATTCCAAGGGCAGAAACACTTAATGTTAAAAATCTAATGAATGGAAAGATGCAAAAAATTTATGTAGAGATTTTTTTTTGTTTCTCTTTAAGTGTGGCCCCAAGGAATATAATACCATATTGAAGATTTATCACTATCATAAAGATACGGTAACATCAATGGACATGTAAGATATTGATATCGGTTCAGAACAATTAGAGACATTAATGTAAATTTATAAACACCAAACAGAAGATCCAGTCATTATGTTTACAACCTCTCAATCAACACCATATTGCCAATAGATGAATTCAAATAAATGAAAATGAAATCCAAATATGAAGACATTTTTGGCTAAACCCCAATTAGCAACTTCCATGTAAAAATAAATACTTACTGTCCACGTATATATTTTGTATTTCTTTAGTCTCGTAATCTGGAGACGAGCAGCGGAAATGTGAAGCATTCCTTCTTTGACTCCCAACTTTTGCCAAAGAATTTTCCGGAGATCACATTTCTGCTCAGAGTGGTTAAGTTGACCAAAAAAAAAAAAATTAAGGCTATTTCATTTACCAAAACAAATCAAATGAGTTAAAAAGAACTAGATGAAAAAAGCTGCTGAATAAACCTGCAGTACATGGGGGCATGGATGTGTAAAGGCTATTTCATTTACCAAAACCAATTCATAAAATTTTAAAATGGAAGAGATCAGAACCTTTAAACTATCATCCAAACCACAAAACAGGGCTCTACCATCTAGGTGAAAGGCAGCGAAGCATGATTTTTTTTTTTTTTTGTCATTTCACAGGCCAATTTGTTAGCATTGTATCATGCAATACCCAATTTATACTAACAAGACTAACTACTTCATACTAGTAATCAATTTATCATCTTCTCATGGCTCCCACATCAACTGGGCTGAATCTCATTCTTACCCTTAATCTGAATTTAAAAAATAAAAAATAAAAAAATTCAAGGATTCTAATGTTCTTCCTTCAAGACAAAAAGGAATAGCATAGTCTAATTACCTATGTTCATTAGAAATACATAAAATTATGTTCTATCAATATACAAACATAGATTGAAAAAATTGAAAATAATGAGATTGAAAAACATAAAGATCAAATTGAATGAGATTCTATTGAAAAGAGAGCAGACCAAAAATATCAACTGAAAAGATTAAAAAGAGTACAATTCGACTGAAGAGAGGCCAGATCGAAGAGCGAGGAAGATAGTAAATCATGTGTTCGAGACCAGATCTGATGGAGCAAGAGAGAGAGAGAAAGAGAGAGAGGACGAGACCAGAGGGGTGGTAACGGCGGGAGAACTAACATTAGGAGGAGCTTCAACAGGTAGGGCGCATCCAACGCCATCGTGCTCGAAACCCCAGATAGAATCCCTCTAGAAACCCAGTATTCATGATCTCGTCTCCTTCTCTTCCTTCGACTCGACCAGTCTTGGTCTCGATCCATGTCTCGATCCCAATCCATGATCTCAAACCTTTTTCACTCCTCGGTCTCGTGACCTTGCGTTCGTGCAACTCAACCGGTCCATCTTCCTCTACAAAATTATCAGAATTAGAATCTAGAAAAACAAAAAATGGTCAAGAAATTTCAACCAAATCGATTCAAGAATCGATGGAATTAGAATTAGATCTGAACAAGTAATCGAAATCAAACTTGATGAATCTCTCAAGGAGCCTGAGGAGAGACACAGAAAACCCTAGATCTAGAGAAAATGATAGACAGAGAATGATAAAGTAGGAAAGAGAAATGGAGACAAAGCACCGTTATAAAGTGAAACGTGTGCTTATAGGAGGATAACGCGTGTTTCTCACTTTACACCTTCCACGGCGTTTGTCAAAAAACGTTGTCTAAAAAACGTGGTTATAGTCAACTTTTGTTGTAGTGATTCACATAATTATTAAGGTTTTTTTGTGGGAGTAGACTTTTTTAGTTAGATTTATTTTCGTATTTAGTATTTTTTTTTTTTAAGTTTTGCCGAATCTTTTTAGCATTTTATATCCGTCTCGTTTAGTCAATTCTAAAAAAAATTTGAAAATTATTTTACTTTTTTGAAAAAAAAATTAAAAAGACAAATAGACCAATTGTTTATACATATAATTTGGCTTATTTTTATTTTGGGTGAATATGATTTTTAAATTGACTGAATCTTTTTTTTTAATTTTTAGAATATAAACCCAAAAATGGAAATTATAAAAAAAAATTGACAGAAAGGCTATAAAAAATAAAAAGTCATGGAATAAATCAGTTTGAAATTGCATGGAAAATACATTAGCCTAGAAGCTGCCATATGTAGACTGTGTACGTCAACCCTACAAGTCTTATATAATTACACAGTCCTTTCGGGGATATATTACACTAAACTCTTTAAAATTTTAATTTATATAATATTTAATTCATTTAAATTAGTAATTTATTAATAATGTGTATATATTAATTCTAAGAACTAATTTGCCTTGAAAGTTTCTATTAGATTGTATTTATATGATGTTGTCTGGAAACTCATAGTGGCCTATTTTCTCTCCTTCCTTAGGCCTCGTTTGGGAACAGGTTAATTTAGTAACTTTTTGGCTATTTGACTAAAAAAATAGATAAAAAAAACTTATATGTTTGGGATGACTTTTTGGCTAATTACGAAAAGATGTGCAAAAAATAGAGAGAAAAGAGAATCTTTGACTTTTTGGTATGAGTTGTTGGCTTTTTGGCTAAAAGGATAACTTTTTGACTTTTTGACTAAAAAGGTAAGCCCCCAAACGGCTCTGTTCATGGAGTTGTAATTACCCACGATTCTGTTTTATATATAACTTTTAATTGCGTACTTATAAACATTAGAAAGTGCAGGTTGTTGGGCTGGAAAGCCGAAAATAGTTTCCATCAATATTACAGAATATACCACAGGCATATAAATATATGTATGCCATTGTGTTATTTTTTTAATATTAGTAGCACTAATTTAATTTATATTGTTTTGTTCATGGAAAAATTACAATGATGTGTTAATAATTGTTGTTAAATTATGTTACAACTGTTGTATAATCTTCACTGTATTTAAAAAGATTAAATTCTGGTTGGGTACTAAACGACAAATAGAATATAAAAGAAATATAGGAAAGGAGAATGAATGTTTGATTACAAAAATCAAACTAGAAAAAGAATTAAATAAATAAATAACAGATTTTATTTTGTTACAAAAACAAAATTAAAATCTGATTTAAATAAATAATAAAAACAGAAAAATAAATAAATAACTTACTTGATTAATATCTTAAATATTATTCTGATCAAGTCCAGTGTTTGACACTGTGTTCTTAAGACAGATTCGTTCTCTCCACGGTGCTTTCAAAATGTGGACGTCTATCTCCCATGATGAAATGACTAACTACACACAATAGCAACACTACAAATTGTTTGCCTAACGAACACACTAAGTGTTTATACTCTTTCTCACAAAAATTAAATGCAGCAAAATGAAGAATAAATTTACAGAGCTGAAATACGAAATTTCTGAATCTCAGAACATCAAATGAGGGCTGTCCTATTTATAGATGGATTGGTGGCTGCAGATTTTGAATTAAATAGGTATGAAACCTGTTTGGTTTTGAATTAAACAGATTTAAATCTGTTGGGCTCAAAATTCAAACAGATAAAAAACGGGAAGGGCCTGTTTGGGTGTACAAGAAAAACCGGACCAGTTTATTTCTGGAATTAATTTGAATTCTGGATTTTATTTTTTCAAAAAATTAAATTAAATTCAAATGTTTTTTACCCAAAAAGATAGGTATTGGGCTGGACAAGCCCAACCCAACCCGGACGGACAACGCGCGTGTGATTTTTGAGTCCAATGGGTCTAGCCCATTTTGCCTATAACATCCCTCTCTAAAACATTTGGGTACTCCTTGGGGCACACCCCAAGTTCCAATCCCATGCCTTATAAACCTATTCAAAATTTCTCACCAAATCAATGTGGGATAAGTCTTATTCAAATCTTTAAGGAGTTTCTACCAAAACTCTATTTCCATAGAGCATACTTTGGTTTCAAGTTCTCATTCACTCGGTAATGGTTTTGATCAACCAAATATATCACGTGAATCACAACGCGACATAAAACGCGTTACCATTTTAATCCGTGAAAATCGACACACGAATCCTACCTAAATATTAGACAAAAATTAAAAAAAAAATATGTTTTTTACCAGATTTTTCAAACCATTTTCCAACAACAAGAAGGAATGTACTCTTTAAATGAACTTCGGTTGTGTTGACAGAGCTAGACTCTTCTAGTATAATCACAAACTCCTTTACTTATTAAATGCTCAAATTTATTTGAGCCAATCTCAATCAACGTGATATACTTACTCCAACATACCTGCCATGCTATTATGGGGCATTAGGGAAGTCAAAAGTCAAAAAAAAAAAAAAAAAAAGAAAAAAAGAAAAAAAAAAGAAAAAAAAAAGTGATGCTAAAGATCCAAATAATTTATTAAATTTGATAGAAATTTTGATAGATTATTTAGGATACATAACATTTAAAAAAAAAAAAAAAAAGGTTAGCTCTTACCTTTTAATTCATTTTGAGTCATATTATCTCTCATATTTTTTATATACAAAAAAGTCAAAAAGTTAGTTTTTAATTAATTTCACAAAACACCCTTATGTTATCCATAATAACATATGCTGGTATCCTTTACACTGTGTTTGATTGAAGAATTTGTGAAGAGATTTGGAAAAGGAAAGGGAAAGGTAAAGGTAAAATATAGGTGACATGTAAATAAAATATACCTATATTTCACCTAATTTCACATACTTTTTTCTTTTTCTTTTTTAAATCTCTTAACCACAGACAGCATTAGAGAAAATTTCTCTAAATGAGAGAAGCACAAAAATCATAACTTTTCTTATAATGTACAAGTACACATTGTAATATTTCTCTACAAAATTTGTTGCAAAAAGATAATGATACCGTTATCCAAATAACCTACAAGATGTTGCTCTGTTTGGAACGATTTTGGAAATAGTTTTCTACCCGCACATTCTAACTTCACGTTTGGATACGCCTTTCAAATTGCATTTCCACAACCAAGACAAAACTCTATTTGAGAGCGCGATTTTCAAAAAAAAAATCGAAATTTGGCCTAACCGGTCGTCCGGCCGGTTGCAATTTTATTAATTTTTTTGTTGCAATTGATATGTTAATTTTTATATATTCAAAAAAAATATTTTTCGAATTTTTTAAAAAATTTTATGTGCTTTTATAGAATTTTGAGTTGTATGTTTGGTTATGAGTTGTAAGTTTTTGTATTAAATATCAAATGTCACATCAAAAATTTTTCACTCAATTCAAAACTCTTTCACCAAATAAATTTTCCACACTTAAATCATAATTCCAAAACTTACAAACTCAAAATACAACTCATACTCTCAAATCATAGTTACAAAGTTCTACCAAACACAACCGTTGTGTTTGTTGTTTTTACTTCTAAACTCGTGCTACCTCTAGTATGTGAGTGTAATAGTGACATCAAATTATTATTATTTATTTTAAGGATAATAGCTCGAAAATAATTGGCTCGAATTGGCTCGAAACCCAAAACGACGTCGTTTTGGGTTTTCATTTTTTTTTTCTTTTTCTTGCTTTTGAATACAAACAGAGGGAAGAGAAGAGGCGAGAGCGAGAGAGAGAGAGAGAAGAGAAGAGGAAGAGAGAAGAAGGAGAAAAGATGGAGAGAATGAGGAGGAAGAGAAGAAGACGGTGATGGCGGTGATGGTGGAGGAGGAAGAGAAGGAAGATCGACGGTGATGGCGGTGATTGGATCTAAATCTTTCTCTTTTCTTTTTTTTTTGGCTAATGATGATGTGTTGATGATGATGATGATGCTGATGATGATGTTGATGAAGATGTTGTAGTTAATGATGATGATGTGGTGATGACGATGCTGTTGATTTTTTTTTTTTTTTCTAGTCGATCTGGAATTGAAGATGAAAGGGGAAAAAAAAAATTGTCGGTTGTTGATGATGTGTTGATGATATGTTGATGAAGATGTTATTGTTGATGATGATATGTTGATGAAGATGTTATTGTTGATGATGATATGTTGCTCCTTCTTCTTCTTCTTCTTCATCTTCAAAAAAAGGAGAAAGAAAGAAGAAGAAAAAAAAAAAAATCCAAAACGACGTCGTTTTGAATTCAGGCAAATTTCGAGCTCGGAAATTTCGAACTACATAACGGAACCGTTATTTTAATAACTGAGTGTCCGAACCAACTTATTCAAATCTCAACATCATATTATGTAGCATTATCATATTATTACTAACTAATTTTTTGTTTTCCAATAACTCAACTATATAGTTTACTATTGCAATGTGATATTTTTTAGGGAATATTTTATGTTAGTGTGCAAGTGCAAAAATAATTACAAATAAATGATAAAATTTATAAATATTAATAATTAAAATTATAAATTTTTTTATAAATATGTGATAATTTTCTCAAATTACCCCACTTATGGGTAATTTCTCCTATTTTTTATCACTAACATTTATTTTATCAGACCATTGCCTAAAGTGGGGATATATTTTTTAGTACCGACACGTGGCAAGGTGACGCCGATGTGTCAGACGAGGTGCCACGTGTTCAGGTCATGACGCTGAGGTGATCTCGGTTAAGCCGAGGTTATCTCCGAAGATATCGGAGTCTGAGATAAGCGGATAAAGGACAAGAGTCCTAGAATGAGGGAAGACTTCAAGATGGATAAGGATAATGTTCTTAGGGAATCTATCCTTATCTCTTGAGGAGTCCAAAGTATATACTGAATAGGAGTCCATAGAGGTCAGGCTTTTATTGGGACTAGGATTGAGTTAACTATAAAAGAAAGGCACCCCCGTGGGTCTGAGGTACACAATTTATATTCTGTCTAGTGAGTTAAGCACTATTGATTATCTTTGAGAGATATACTGACTTGATCGTCGAAGTGCCCCCGGGTGGACGAACCATCGCCGGAATCTTCTCTTTCTGTTACAGGTTAGCTAGGTGTCATCTATTCTGCTAGTGTTCTCCAGCTGAATACTGAGTCGGGCGGTGTGATTGGAAAATCACTCACACAATTTGGCGCCGTCTGTGGGAAAGAAAATAGAATAGATGACCAGTAACGAACAGAAGGAAAAGATTGGGAACGACACTCCTGCTAGGAGTGGGAGACCTATTGACCTTGATATCATAGGAGACGAATACAACGCAGAAACTCGTGACCAGAATCACAGAGTGACAGACGTCGGCCAGACTGGCGACATACCAAAGAAACCTGATCAAAGCAAGTACTACAACGAGGACGACCTGCAGCTTTGGAAGGAAAGATGCTTACGAAGGGACAAAGAGGTAAAAGAGATGGCAAACAAATTGGCAGACATGCAGTCTGTCGTCAATTTTATGATGCAAAATAACGTCATGCAGCTACCGTTCCCGCTGCAGGACACGCCGATTCCAGCGGCCAATGCCCAGAAGGGAGGACAGGAAACAATCCCTGTAGCCCCTCAGCACAACGGAAGCGAAAGATACTCTCACCGACCTTCCAGGGAAGTCGGGCGAAGAGAGTCAAGAAGAGAAGAATCACGGAGAGCGTATCGCACAAAGAAGGCAGACCCCAAAGGACATTGGAATGTTTAGGGACAGGCACTGTGCTTCGATACAACTCATGGAGAAGGATCGAAAAGGACTCACTACGAAGCGGAAAGTAGCGCACCAAAGAGGTTGAAAGCAGGAGATAGCCGAGCTCCTGGATGAACGAAGGAGGACTTAAGAGATTACCTCAAGAGGAAGAAACAGAATGCCGACGCCGGGGTAACCTCCCCAGATAAGCCGAGGACACCATTCTCGGTGGAATTAGACAGGTTTGAGGCACTGAAAAGATTCAGTATGCCGAGGTTTCAAGTATACAATGAAAAGTCAGACCCCAACTTCCACGTTGAACTATATTTGAACTCAATGGCATTGTATAGTGGGAATGAGTCGTTGCTCTGCAAAGTGTTCCCCTCATCTTTCGGGGAGATTGCATCAAATTGGTTCCACAAATTACCGAAGAGAAGCGTGAAGACTTGGGAAGGCCTGGCCAAGATGTTTGTGGCCAGGTTCATGACAAACAAGCTGCAGCCATTAAGGGTGGACGCACTAATGGCCTTGAAGATCAGCAAGGATGAAGTCCTTAGGGCCTATGCAAAAAGATACTATGAGGTATTCAATCGAATATCCGAATGTAATCAAGAGGTGGCGGTCATATCTTTCAAGAACGGCCTGAAAGACAACTGTCCACTGCGAAAGTCTTTGGCAAAGACATTGCCAAAAAGCATGGAAGAGCTCATGGCGAGAATCGAGAAATATGCCAGAGCTAAAGAAGACACATCGGGAACTAGGGAGATAAAACAAGAGAAAGGAAACGGCTCGCCGAAGCGAGGTTGAGGTAATAATGGATCGAACAAACAAGAGGCAGAACTGAGGGCCACACAAGCAGTAACAACTGTGTTCCGAATCCCGATTCCCAAAGTCCTGGAACGAGTTCGGAACCAGCCCTATTTCAGAACACCAGAGAGGACTCTAGGAGAGTTCATGGGAAGAAACGTTGGCAGGCATTGTGCCTACCACAATGAAGATGGGCATACAACTCAGGGTTGTAGAGCCCTGAAAGCACATTTGGAAGACCTGGTGAGACAAGGACATCTGAGAGACCTTGTCGATGAGACCAGGAAAAGAGAAGAACAGGCAAGATTGCCTCAGGCGACTGGAGCTCCGCCTCCCCAAACACCATAACCTCAGGCAGGAAGACCTCGGGTAGTCAATGTGGTTCACTCGAAGGTCAACGAGAACGAAATTAGGGGGGAGACCCAGAAAGTGAAGCACCTGCAACATGTCTACCAAGTCAGGGAGAAGAGACATCGAGCAGAGGAGCGCCAAGGACCAGTAGTGTCCTTTTTAGAAGCCGACTTTGAGATAGTACAGCATTCGCATAATGATGCCTTGGTAGTATCCCTCCAGGTTGGGGAGTGCCAAGTGAAACGCATCCTGATTGACCGAGGCAGCTCTTGCGACATCATGTACGTTCGATGTTACAAGGAGCTCGGCCTTCACCCAGACGATATGGAGCAATCCAATAGCCCAATGGTCGGGTTCAATGGAACGCCGACATGGCCACTGGGAATAACCAGCTTGGAGGTGCAGGCAGGCACTAGGAAGGTAACAACAGAGTTCACCGTAATCAACACCCCCTCCCCTTACAACATTATCTTGGGAAGGCCATAGTTGCATGCAATGGGGGCAGTTCCCTCAACATTGCATTAACTATTGTGACTTCCAACAGAACATGGGATAGAGGAAGTCAGAGGCAATCAGCTGCAAGCGAAGAATTGCTCCATGGCAGCAATGAAATCTACTTACAGCATACGAGAGCCATAAAAGGCAGAAATTGAAGATGAGGATGTAGAAGTCCTAAGAGACGTCGGCAAGGAGCCAGCCGAGAAGAGCGAAGTGGCACTGAAGAAAATCCTCGTCCAGGATGGGGATGAAGAACGCTTTTTTCTTCTCGGCTCGGGCTTAGCCAAAGAAGAGGAAAAAGAGTTGGAAACTTTTTTGAGAACAAATATTGAGGTATTTGCCTGGACACCTTACGAAATGCCTGGTATTGACCCCGAGGTCACTTGCCACAAACTAAATGTTGACAGGTCGGCCAAACTTGTAATTCAACGAGCCAGAAGACCGACGTTGATGCACGTCGAAGCAGTAGAGGAAGAAGTAGACAGACTTCTGGAGGCCAGGGCCATTAGAGAAGTACATTACCCGACATGGCTATCCAATACAGTGGTGGTAAAGAAGAAGAACAGTAAATGGAGGGTCTGCGTAAACTTCACCAGCCTCAACAAAGCCTGTTCCAAAGACAGCTTTCCTCTACCCAACATTGACCAGCTAGTAGATGCCATTTTAGGGCATGAAAGAATGAGCTTCCTAGACGCCTACGGAGGGTACCACCAGATAGCCATGTACCTCCTAGACGAAGAGAAGACCGCATTCATCACCCCAAAAGGCATGTACTGTTACAAATTAATGTCTTTCGGGTTGAAGAACGCAGGAGCAGCTTACCAAAGGCTGGTAACCAAAATGTTCAAACACCTGATTGGCCGAACAGTAGAAGCCTACATCGACGACATGGTCGTTAAGACCAAGGAGCCTGAGGGTCATCTTACCGATCTAAAAGCAGTCTTTGAAATCCTTAAAACATATCGGCTCCGACTCAATGCATCGAAGTGTGCATTTGGAGTTGGATCTGGTAAGTTTTTAGGATACCTGGTGACTAGAAGGGGCATCGAGGCCAGCCCAGATCAAATCAAGGCCATCCTAGAGTTGAAGAGCCCAACGTCGGCAAAACAGGTGCAGATGCTAACTAGAAGGGCCGCAGCCCTGAACAGATTCATCAGCATAAGCTCAGATAAATGCAGACCTTTCTTCAACTTGGTGAAGAAAGCCACAGACTTCCTGTGGACAGAAGAATGCGAAGCCGCTTCGGCCGACCTGAAGAAGTACTTGACCACAGCTCCAGTTCTTTCAAATCCAGAACCTGGGGAGGAGTTGTTCCTGTACTTAGCCGTTTCAGAACATGTGATACGTGCAGTACTAATCCGAGAAGAAAAATAGGAGCAAAGGGCTGTTTACTATGTAAGCAAAACCCTAGCCGATGCAGAAACGAGGTATCTACCCTTAGAGAAATTGGCACTAGCTTTAGTAATGGCTTCAAAAAAGTTGAACCATTACTTCCAAGCCTATAAAATTGTGGTGCTAACAGAGCACCCCTTGAAGTCCTTACTGCAACAAGAAGACCTGACAGGAAGAATAGCCAGGTGGGCAGTCACCCTAGGCCAGTATGACCTTGAGTACAGGCCAAGGACAGCAATTAAAGGCCAGGTTCTGGCCGACTTCGTGGCTGAGTTCACACCAGAATCTATCGAACATCGGGCTCCGTTGAGCCAAGATGAACGATGTCCAGACAAGTAAGGAAAAGCCCAGGCAAAGGCAAAAGAACAAAAGAAAGAAGAAAAACTCAGACCCTGCAGCATTTACATCGGCGACTCCTTTCGACTGTTCATTGATGGGAGTTCAAACCGACAGTGAGTAGGGGCAGGAGTAGTATTGATATCCCCAGATAGGCAGGTATTAGAACAGCCAATTCGTTTGGGGTTCAAGGCCTCAAACAATGAAGCAGAGTATGAAGCACTCATTGCAGGACTGAAATTGGCAACAGCAGTGCAAACAGATGAGGTAATAGTTTTTTGTGATTCACAACTGATAGTTAACCAGACAACAGGCGAGTTTGCAACCCGAGATGAACGAATGTCGGCCTACGCAAAGGAAGTCATCAGATTGTCAGCCTTGTTTCAGAACTGCCGACTACTTCAGGTAAGCCGAGATGATAATAGCTACGCCGATGCGTTGGCCTACCTAGCTAGTGCGGTACAACCTGGAAAAGCAAGGACCATAATGGTTGATTACTTGTCGGGCCCAAGCATCGAACCACTGACCATAAAGCGCGAAGCAATGTGTGTGGACATGGGACCAAGCTAGATGAATGCAATTATTGCATTCCTAAAAGAAGGAAAGCTGCCAGATGACCGCAATGAGGCACACAAGGTCAGATTGAAGTCGGCAAGGTTCAGTCTGACAGCAGAGGGACATCTCTACAGAAGGTCCTTCACTGGACCCCTTTTAAGGTGCGTACACCCTTTGCAGGTTGAAGATTTTTTATATGAAATTCATGAAGGAATTTGTGGAAGCCACACTGGGGGCAGATCACTAGCTCATAGGCCCATTACCCAGGGGTATTTGTTGCCTTACATGCAAAAAGATGCAGAAGCCTATGTGAATAAGTGTAAACAATGCCAAAGGTTTGCACCTTTGATACACCAGCTACCTGCTGACCTGAACCCTGTATCCAGTCCTTGGCCATTTGTCCAATTGGGTATGGATCTCGTTGGGCAATTGCCCCAAGCAACTAGACAAAGAAAGTACTTGCTGGTAGCAACAGATTACTTCACAAAGTGGACAGAAGCTGAACCTCTTGCCAAGATCCGAGATGTGGACGTAAAGAACTTCATTTGGAAGAACATTATCACCAGATTTGGAATTCCAAGAGTAATTGTTGCAGACAATGGAACTCAATTTGACAGCAAGCTAATCAAGAATTTATGTGCAAAGTTCAAGATCAAGAACTACTTTTCAACCTCAAGCTTTCCACAAAGCAATGGGCAAGCAGAAGCATCCAACAAAGTAATTCTGGATGGGATAAAAAAGAGGCTGCAGGCAGCAAAAAGAAAGTGGGTAGACAAATTACCCAATGTACTCTGGGCATATCAGACTACGCCGAGAAGATCAACAGGGGAATCCCCCTTCGCCATGGCTTATGGCACAGAAGCAGTCATTCCGTTGGAGATCGGCATCCCAGGAATCAGAACCCAGGGAGTAGAGAACGGGACTAATAATGTACTCTTAGCCCGAGATTTGGATCTTTTAGAAGAAAGAAGAGAGAAAACTGCGATCCAGCTCGCAGCATACCAGCAGCAACTTGCAAAAGCTTATAATAAGAAGGTCAATCCAAGAGAGTTTCAAGTCGGCGACCTAGTCCTGAAGAAAGTCGTTGGTAACAAGAAGGATCCTAGAGAGGGCAAACTTGGCCCAAACTGGGAAGGACCCTACAGAATCATCTCGGTACTGGGTAATGGGGCATATCGGCTTGAAGATAATGAGGGTAAAGAGTTGCCAAGACCTTGGAACACTTGTAATTTGAAATTTTTCTATCATTAGAATTTCTTTGTTCCTTTGCCATTTGCCGAAGTAAATAAATAAAAATTTAGCCAGTTCTCTTTTCAAAATACTTGACATTATCTCTAGAATACATGCATAATGAGAACCCAAATGGAACTCAGGTTCACATTAGGGGGCAGAGAGAAGAATATGTTTAACACTTGTTGAAATTTGTGGACAATTTACAAGTTAAGTTAAACCGAGATCATTGTTTAACATTTGTTGAAATTTGTGGACAATTTACAAGTTAAGTTAAACCGAGATCATTGTTTAACACTTGTTGAAATTTGTGGACAATTTACAAGTTAAGTTAAACCGAAATCATTATTTAACACTTGTTGAAATTTGTGAACAATTTACAAATTAAGTTAAACCGAGATCATTGTTTAACACTTTTTGAAATTTGTGGACAATTTACAAGTTAAGTTAAACCGAAATCATTATTTAACACTTGTTGAAATTTGTGAACAATTTACAAATTAAGTTAAACCGAGATCATTGTTTAACACTTTTTGAAATTTGTGGACAATTTACAAGTTAAGTTAAACCGAAATCATTATTTAACACTTGTTGAAATTTGTGAACAATTTTGTTGAAATTTGTGGACAATTACAAGTTGAAGTTAAACCGAAATCATTGTTTAACACTTGTTGAAATTTGTGGACAATTTACAAATTGAAGTTAAACCGAGATTATTGTTTAAACACTTGTTAAAATTTGTGGACAATTTATAAGTTGAAGTTAAACCCAAATTATTGTTTAAACACTTGTTGAAATTTGTAGTAATTTACAAGTTGAGTTAAACCAGTATGATGTTCAACACTTGTTAAAAGTTTACAAGTTAAGTTAAACCGAGAAGTTTGGCTATCCGAGGTGTGTCACCCCGAGAAGATTGCACAAAGAAGGAAGAATATGTTAAAGACATGCAGAATATTCTAAGTATGGAATCACGCAAAAGTAGTCAAAAGAAGACAAAGGTACAAGCACTCAGTGAAGGAAAGTTGTATTAGCATTCAACAAAGAGAGGGCACGTCGGCCATACGGAGGGCTTACATTGTTTCAAAAACAAAGAAAAACAAAGTACAAAAGAAAAGACATCAAAATTAAAATTCCTCAGCATCAGCAACAGGCTAGGTTTGGACCTCGGAAGGCTGTTGAGAAGCCACCTCGGCCGCCTTTTCTGCCGTAAGCTCAGCATCAATTTCTTGCAAAGTTTTGTCAAGGCTCTTATCGACAATGGTGACGTCGGCGGATGCCTTCTCAGGAGCAGCGTCTTCAGGAATCTCATCACCTTCCTCATCTTGAGTCAAGTCTAGGACTTGCTCATTCTGAGGAGGGGACTTGACCCCAGCAGTATCTTTTGGCTTCCTCACCAAAATCTCCTCCTTAGATTCAGAATCACTGCCAGATTGAGCAAGAGTTGGAGTTGGTGCTGGAGGGAATGGAAGAGGAATGAGGTCGGCATCCAACCAAGGGTGAAACCCTTGTTGCATGCCTGTTTCACTTGAATTTCATAAGCCTCCTTGACGTCGGCCATACCTTGAGCATATGTCTTCTCGTCGGTATCCTTGATTTTGGCTTCTTTGGTGGCCAAGGCTTCTTGAAGCTCTTTTTCGGCTTGGGCCATCTTCTCCTCGACCTCTTTTCTTTGGGACTCAGAAACCTTCCTGATGCCTTCGGCGGATTCAGCCTTCTTTTCGGCGTCAGTTTGGGCTTTGATTGCAGTCTCGGCTTGGTCCTCCAACTTTTTCATCTTTGATTGTAGGCTCTTGTTGGTTTTTTGAAGAGCGGAGAACTTCATCTTCATCTCGGCCAACTTCTCTCGATTTTGGAAAAATTGAATAGAGAAAGAATGGGCATGCTGGATGGTCTGAAATTGAACAAAACAGAAGTTATTAGAAAATTTCTAAGTATGAGAAAGAAAAAAAATGCCAGATGAAAGACACTTACTTGAACAGAACATTGAAGCATCAAAGCGTAGTTTTCGTACTCGCTCATCTCGGTGTTTCGATTAAGATCGCTGGAGAGGAGCAGAGCAGTACTGAGGGCCACGCCGATGTTGATGTCATCAACACTGTCGTTAGCCATGACTGGCTTATCTTCCAGAGTAATCTTTGGAGCCCAGGGGGCATCATTCTTTTTAGACCCTGAGGTGGTCGTAGAAGATGACCTCAACTTTTTTGATTTTGGGGATTCTGATGGCTGGGCTTCAGAGCGCCTCTTCCCAGTAGAGGGTTAAGATTTGTCACTCTCAGCCAACTTGGAGATCGGCAAAGTATCCACAGATTCAGTCTGAGTTACCTTAGCTTTTGGTTGAGCCTTCTTGATTCGTTTTGGCTTTGGAGGAGGCAGGGTTTGTGTTGGTTGTGCATCAACATTAGAAGGGATGCTGGCCAAAAGATCTTTTGCAATTGGTTTTGGGCAACCCATCTCGACAGTAGAAACTGTTCGACGTCGATGGTGGCGTTGAGATATTGGAATCAAGTATGGAGCCGAGGTTGACAGTTGATCAGCTGGATCGGAAGTTGACCCTTGATCTGTTCGAGATGTGGACGCAGTTTGTGGAGTTGTGGCAGATGGTGGAGAAAGGCTTTTCTTCTTCCTCCTAGGGACATCGGGCAAAGCTGACTTGTACGTTGGAATAAAATTGAGAAGCAGAAGCGCCGTTCGTTTATGGACTGGCAGGTTCAAGAGTTTCTTCAAATCCTTGCTTGGAATGAAGGATTGGCGAAAGTTCTTTGGTGGCTTAGGAGCAGCTGCAAGAAAAACAAACATTAAGAAATAGATAAAGTATGACAGACTTTAAAAAAACAAGTAGGTATGAATACAGGGCTCTTACCATTGTCCTCTACAAAGACTGATCGAATGAGAGGGAAGAGATGGAGGTCTTCATCTGGGGCGAACTCCCAGTTCCCCGATGTAATGAAGTAATCATCCCCAGCTCCCTTGTTGGAGTCAGGGAGGTCGGCAATGATTTTGTATTCAGTGGACCTCGGCTTGAGGTAGTAAACGTAGCCAGTGTCTTTTTTAAGGCCACACATAGTGTAGCAATATTGGATGTCGGCTAATGTGATCCTAGCGTTTTCTTGTTTGGCTAAAGCTATGATACCATTGATGGTTCGATAGGAATTGATGGAAAGTTGCATTGGGTTCAACTTGTAATAATGGAGTATTTCACGGAAAAGGATGTTGAGTGGGAGCCGAAGTCTACACTCAATGAAGGCTACCACAGGGAAGAGCATGGAGTCATCAGTAGGCATGATGGAGTCATCATTCCCAGCCAACCTCAGATGGACATCGGCTGGGATTTCAAACTCTTGCCTAAAAAATTCTAGCTTGGATAGGGTGTTTACCCTATGTTTCCACATGCCCATGATGTCGGCTTAAATGGAGATATCGGATTTCAGGAAGAAGTATTTTCGGAAGGTTTAAAGGACCTCGGCCAAAAACCTAAAAGTACACTTTGGTAAGGGTTTGTATGGATCTAGAGGGAGTTTGTTTCAGTTTTTCCTAAAATGTGGGTTCTACAAACAAATCCCAAACCTAAGTCTATGGAAACGAAGACTGAAGGCACAAATCTGGAAAAAACGCAAAAAACAGAAACAAGAACGAGTTTCAGAAGCAAGAACAGAGAAGGTCTATCAAGAGCATAAAGAATACAAGAAGTATAGGGCCAAGAACAGTGGCAAAAATACAGGGAAATGGTGAAACAGTGCATGTGTTCAAGATATGGGCAAGGGCAAAGTCGTGGAAAAAAAACACATTCAGATGTATGATTCACAAATTAAAAGTTTGAACAAATGCAGTAATGGCAGCAAGTGATAAAAAGCATCAAAGAATTGAAAACGAAAGGAACAGTAAACTCACCGAAGAAAAGAAGCAGGTGTAAGAATCGCCGAAGTCAGACAATGGTTATAGAAGTAACAGAACGGCGGAAGCTTCACCGGAAGAAGGAATGAAGACAGTTGCAGAGCTTGAGGACTGGAACAACGGCGTATTCAAGAGCAAGAGAGAGAAAAAGCAAAGGAATCGAATGAAAAAGTGAAGAACACGAAAGAGGGAAAAACAAGTTTTGTCAAAAACTTGAAACGGCGGCAAAAGAGGACAATTAATGCACCTGGGACAGCGAATGCGTCAGACGGCGCATGTAGGCGCGAAACGACTTATAGGCACGTCCGGAGTACGATCTAGTAAGAAGAAAACGCGTGGCTTAAACAGTTGAGTTGTTATGTATGACAGCTCATACGCGTGAAGGAGCTCTTGGAATTCTTGATCTTTAAGAAGATATGTCGGCCTAAGATGATGATCTCGGCTTAAACCGATGAATTAGCATGGGGTACTGATGTAGGTTCCATCACCTCAGAATACCGAGGTAATAGGACCTAGGGGCAGTTGTGGGGATATATTTTTGAGTACCGACACGTGGCAAGCTGACACCGATGTGTCAGCCGAGGTGCCACGTGTCCAGGTTATGACGCCGAGGTGATCTCGGTTAAGCCGAGGTCATCTCCGAAGATATCGGAGTCCGAGATAAGCGGATAAAGGACAAGAGTCCTAGAATGAGGGAAAACTTCAAGATGGATAAGGATAATGTTCTTAGGGAATCTATCCTTATCACTTGAGGAGTCCAAAGTATATACTGAACAGGAGTCCATAGAAGTCAAGCTTGTATTGGGACTAGGATTGAGTTAACACCCCCGTGAGTCTAAGGTACGTAATTTATATTCTATCTAGTGAGTTAAGCACTATTGATTATCTTTGAGAGATATACTGACTTAATCGTCGGAGTGCCCCCGGGTGGACGAACCACCGCCGGAATCTTCTCTTTCTGTTACAGGTTAACCAGGTGTCATCTATTCTGCTAGTGTTCTCCAGCTGAATATTAAGTCGGGCGGTGTAATCGAAAAATCACTCACACACCTAATACTCCAAATAATGAAAGATTTATTTATTTATTTATTTATTTTTAATAAATTAAAATATTAATAAATATGTCAATAAATATGAAAATATGGGGGACTCTCTCATATCACTGCTCCGACATAGAATTATTTTTTGGTGTTCTGGTACCGCCTCCACGCGGCAATTTTTATTGGAACGCATAAACCAATTGACCTTTTGTTCAGTCACGGTGGCAAAACTTCCCCGCCAAGTCTCTTTTAGGCTATGTTTGGGAACTACAAATATTTTAGTTAAAAAATTAGAAATTTGTTACAAGTTGTCAAAATTAAAAAGTCATTACAAGTTGTCAAGTCATTACAAGTCATTTTAGCCTATCTCACTTCTCTATATTTTTATAAAACTAGTTATCCCCTTCGTGCTTAGTGCCTGGGGATCTTATCACGAAAGACAAAATTTAAAATTTTATTGATGGAATTAAAGTATGTGCATAAAAAATAGAGAAAATTAGATATAATTTGGAAAGTGTCTAAGGCATTAGGTCTAATGGATATTTTTGTTGGTGAGAGATCCACCATTTGTGAAATAGTTTGGTGAGACGTCCTTTCTTTTGTTTTGAAAGACATTTTGTTTCTAATTTTACCTCTTAATATATCTGTGGACTTTTTTTTATCTGATTGAATTTTTTTTGACTATTTGTTCAAATTTATATCTATAGGTTCAATTTTTTTTTCTATCCATTCAATTTTTTTTTCTCTATCTGTTCAATTTTTTTCCACTTATCTGTTCAAATTTTATTATCTGTTCAATTTT
>NW_021027548.1:0-27416 GCF_004153795.1 Camellia sinensis | reverse complement strand
TACAGTTTAAGTTAAACCGAGAAGTTGGCTATCCGAGCGTGTTGTCACCCCGAGAAGATGCCACAAAGAAGGAAGAATATGTTAAAGACATGCAGAATATTCTAAGTATGGAATCACGCAAAAGTATTCAAAGAAGACAAGGTACAAGCACTCAATGAGGAAAGTTGTATTAGCATCTAACAAAGGAGGGGCACGTCGGCCATTACAGGAGGGCTTACATTTGTTTCAAACACACAAAGAAAAACAAAGTACAAAAGAAAAGACATCAAAATTAAAATTCCTCAGCATCAGCAACAGGCAGGTTTGGACCTCGGAAGGCTTGTTGAGAAGCCACCTCGGCCGCCTTTTCTAGCCGTAGAGCTCAGCATCAATTTCTTGGCAAGTCTTTGTCAGGCTCTTAATCGGACAATGGTCCAGTCGGGGATTGCCTTCTCAAGGAGCAGCGTCTTTCAGGAATTCTCATCACCTTCCGCTCATCTTTGAGTCAAGTCTAGGTACTTGCTCCATTCTGAGAGGAGGGGACTTGACACCCAGCAGTATCTTTTGGCTTCCTCACCAAATCTCCTCCTTAGATTCAGAATCACTGCCAGATTGAGCAAGAGTTGGAGTTTGGTGAGGAGGAATTGGAAAGAGGAATGAGGTCGGCATCCAACAAGGGGTGAAACCCTTGTGCAATGACCTGTTTCACTTGAAGTTTTCATAAGCCTCCTTTGACGTCGGCCATACCTTGGCATAGTCTTCTCGTCGGTTATCCTTGATTTTGGCTTCTTTGGTGGACAAAGCTTCTCTGAAGCTCTTTTTAGAGCTTGGGCATCTTCTACCCTCGACCTCTATTTCTTTGGGACTCAGAAACCTTTCCTTGATGCCTTCGGCGGATTCAGCCTTCTTTTCGCGTTCAAGTTTGGGCTTTGATTGGCAGTCTCGGCTGGTTCCTACCAAACTTTTTCATCTTGATTGTAGCCTTGTTGACGCTTTTTTGAAGAGCGGAGAACTTCATCTTCAATCTCGGCCAACTTCTCTCGATTTTGGAAAAATTGAAATAGAGAAAGAATGGGCATGCTGGGATGGTTGTGGAAATTGAACAAAACAGAAAGTATTAGAAAATTCTAAGTAGTGAAGAAAGAAAGAACAAAAATGCCAGAATGAAGACACTTACACTTGAACAGAAACATGTGAAAGAGCATACAAAAGCGTAGTTTTCGTACTCGCTCATCTCGGTGTTTCGATAAGATCGCTGGAGAGGGCAGCAGAGCAAAGTACTGAGGGCCCACGCCGATGTTCGATGTCATGCAACACTGTCGTTAGCCATGACTGCTTATCTTCCAGAGTAATCTTTGGAGCCCAGGGGGGCCATCATTCCTTTTTAGACCCTGAGGTGGTCGTAGAAGATGAAACCTCAACTTTTTTGATTTTGGGGATTCTGATGGCTGGGCTTCCAGAGCGCCTCCTATCCCAGTTAGGGAGGGTTAAGATTTGTCACTCATCAGCCAACTTGGAGATCGGCAAAGTATCCACAGATTCAGTCTGCAGTTATCCTTAAGCTTTTGGTGAAGACCTTCTTGACTTCGTTTTGGCTTTGGAGGAAGGCAGGGTTTGTGTTGGTTGTGCATCAACTATTAGAAGGGATGCGGGCCAAAAGATTCTTTGGCAATTTGTTTGGGACCCATCTCTCGGACAGTAGACAAAACTGTTCAGACGCGCATGGTGCGTTGAGATAATTGGAATAAGTATGGAGCCCGAGGTTGACAGTTGAATCAGCTGGATACGGAAGTTGACCCTTGAATCTTGTTCGAGATGTGGACGCAGTTTTGGAGTTGTGGCAAGAATGGTGGAAGAAAGGCTTTTCTTCTTCCTTCCAGGGACATCGGGCAAAGCTTGACTTGTACGTTGGAATTAATAAAATTGGAAGCAGGAAGCAGCCGTTCGTTTATTAGGCTGGCAGGTTCAAGAGTTTCTATCAAATCCTTGCTTGGAATGAAGGATTGGCGAAAGTTTCCTTGAGGTGGCTTAAGGAAGCAGCTGCAAGATAAACAAACTATTAAAGAAATAGATAAAGTATGACAGACTCTTTAAAAAACACAAGTTAGGTATGAATACAGGTGCTCTTAACATGTTCCTCTACAAAGACTTGAATCGAATGAGAGGGAAGAGGATGGAGGTCTTCAATCTGGGGCGAACTCCCAGTTCCCCGATGTAAATGAAAGTAAATCATATCCCCAGCCCCTTGTTGGAGTCAGGGAGGTCGGCAATGATATTTGTATTCAGTGGACCTCGGCTTGAGGTAGTAAACGTAGCCAGTGGTCTTTTTAAGGGCCACACATAGTGAGCACAATATGGATGTCGGCTAATGTGATACCTAAGCGTTTTCGTTGTTTGGGCTAAAGAGCTATGATACATTGATGGTTCGATAGGAATTGATGGAAAGTTGCATTGGGTTCACTTGTAAAATGAGTCATTTTCAACGGGAAAGGATGTGAGTGGGAGCCGAAGTCTACCACTCAATGAAAGGCTACCACAGAAGAGTGGAGTCACAGTAGGCCATGATTGGAGTCATCATTCCCAAGCCAACCTTCAGATGGACATCGGCCTGGGATTTCAAACTCTTGCCTAAAAAATTCAGCTTGGATAGGGGTTTACCTATGTTTCCACTATGCCCATGATGTCGCTTAAATGGAGATTATCGGAATTTCCAGGAAAGAAGTATTTTCGGGAAGGTTTAAAGGACCTCGGCCAAAAACCTAAAAGTACACTTTGGTAAGCGGTTTGTATGGAATCTAGAGGAGGTTTGTTCTCAGTTTTTTCCAAAATTTGGGGTTTCTACAAACAAATCCCAAACCTAAGTCTATGGAAACGAAGACTGAAGCACACAATCTGGAAAAACGCAAAAAACAAACAAGAACGAGTTTCCAGAAATGCAAGAACAGAGAAGGTCTATCAAGAGCATAAAGAATACAAGAAGTATAGGGCCAAGAAACAGTGGCAAAAAACTAAGAGGGAAATGGTGAAACAGTGCATGTGTTCAGATATGGGCAAGGGCAAAGCGTAGGAAAAAACAAACCACTTCATAGATGATGATTCCACAAATTAAAAGTTTTGAATCAAAATGCAGTATTCGGCAAGCAAGTGATAAAAAGCATCAAAGAGATTTGGAAAACGAAAGGAACAGTAAACTCACCGAAGAAAAGATAGCAGGTGTATAAGAATCGCCGAAGTAGAGCGAATGAGTTCATCTATAGAAGTAACAGAACGGCGGAAGCTTCAACCAGGAAAGAAGGAATGAAGACAGTTTGCAGAGCTTGAGGAACTGGAAACAACGCGTATTCAAGAGCCAGAGAGAGAGAAAAAAGCAAAAGGATCGAATGAAAAAAGTGAGAACACGAGAAGAGGACAAAACAAGTTTTGTCAAAACTTGAAACCGGCGGCAAAAGGAGACAATTAATGCACCTGGGACAGCGAATGCGTCAGACGGCGCATTGTAGGCGGCGAAACGATCTTATAGGCACTGTCCGGAGTTACGATCTGTAAGAAGAAAACGCGTGTTAAACAGTTGAACGTTTGTATTATGTTGACAGCTCATACGCGTTGAAGGAGCTCTTGGAATTCTTGATCTTTAAGAAAGATATGTCGGCCTAATAAGATGGATGATCTCGGCTTAAACCGATGAATAGCATGGGGTACTTGATGTAAGGTTCCATCACCTCAGAAATACCGAGGTAAATAGGACCTAGGGGCAGTTGTGGATATATTGAGGTTGAGTACCGACACGTGGCAAGCTGACACCCAGGATGTGTCAGCCGACGGTGCCCACGGTGTCCCAGGTTAATGACGCCGAGGTGATCCTCGGTTTAAGCCGAGGTCATCTCCGAAAGAATGGAGTCCGAGATAAGCGGATAAAAGGACAAGAGTTCCATAGAATGAGGGAAAAACTTGTCAAGAATGGATAAGGATAATGTTCTTAGGGAATCTATCCTAATACACATTGAGGAGTCCAAAGTATATACTGAACAGGAGTCCATAGAAGTTCAAGCTTGTATTAGGACTAGGATTGAAGTTAACCCCCGCGTGAGTCTAAGGACGTAATTTATATTTCTATCTAGGTGAAGTTAAGCACTATTGCATTATCTTTGAGAATATACTGAACCTTAATCGTCGAGATGCCCCGGCTGTGGACGAACCACCGCCGGAATTCTTCGTCTTTCTGTGTAACAGGGTTAAACCAGGTGTCAATCTATTCTGCTATGTGTTCTCCAGCTGAAATTAAGTCCGGGCGGTGTAATCGAAAATCACTATCACACACCTAATACTAACCAAATAATGAAAGATTTATTTATTTTTTATTATTTTTAATAAATTAAAATATTATATAAATAAATGTCCATAAATAATGAAAATATGGGGAGCACCTCTCTCATATCACTGCTCGCGACATAGAATTATTTTATTGGTGGTTCTGGTACAACGCCTCCACGCGGCGAATTTATTATGAACGCATAAACACCAATTGACCTTTTGTTCAGTCACGGTGGCAAAAACTTCCCCGCCAAAGTCTCTTTTTAGGCCTAATGTTTGGGAACTACAAAATATTTTAGTTAAAAAAAAATTAGAAAATTTGCCAATCATTCTCATTTGTTACACAGTTAGTTTTTTTTTTTTTTTTTTTTAATAAAAAAATTAAAAATCATTATAAAAAATAATATTCGTCAATGAAACCCTTAATTTCGTTAATTATTTAACATGTTTTTAAAATATCAATTCTTAACATTGATAAATCATAATCAATATAATAAATGCCACTTAAAAAAAAAACTTCCAATCCGCATAAATAGAATTTGCTTATACAACTCAAACCAAGCACCACACATTTTTATAATTCATTCATTTAATTTATACGGAACAATTAAATTTCCTTCCTTCTCTAATTATTTTAAGTTTTATATATATATATATAATTATATATATTATATAAATCAAAAGGTCATTCTGAAATATTGATAAATTTTTTTCACTTCAAATTTTACCAAAAACGCTACTTAAAAAATCACTGTCAAACCAACCGCAATATACTCCTATTTGATTATTAGAATGAAGATTATCTATTCATTTACAATGTTAATAATTATTCCTATTTCTATTTTTTTCACCTAATGAATCTCAAAATTTTACTCATAAGCCCCCGTTTGTTTGGGTATGAGGGAGGGTATTGGACTATTATACCAAGGCGTATTACTAAAGCCCTGTTTGTTTGTAGAGAAAGCCTTGAGACTATTAGTCCCTTGGTATGCTAATACCCTTCAAGGGGGATTGGTAAGGAGGAGGTAGAGATGGTATTAGAAAATAGTGAGGGGATTAAATTTTTTTTATTTTTTATATATTGAGAATTTTTTTTAAATAAATGTTTAATTTTTTATATTTTTTTTATTTGTTTTATTATTTTATATAAAAATAATTTAATAATTCCTCACTATTAATCCCCTCACTAACAATCCCCTCACTAGTAATCCCCTCACTATCAATCCCCTCCATTCTATCTCCCAAAACAAACGGGGCCATAGGTTAACAAAGGGTAATTTTGGGAATTGGCAATTTAATCAGCTTGTTTGGTTTTGGTTTTGGTTTTTAGAAAACACTTTTCAAATTTTTTTTTTATTTTTCCTATTTTTTTGTTTTCAATTAATTTTTTTTAAATTGTAAGCAATTTTTTTAATTTTTAGATACACCTAACATAAATACACTTTAAAAATATACTATTTATGAAAAAAATCTTTAAAAAATTCACTAAATATCAAAAATACAAAAAAAAAAAAAACGAAATTTCAATACAGTTTTCATATTTTGTGTATTTATTAATTTTTTAAAATATTTTTTCAGAAATATTTTACTATTCAAATATATCTAAATAAGGTGTATCTAAAAAAGTTAAAAAAAAAATTACTTAAAATTTTAAAAATATTCACTAAAAATAAAAAAATACGAAAAATAAAAAACTCAAATTTTAAAAAATTAAATTCAGAAAATTGAGATCAAACACATTGAATAATTTTTTTATTTAAAAAAAAATGCTAAAAAATTTGACTTTTTATTTATTTATTGACTAACATATGGCCTTTCGCAAAATACGCCAAAATACTATTATGAAAGTTCAACACAAGTTGCACAACCTCCCAAAAAAATTGATAATAAAATGCCAGCGACCTAAGCAAAATTACCACGAAGCATTCAATATGCCAGGGATTTTTTTTTTTTTTTTTAATTTTAACAAATGTTTATTTTTAGACTTTAAAAATTAGATGTGTTTGATACCATATTCCAGTAAAATATTAAAGTGATTATATTTTTATATTGTGTTTGAGTATCATTTATTGATTGGGACCTACTAAATAATGTGATTAGTGACATACAAAATATTAGATGTACATAATAATTAACCCTTATAGTCTATGTAACTGTCTCTTAAGACAATAAAAATATCAGAAGTTTAAAGTTAGAGTCAATAAAATGACTACCACCTTTTGATTTGTAATCTAATAATTTACTAACTCATTGATGTTCTATCATTCGTCCCAAAACAATTATTTTTATCTATTTATTTATTTCATATTAGATGATTAGCTAAATAAGATACTAAAGTTTATTCATTCATTTTAAATCAAACCACCTATTAAAATGGATTTATTAATTAAAAAATGTGCTACCATCAAATCAATTGTTCTGTATAAAATTTTGTCGACACCCAAATGTGTGGTCCTGGCAATTCCCATTTTTATAACCATCAAAATCCTCTTCATTTCCCCTATTTATTTATTTATTTTTAAAATCCTCTTCATTTTATGTGTGGAATGAATATTTATTTCATGATTAATAATTGTAAAAGATCAATATTAAGAAAAGTCTTAAAAACTTAAAATGAAATCATAGTAGTAAACAATTAATTTTAAATTTGAATAACGTCTTATAAGCTAATAAATGAAATGAAAAATTTTAATTCCACCGAAGGCAAACTTGATGGTTTAAAATTCTGCATGGCTGCAATATCTCCGTTTCTTTCTTTTTTTTTTTTTTTTTTTTTTTTTTTTTTGATTCAAATATCTCTGTTTCTTTCGAACTATTTTCGCATCAACTTCCATGAAACTGTGTCCCATTTTCATTCACTATTCCTCAAACTTAATCTCGTTGTCCAGCTTTATATATAAATACCAAATCATGTCAACGAGATCTCCACACTTACAACAACAACAACAACAACCACAATCTTATCTACCTTTTACTTGCTAAAAAACAAAAGCTTTTCACCTTCATCTTTTATCTTCAATTTGAGCAAATGGAGTACTTGTTCAGGAAAGCTTTCTTGACGATTGTTCAGTTGATGGTTCTAGTTATGTTCTTCATTTTCATTGCCACTCAAACAGTTGAAGCTACAAGACCTTTCGATGCTCCGCCTCGCAAAGAACCCAAAGCACCGCCAAGCCCTTCCGGATGCACTTTTATCCCTGGTGGCAACGGCCATTGCTAAAAGTCAATAAGTGTGATGCAAAAAACCGATTTCTTGTCTGATTTTCTTATCAACGGATACAAAGATAGTAGGGTCTACATGTGAGACTGTATCTTATTTTGTATCTAATGATTAGAAAATCTTATGAGCATTTTGTTTATATATATCATTTTTCTTTTGTTTAGACTCTCTCCCGCTCACAAAGTGGATTTGACGACCGTGTACCTCATCATGGATTTTATTTTGATAACGATTAGTTCATTTTGAAGTTTTCTATGTGTAGATTATTCATATAAAAAAAAATTAAGTTAATTCAATAGTCATAACTATATAATTTTATTAAATTTTCTTTCAAATAAATGGATTGTCTATTTTAAAATCATACTAGTCTATTTTTTAAACAAAAATTTTAATAAAATTATCTAAATATGATTATCAGATTAATTTAGTTTTTATTTTTTAGTTTTAGTGTGAATGATCTATATATATGGCTATAAAATGAATAGATTAAATTATCGAAATAGAATCTACAATCAGCTTCACTGACCCAAATAACACCGTTTGTGAACCGGAGAGAGGTTGCTTTCTTTTTCTATTATTACTAGTTGCAAAATATTGTGTAATTTTTTTCTTGAAGAACTGTTGATCAGAAATATTATATAAAATGAATTTTTATTACAGTAATTTAGCACTATCATTTTCAATATTATGTGTATAACTGGTTGACTTGGTTGGTGTTTTGTCTGGAGATGAAAAGATCACGACCATATTATTTGTTATGGAAGTTCTCTGTATATTATATTACATCGGTTGATAGATATTATGAGTTCGACTCGTTAACAATTCAATTTTTTTTTTATTTGATTCAATTAACAATTCAAATTTTGATCTGAAAATTTTGAAATACAATCTAATAATACAATACTAGTGGTTACCTGTGCGATCCACAGGATATTAGAAAGTCAATAATCACTAAAAAAAATTGCCATTTAATTGTATTTCTTAATATTTTTATTTAGTTTGTGTATATAAATCTTACTTCACATCATTAAAAATATTTAATATTTCATATTATTGAAAAATTTTAAAAACTATCATACGTTAAGTAAATCATCACATATATAATAGCTAATTTATCTAAGAATTACTTAAGGCAACCAAAAATAGAGTAAGAAAAGCATATTATAATTAATCAAAATGACTAATATATTAAATAAAAGTAACACTAATTTGTTTAATCAGTAGTAGATATTACATTAATCATCCCATATAATATAATAAATTAAAATAAAATTATTTCCCATTATATGGTTAAAAAATTTTTACATGCTATTTGTTTTTTGGTTATATTGATTTATTAAACACAAATAGGTTTGGAATGATTAAATAGAAGGTTTGGAAATGCATTAAACTTGAATTGACAAACCTATAAAATATAAATATTTAAATTATTCAAAAAACAATTAACATTTTTAATATGAGATATATTCCATTTACTCAAACTTTGAATCTAAATAATAAAAAAAAAATTAAAAAAAGAAGAAATTTGTGATTTAATTCTTAAAGGAAATGAGTACCTAAAAATAAATTTACTCATGAGTTATTTTAATAGGATAATCAATAATAAAAAATCAACTGATGAATACATTTAAAGTATAAGCCCATATCTAATAAATTTTGACATGTTCTTCATTTTCAATCTAATATCTGCACCAAAAAAAAAAAAACACAAATAATCAATAAGTGAGAGAGTTACAAATTGATAATAGAAGTGCTTTTATAAGAAAAAATTTAAAAAAATCTCAATGAAATGACACATTATTAACAAAAAGAAAGAAATAAAGAAAAATACAAATTGTAATAAAAAAAATTTAAAAATAAAATAATAATATCCATTTACATAAATTCACTTTCTCACAAATGCAAAAATTCATGTAATTAAATACAGATTTCAAACGTAAAGCAAATATGTAAGATTTTTAGGCACCGAAAAGGGATCAGGAATGGCTCAATGTTGATTGTTTTCCCCCAATCTTCTATTCATGGTTTCTTTTTGTAGGAACTTGTTTTTATATTGAAAAGATTATACTTAAACAAAAAATATATATGGAATTCTATTATATTCAAACTTTATATGGATAATTAATTAATGATTTTAAAAAATAAAATATTAAATTCAACTTTAAGATAAATTTTAAAAAGATTAAACTGAAATATATGGAAATTCTATAACAAACTAACAAAAGATAAATATAGATCGTTAAAAAAATTATTATCTTTTTGGGATATTTATATCCCAATGTTAATCTTTTTTTTATTTAAATATTTTGTTATCTATTATTTAAATTTTCATTTTGCAGTTCAAATCTAAATAGTTATATTTTATTTTTGTATATTTTTTCATCTCTATTTTTTTTATTCATAAATAAATAATTACTTTTTTGTTTTAAAAATTATTTGACTCATAATATTTTTTTATTTCAATATTTTTTAATTGTTCATATATAAATAGTTAACTTTTTATTTTTAAAATTATTTGACTCGTAATATTTTTTTATTTTTTTTTCTTTTATTTGACTCTTTATATTATTTTGTGCTTGAAATTTGAATAGTTCTCGTTTTGTTTTATTTTTTTTTATATTTTAATCTCTACCTCTTTATTGTTCATATCTAAATATTTATTATTTTATTTTAATATATAATCCTTTTGGCTTTCGAGATTTAGATAATTGACAAATGATTAAAAATTAGAAAAAGTGGGAGGGGAGGCTTGAGAAGTGACACGTAGGAGAGAGAATCTATAAGAATTTAATATTAAGAGTTTCTGTAACAAGCTAACAAAAGATAAATATAGATCGTCAAAAAAAATATCTTTTTGGGATATTTATATCCCAATCTAATCTTTTTTTTTTATTTAAATATTTTGTTTTCTTTTATTTAAATTTTCATTTTGCAGTTCAAATCTAAATAGTTATATTTTTATTTTTGTATATTTTTTCATTTCTTTTTTTTTTGTTATTCATATATAAATAATTACTTTTTTATTTTAAAAATTATTTGACTGGTAATATTTTTTTTGGTTAAATATTTTTTAATTGTTCATATATAAATAGTTAACTTTTTATTTTTAAAATTAATTGACTCTTAATATTTTTTATTTAGTAATTTTTTTATCTTTTATTTGACTCTTTATATTATTTTGTGGTTGAAATTTGAATAGATATCTTTTTATTTTATTTTATTTTTGTGTTTTTATCTCTACTTCTTTGTTGTTCATATCTAAATATTTATCATTTTATTTAAATATATATAATCGTTTTGGCTTATGAGGTTTAGATAATTGACAAATGACTAAAAATTAGAAAAAGTGGGAAGGGAGACTTGAGAGGTAACATATAAGAGAGAGAATTCATAAGAATTTAGTATTAAGAGTTTGGAGAATTCTCATACTCCACTACATTTATATTTATATATACAAGTGGAAACCCGTGCGATGCATGGAAAAATGGTTAAGTTAGCCAGCGGGTGTGCGTTAACAATAATTAGCCCACAAAATTTCACAATAAAATTTGATATACATAAAAAATTATTAATTATAAAAATAGTTGAGAAAAATAGTATCACAATCAATTTATAACAAAATATGAGTAAATCAAAATAAAAATTTAGATATATATGTTTTTGATAGATATATAGATTAACAAATCATATCTTTATCTAAATTTTATTATTTTAATTTTTTTGTAAATCAATTATTTAATCTTTATCTTTATCTGTAGGCCACGAAATTAATCTTTATAAATTATTTATCATTTTTATATGTTTATTTATCTATAAGTCATGAAATCAATTTTTTTAATTTTTATCTTTCTCTATAGGTCATGAAATAAATTTTCATAAATTATTTATGAATTTTTATACGTTTATCTATAATGAAATTAATTAAAGTACAAAATGAAGGAAAAAAAAGGAGTAATTTTGTTTTTTTTTTTTAAATCGATTATTTAATCTTTATCTTTATTTGTAGGCCATGGAATTAATTTCTATAAGTTAATTATCTATAAGTTATGAAATTAATTTTTTTAAATTAATTGTTTAATTTTTATTTTTATCTATAGACTATAAAATTAATTTTCAGTTTTTATATGTTTATCTATATGGAGGAATTTTGAAATTCAAATCTTTATCCATAAGCAATGAAATTAATTTTAATTTTAATTAATCAAACACATAGAAAATGAAGAAAAATAGAAAACATGAAAGGCAATTAAAGAAGGTTGCCACGTAGGAAAGAGAGAGTTTTAAAATTATAAGAATTTATGAACAAATGTTTGGAGTCTTTTGACAAAATAATTAATTACATTTAGTTGTATATATAGTATAGAATAGAATAGATAGATAGATAGGTAGATAGATAGATATATATATATATATATATAATTTCATTATTTCAAAATACCTGAATGAATCTAATAAATTTGATATGTAATCGAATTATTGATCAAAATCAAATTTGATCCAATTTATCGTTCTGATTGTTTTTTATGCTTCATCCTTAAATGAAATAAGTTGGACCAATATTTTTGGGAAAAAATGAATTGGATTAGGATAGAAATTGAGAGAGAGAAGTGGGTGGAAAAAGCCCGTACTAAACTGTTTATCCACCGGCGTCATTGTATCGCTTTATCGAGGGGGTGTGAAAAAAAACCTATATCTATATATCAAATATAAATAAATAAAGATTTTAAAAGAAGGAAAATAGAATTGGTTGATCACCAAAAAGAGAACTGGAGAAAAAAGTTTAAATTAAAAAGCATTTGAGATATCATTTGATACATCATAATAAAGTAATAAAATTTTAAAAAATAAGAAAAATTTCTAAAAAAGAGTTTCAGTTACCAAAAAAAATTGAGAAAGAGAGAAGGATTTTATTATTATTATTATTTTTTACAGTACTCAATCCATACTATACATGCCAATAACATAAAAGTTAATTGTATAAAGAAAATATGCCGACAATATTTATCTTTATACTTTTATTTGAGAAATAGTCGCTTTAACAAAATAATTGAGGTTGAAAATAAAAACTACAATAATTTGATTAGGAAGATTAAAGTGAGTTAGGAAAATTAAAGAAAGGGACAATAGCAATAATCAAACTAGTCAATGGTTCCATGGAAAGAAAAGCACCGAAAAGTTTGTGGACTGCACAGTTGATTTTCAAAAATCATAACAGCCTGTGACCGTCAAAATGACGGGAACATGTAATGTGGAGATTTTTTTTTATTATTATCCAATTTACACATAACAGAGCTAAATATGTATGTTTGAGATAATTTTTTTATTTTTTACGCAAAGATGTATAATAAAATATTGTAGTAAAATCAAACTGACCATTCTATCCTTATTGACTTTTTGAGTTTTAACTTTTTGACTTTTGAGTAATTGAATTCAAGTTTTCGTCAAATATTATGGATTTTTTTTTTTTATAATTTTAATTTTTTTTTAAATTATCCTAAACAAGCTTTAGTTTCACTTAATAGATTAGATAATCAAATCGAACAAAAACCTCTCATTGAATGTTAGTTTAACATGTTTCTCTCTCGTTTCTGTATGCGTGGTTGGCACTAACGACGTGTCCAAATTGGGAGAAAGAGAATTAGGGCAAAATAAACTACTCCAAAATAAGGCGAGCAGTAAGGGTGGATATTGAGCCGTTGATTCGTTCCGTCTGTTTGATTTAGAGGTGGTTTGGGATGACCTAAATAAGTGTATTTTTTGTCTTTTTACGAAAAGATGTGCAGAAAAATAGAGAGGTGATGTGATGAAAAAAAAATAAAAAGATGGATTATTTTTAGGTTACCAAACTTGGCTTTAGTCTAATTTTTTTAGTGTTTGGAAAGGTTGTTTTTATCCATAATGTTAAGTTGGGCCAGTATTTTTAATTTGAAATATTAATACTGTGTTTAGTTAGAAGATTTGAGAAGGTATTTGAAAAGAGAAAAAGAATGGATAGGTAAAATGTGAATAAAATATACTTATATTTATATACTTTCATGTATCTTTTTTCTTTTCTTTTTCAAATACCTTCCTGAATCTCTCAACCAAATACAGCGTAATGAGTTATCTATTCAAATATTTGTTCAAATTTTATTATCTATTCAATTTTGTTTCTCTGAATTCAATCTGTCTAAATTCTATTTGTTCAATTTTTATTTTATTTTATTTTCTATTTGTTGAAATATGAAGCTAAACAAACTTGTATCTGTTGAGCCAAACTAACATTTATTTGTTACAATACCAAGTCAAACCAAACCCTATCTATTCAAATTTCTATTTGTCTCCCTTCCTTTATTCCTATCTGTTCCAATATGTTTCATCAATAACAACAACAACAACAACAACACATCTGAATAGATAAACACACAACCAAAAAAATAAAAGAGATATAGATAGAGAGATATACAAAGGATGAGAGATAATCCATCTGTGTTTAACAATAACAAAAACTATGAACATATCTAAACTTGTTTCTGAAAGTGACATAAATATGACTCTGTTTAACAAAAATAATCAAACTTGTTCATGAAATTCCTTCTATTATGTGTAATATTGCTTTTTTTGATTTACACTCTTACTGTATTTTCAAGTTCAACTATCTACAAATGTCTTTCATCTTTCTTTGTAATAAGAGTACTACGATACTTTGTTTAGTTATGGATCTATATTTCCTGAAAGTAAATGCTTGTTCAAATTACAGAGCCTAGGTGATTTTGGACGAATTTGAAAAAAAATGGAAAGAAATGGAGAAATGAAGGGAAATATGAGAGTAGCAGTGGTGGAGACGGGAATCAATGGGATGGTGGTGGCGACAGAGTTGGCGAAGTAGGAAGTGGAGGTGGTGGTATACGAGAATGAAGAATACTTGAGCGGCAATGCGAGGACGATCACCGTCGATGGCGTGGACTTGGACCTGTGCTTCATGGTCTTCAAACTCAACTACCAAACAAGAATAATCATAAAATAAATTCCATAAAATGAAAGTAAGTGGTGAAATAAACCACCAGAATTTGAGAGCTGCGATAGATTATTGGATCGGTGGTAGATCAGCTCCTAACGGCGATGAGGACGAGCAACAATAGAGTACGTCAATAGAGAGGGAGGAGAGTAGGGTTTGGTTTAGAGAAATGTAGAGCTTTCTTGCTCATCCAAAACTGCTGGCGGCAACGGCGCCATCGCGTCTACAAATAGTAAGATAGAGAGAGATGAGGGGCTAAGAAGAGTCCTGCTACGTAGCTCGAAATCAGCGTGGCTCGACTGGCTCGAAAATCAAAACGACGTCGTTTTGATTTTTTTTTTCTTTCTCTTTTCTCATCTGTCTTCTCTTCTTCAACAATGAAGAAAAAGAAAGAAAGAAGAATAGAGTTTCTTGTCAACACCAGATCATTAATTTGAAAAAAAAAAGAAAGTTGTATTAATAAGTAACTACAACACTAGAGTTGCTTGCATCATCAAATTCTAATTAACCTTTCTTTCTTCTTACTTCAATAGAGTTGCTTGTAGCCGTTTCTTCCTTCTCATTATTATCAACACCAAATCATCATCTATACATACACATAGTTATATATATATATATATATATATATGAGAGAGAGATCTATACATCATCATCATCATTATCATCATCATCAACATCAGATCATCATCGTCATCAACATCAAAAATGAGAGAAGAACAGAGGAAGAATGAGAGAAGAATAGAGAGGAAGAAGAGAGGTCAGCGTCGCAAACCCTCCATCACCGTTGCCCCTCGCCATCACTGTTGCTCATCATCGCAAGGTCACCGTCACAGACCCTCCATCATCGTTGCCCCTTGCCGTCGCTTACCGTCGCAAAACCCTCACTATCACCGATGATGGCGCCGGTGGATGGAGCTCTCTCTCTTTCTGTTTCCCTCTATCTTCTCTCTTCCTCTCTCTCTCTCTCTTTCTCTCTCTCCCTCCCTCCGTTTCAAATATAAACAAGAGAAAGGAAAAAAAACTGTCCAAAACGACCTTGTTTAGGCATTTAATCCATTCGGGCCACTTATTTTTCAAGCTACCAAGTTTTTTCCTTATTTTATTTTAATACAAGATTTTGTATCCATTAATTAATAAATAAACCGAAATATTAGACGAAACCGGGTAGTAAAGCAATTGGGGCCACAGCAAAAAAAAAAAGAAGATGTCTCGTCAAAATTAACTGGGCATCTTTAGGATTAGTTTGTCAAATATTTTTTTAATAATTTTTATTATTATTTTTATTTAATTAACTTTCCGATCTTGCTACATTAACCTTTGTTTGACCTTTGTTTGAGATGTGAGTTAATTTTTTAATTTTTTAATCATTTTAAGTCTCGTTTGGTAATTTTTTATTTTGGTTAAAAAGTCAAAAAATTATTATAAGTTGTCACATTACTCTCTATACTTTTATGCATATTTTTTTGTAAAAAAATTACTAAAATAGCATATTCCTAAACGAGGCTTTGAAGCTAAGAAGTCTCGTTTAGAATGAATTTTTTGATTTTTTAAACTTTTGTAAGAAAAAAATAATAAAATAATTATAATTTGAATATAATATTTTATCTTATTAATTTTTAATATATATATTTTTAAACTAAAATAATCTCAAACCAACGTCGCAAAAGATCTTTGAAAAAAATTTATCTGTTCGTGATTGGACACTTTATCAAGCCTTTACTAGTGCATATCTATTTTCAACAATAATTCATACCATTAAAAAAAAACAATAATGCTAGGGGATCATAATTTTTGTGACCACAATGGCTCAAAACTGTCAAAATGACGTTATTTTGGCATGTTTTGCACTCAAAACGACGTCGTTTTGGCAGTTTTGAGTCATTGTGGCCACAAAAAATTATGGCCATCAAACATTTTCCCAAAAAAAAAAAAATCACTAATAGCACTAATGTATTGGGAATGTAAATAAAAAAAAAAAAGGCATAGGCAGTGGGTGAGACCTACTGTCACATCATTAATGGTGCTATTAGAGCACCACTTTTAGTAATCTCAACCATTTTTCATCTATTTTTTTAACAATAATGATTCAGAGCACTAATTTTGGAGCTCTAATGAACCACTAATGACATGGCAAGAAGAAAAAAATATATATATAAAAAACAAACCAAGATAAAAATATCACATCACAATAGGTGTGACCCACTGCCAACTCATTAGAATTGGCTTTAGAGCTCAAAAATTAGAGCTCCAAAGTATTTTTCTTTTTTCAAAGACTGCCACTTCTTGTTCGTGATTGGACACTTTGTCAAGCGTATGTTATTTTTTTCAATAATGTTTGGGACCTCCTTTTGGAGAGACTCCCACAACCCCTACAGTGATGTGAACTAATAATGTGTTTATATTATTATTTTTTCTTTCTTACTTGGATTAATCACAAGTAGATGGAGATTGTGGGGATGATATTTTGTGAGAATCTGAATCATTACTGTTTTTTTTTTCAAACACGGCCATGATTTGATGTAAGAAAAAGGGAATAAGAGAATAATGTAATTTCACTTTTTAATTTTTAAGTTTATTTAGGTCTCGTTTAAAAATAGATTATTTTAATAATTTTTTAATTTTTTGATTAGAATATGAAATAAAAAAATAATATATTTAGAATAATTTTTTAATTTTGTACTAAAAGATGTATAAAAAATAGATAGAAAATAAATTTTTTAATTTTTTTATATAGGTTATATACTTTTTAATTTTTTTAGCCATGGTTTGGCTAACATCTTGGAGCTAAATAATCACAAAAGGGAAAGATAGGTTATATAAGTTAATAAGACAAACAGCAATGATAGAGGGCCCGAATTTTACAGGCTCGAATGGCTCGAATTGACCAAAACGACGTCGTTTTGGACATAAAATAACACAAAACGACGTCGTTTTGATCAATTCGAGCCATTTGAGCCGCGAATATTGTAGCCACCAAACATTTTTCTAAGACAAAATATTATTTTTTACCTATAATCATTACATTTTTTCTTTCAAAAAAGTCCAAAAACAAAAACAAAAAGAGGCTAAAAAAGTCTCAATACAAAAAAGTTGGCCAAAATAGGCAATGCCAAATGAATTCTTAGTAACTTTTTAGCTTTTAGACTAAAAGTGTTACATGTCAAAAGAGACCCTAAGCTCTTTGCTTTATCTATTTCGTTAGAATTATATCAATTCTTTTTCATTTTCTTTATATTTTTCTTTTCCTAATTAAATTCTTCAATTAAATACTGACTAAGGTCTCGTTTGAGAACATGTTTTTTTAGTAATTTTTTGGCTTATTTGCTAAAATATGATGTAAAAAACTAATATATTTGGAATGATTTTTTTAATTTTTTACAAAAAAATGTATAAAAAATAAATTAAAAAGGAAATCTTTAACGTTTTAATATAAATTATTAGTTTTTTAATTTTTTCAATGATTTTTTAACTTTTAAATTAAAAAGCAATGTTACCAAAGAAGGCCGAAGAGTTATTTTTTTTTAATTATCTTACTTATATACATAGATTCTATGTAGGTGTTATACATCGTCTATTCTAACTTAGGTGGAGCCTTGATAAGCTTCCACCTCATCCTTGGAAGTATACGGGGTTGTTTGGGATATCCTAAATAAGTATATTTTTTGAATTTTTAAACTAAAAAATTGAAAAAAAAATATAGTTATTTGGGTTAATTTTTTCACTTTTTATGAAAAAATGTGTATCAAAAAATTGTATAAATTAATGTGTATGAGAAGATTTGTTTTGGGGTTGTACGGATGTCCTTCATGCGCAGGTGGTAAGAAATAATTATCTACTCTTCAGACATTTCACTGGACGGTGCTTTTCGGTTGGTGGGGGCCATCACGGGTCCCGTTTTGATAATCTGAACTGTTCAATGTGTAACACTCATCGAGTACTATGTGCCTGTAAAAAATCACGTTGAACGAATATTGATAACTATCTGATCAGTTTTATTTTTTTTAACCGTTAACTATAACGCCATCATTTTTTTTATACAAAACTGATATGATTATATAGTTATCGATATCTGATCAACGTGATATTTTACAAACGTATAGTACTCGACGAGTTCTACATATTGCACGGTTCATATTATCAAAACGGGACCCGTGATAGGCCTTCACGGGCCGAACAACAGTGTGTTAAAATTGCACCCCAACTGTGCAATTTTCCTTTTGAACTGCAACACAGATCTAACTTGGTGAGTTGATAAGTTGCATTATTGTGATTGATGAGTTGGATTTTTATGTGTAAAATTAATTTTTTAATTTTTTTTGTGAATAGTGATAACTTTTTAATTTTTGAGTAACTTTTTGACTTTTTATCTTTTTTAATACATGCCAAACTTGGCCTAAGGATGCTGTTAGCATCACTCATGAAGAATGGTCACTCATGAAGAATGGTCAGTAATTGGCACTACAAGAAAAGGGGGTAAAAAACACGGAAGCATTAGCGACGGCAATTTTCCCGTCGCAAAAAATGGTTTTTTGCGACGGCAGCTTACACCGTCGCAAATGAGGGCTTTAGCGATGGCGTTGTCCCCGTCGGTAATAAAAAATGCGCGGATAGGAAGTAAATGCATCAGTATTAGCGACGGATGTTTTTACCGTCGCCAAAAGCAATGTTTTGAGACGGCGTACGGTTGCTGTTGCAAATATTTTACATATTGCGACGGCAATTGTCCGTCGCAAATAAGTCTAAGTTAAACGGCGTCGTTTTATGAATAAAGTACTTGACATTTGCGACGGTGTAAAACCTACCGTCGCAAAAAGTGAAATTTTTTTTGCCCCGCTCTTCATCTTGCCACTCGATCAAAAAGTGTAAAACCTATAGATCAAATCCCTAAATCTGTAAACCAATCTTCTTCCCCCAAAATACCCTGCCAAGCCGAACGGCGAACGTGTGCGCGTGGTACGGCCGGTGCTACGCGAGGACGAACGGTGGTGCGTTTGCCTCTCTCTCCTCTCTCCTCTCTCTCTCTTCTTGTGTATAGATATATACAGAATCTGTAATCTTCTCTAATGTATTATGTGTATATAAATTTATCATCTATAAATATTATATATATATAATGTATCAATATGTATATATAAATCTTCTCAAATCCTTTATATTATATATACATTACTAATCTGATATTACATATTAAATCTGTATATATTAATATAAACATTTCTCATCTTTATATATAATTATAATATATGATATACATATAAAATGGCTAAATTCATATGTTACTTCCATTATTATCCTTTATAAGCCATATTAAATCGTATTATATTCTATAAACAATAAACAGAAAGACTCAACAATTATAATTCCCCTAACATTACATTGTATTTATAAAAAACTGTAATATTAAACAAAAGATAAAATACATTTATCGGCGTTTTCATCCATTCTCAATTATACATAAATAATAATATCATTATAAATCAAAATCTGCTTGTTCATTGTTTATTCAATCATTTATTTTTGAAAATAATAAAATACCACTTAAATTATAATTTAAAATAATAGATAAAATAATTATGGAAACACTCCATTATTCCAAATCATTTTATTTTTTTGAAAAATTAATAAACTTTTTTTAAAATTCACAACTATCTTTTATATATGTAAAAAAAAAAAAATTAGGAAAAAAAATTGAACACTAAAATGCAACCTAATTAGTCCAAGAATATAGTTTGGTCAGGAGGAAGTGACTCTAACCATATGATTTCATTGTAGAAAATTAGGAAGGTAACTGAAAGTAGTATCTGTGTTGTAAAGTATTTTCCCATATGTTATTTCCATATATTTGACTTTCTATATGAAGACAGGGTGTCGCCATTGTTCTCATAGCTGAAAGGCAACGGAGTGCTAAATCGGAATTATATAATTGGCATAAATGGGCCTATGAGAGCAGGCATCTTTCTTATTTGTTGTCTTCTATAATACATACTCCCCCTTGCAATTTTCGAATGTAAATGTAATTTTACTATTCGTTTCTGTGATTCCGTCTATTATTTGTTTTTGGAACTTACCTGGTTGTTTCCTTTGAATAATTGCAAATTTCAACTTTTTGATCATTGACAAAATCTTCATGGAAAGAACAATCCTAAGGCTGCAACTTTTTGTTATCTCCTTTGTGGATCAAAAGAATTTCTAGCTGGAAAAACTTTAAGTTCCGTCACAGTCCTATCGACAGGTAATGGTCTGTGCTTAATTGTATACTGTCATGCTATCTAGTGCTGTGAACTTCATACCCATAGCCAATGCAGCGTTCTGCTACATTTTCATTATATTATTTGGCATTTTCCCTTTCAAGGAAGAGCATATTTACAAATGTTCAAATGTAGCGGCGAGGCATTTAAGTATTAGTTACCTTATTTCTGGTTGAATCTTGCTGGTGTGTTTGTGGAGTAATTTTAGTACTGAAAGTAATTGGGACCTCCAATAGGAATGAAACTTGGAGGGCTTTTTCTTATTCTAAATAAAACAAAATCAAAAAAACTTGTAAATAAGATTATATGTGATGTTCAAAATATAAATATACAGAATAAATGATCCATTTTTACTTAATAAATTTTTGAGACAGTCAATACTCTTGATAGTGTGTTTTGTAGAGATATTCAAGTCATATAATGCCGCAGTAGTATCTATAATCTATTAATTGAGAAATCTCCATACACATCCCATTTATCATATGCATCATGTTAGCTCATTTTTTTTTTCTTTAGTATGAGAAATTATCTTCGTTAACTATGATATTTTTTAGTTAAAGACTTATAAGATCCTTTGGTTGTCTCTGTGGTTTTGGTTATGATATTATTTATATTTTTTAAGTATATGACTCAGAAAGTATGAAATTATATCATTTTATGTTTCTCCTCTATTAAAGGTATAACGTAACTAGGTATAGACTACTACCTAATTGTAAGAAATTGGATGGATAGGATACATGGTACATATATAGTAGGTATTGATAGTTTAGGTTCTTTGATGAGATATTTTATGGATGTGTAGATGATAGATATAATAAAAAAGGGAAGTGCACTGAGTCGACTGAAGGCACGAAATCAAGAGTTGTTAGAGAATTACTGAGCGAACACAACATTTCCAAATGGGAGAATCTGGGATGAATTTCCTTGTGTTTGCCCTACACCAATACGGTTGAAGTTGTCGATGAATGTTGTACGTCGTAAGAAGTGTGAGAGATCGATGCTCAGTCGTTGATCCACAACAGAGGGTGACCCGGGAGCATCTATATCTTTATGGACATGCATATGGCTTGGTTTCAACACAAAAAACTAACAAACATAGATTATGCATTTGGGTGAGTGGATTTTCTAACTAGATCGTATTCATGCATCGGTTTATATGGGCGGGTAGATGAGTTAACACCTTAATCTGATTCACATAAGCATTATGGGACGAACTTGTAAGTTTAAACCTATCGAAAAACATTACTATATACAAGTGCGCTATTGAGCTCTTGGACATTCTCCTACCGAGAGTTACCATGTTACAGTATGTGCTGTGAATAGGAGTTGACATTTATCACCTACTCAGCCATGATCCCCAATGCATTTGAACCCCCATCTCGGTCACAATCAGACGATCTGCAAATTATTTCAAACTTTCATTTCAGATGCAAAGTTGATATTGTATCGGTTGTCAAAGACGTTCACAATCTATTGTCATTCCATTGTTCGACCTTTTTACATTAATGTTGCTTATCATGGACAGACTCTGATTGACATGCTGCTTGAGTTTAGACCAGAGGCGTCCCGTTGGGTGATGAAAATACTCCCAGGACTGTCGAATAGTTCATAAAACTCAAAGGTCACAACAGATTTGGGCTTTCAACGTATGAGACGTGGATGATTCCCAACAGTGCTGTGTGTACGAGCCGCCAATAACTGAATAATATTGTGTCATATGCACAGTCTAGATAGATGAATGCGCAAATGTGTCGAATGGTGGTTCAATGGGTCCTAACAAGTGGCAACGATAGCTGCAAAAACAGATGATGTATTTCTTTAAAGCCAAGGTGCAGAGGTTGTTTATGTTCCAAGACGGCCAAGTTACATGAGATGGCATGCAAGGAACGACTTGATTATGGTGCTAGGCATCCCGTGCGACTCCCTTGCATGGAACGATTTTGACCGTCGGAATATTGAGTTTAGTATCGTTGACGAAGTGTAAGGCTTGGCGTATGCATTGATTGGTTTTTAAGCCCATTCAGAACGATGTAACATAGTTTTCAAGCACTTGGCCTTTGTGCTCGTTCCATACAATTGCCCGCCATGATGTGCATGGACAGACCATTTTCTATCTTTTAGCCGTGCTTATTGACGCTCAAAAGGACCTGGGTGACTAAGATTGAAGTGTACATGCACGTGATTGAGAGAGTTGAAGACTTGCGAAGAGGGTGTGTCAACATTTGATGCATCAAAATCAATGTTTCAATGCGCAGCTTACCGTGGAAATTAGTGTTTTCTCTATGCATACGCAAACTTGTCAGGAGGAGGTACTAATAGGCAATATGCATGTCCCTTGTTGCAATAAGGAACATCACATCGTGTTGGTGAAGCATAGTAGAAAACAATCATTACTTGGGTCCATCGCAGATTTTTACCTACGCTATAAATTCGGAACGATAACAGTATACTTTGAATGGTATCCAGTGGAAAGGGCCGACTCAGACACCCAAATTGTTGTCTGGAACTGAGATGTTTGCTAACAACTTAGAACTGAGGTATTTTAACCCCATACAAGGGGATACCTTAAGGAGAGGCATAGGGAGACAGGTAGAGAGGAGAAAGCTGCGACATCGCACTCCACAGTTGGAAGCCAAAGAGTATCTTTTTAATAAATTGCCCCATATTGGGAGCTCAATCTAATAAGAACACAATCCTCGATGTGATCATATTAGATAAGATTTGTGACAATGTGTTGGGACATATTAGGGTTGCAGGAAAATCGATAGGATGGCGTTAATGCTTCGCGTGATTTACACAGATATGAATATAGAAAACCCCTACATTTGCAGTTAAGAGGTCGAATAAAGCCTATTTACCACAGCAAATTCAGATGACCCAAGATGAGAAGATTTGTTCTTGAAGTGTTGATGGAAGTAGGTTCCCGGACGGCTACATCCAATAATCAAACTCGTTGTTGCGCTCACATGATAGAAGTTTGGGTCTTAAGAGCACGATAGTCATATTCTGATGCAACAACTTTCGCATTAGCTATCGAAGATCTTACCGCAGAAATGTAATTCGGAACCCTGACTGATTGGCAATTCTTAAGACAATTGTGTTCAAAGGAATCGTGCTGACGGATTTGCATCCATATTCAAGATCGTATCGCTTAACATTTCACTAAGAGAAAATATTTATCCGAGTTTTTTTCTGATATAATGCGCACTTGCTAACATTCTAGCTGATTTATTGGGTGAGCGATTCAGTTTCGATGATGTATCCAATTGCAGAGTATCTTCTTAACTTTGACAGAATACGTGCGTAATAGAGCCATCCTGATGGGATCGAAAAAAAGATCAATTGCTTAAAGGAATATCTTATGGAAAAAAGCCTGATATATTTTGCTGCAACATGATCTCTATTAAGTGATGATTGGGCAACCAAAGGACCCTAGGGGTCCTAAAAAAAATGTCCTAGGGTAGTCAAACAGACCAAAAACACGCTCAAACTAGCCAACCAAGCTGAACACAAAGCAAAAAAACATGGAGCATGCAAGCTTTAAAGAGGCAATTGCACTACAACAACTATATGGTAGCATTGCAAAGGATGATCAAACCAACTTATTGATAGGGTCATGAACAAACATGCAAAATTATAGGTCGGTCGTCACACCATCTATCGTTCTAGTCGACCCGTGATGTGAACCTATATGTGGGTGCCTGCTAATGTGGGTCATGCTATTGGTGAACAACACAAGCCTTTTAATCTTGACGAATAACTTCTGGGTACAAGCTCATCGGTACATCTTGCAATACAACGCGGTTCACCATTGTCATAAAGTAAGGTTATAGTCACTCACTCAATATTTTTATTATGTTTTTATTGAATTCTACAAAATTTTTGTTTGCCTACAAATTTCAAATCTACACAAGCGAACACCTTGAGTACTTAACCAAAATGCCTCGTGTTGACGATCATAGTTCGCGTGAACTTTTAAAACTTTTCAAATTGGTTCCAAGGAACAGTATGTATTTAACTCTATAGATTCCTAGTTACTAGTACGAAACACTTTAAATTTTACATTTTCGTTAAAATAGCTCCCAACTCTTGCGAAGACTACTGATGTCCATATTTTCTGCAGAGATTATTCTATTGGCAAATGGTCCTCCAACTTGGCAAGGAGGTTCAACGGTAATAATACTGAATGGGTTTCGTAGTCGAGTAAAGCCATGGATGATCGTCGAGACCACACAAAATTTGTGGTTGTACTTTGAAGGCAGATACCACTAAGTTATGCTAGTCGAAAAGACAAGAATCCCGTGTGGGTCGTGTACTATTATGGATCATTTGACAGATATCTGTGAGATTCGATATTCCAATTGAGAAAGAACCATGTGTTTGTTAAGTGTGATTGGATTGCAACATTCACGGAAAGAAGACAGATGTCTTCCAATTTCACGTTGGTGAACTTCAATCATTGTTGTACGAGATGATCGAATTACAATGACACCTTCATCTTGGCTCCCAAGAGAGCAAGTTTGGTATGTTGCAGACCCGTCAACCAGACTAGCAAGTCGTGGTGAAGATTCTCACAGAGGTTTACTTTGCATATAGTTTCGACTGAACTTCCAACAATCGAGCCATACATGAGCCAACAATTGAAGAAATATAAGCTCGTGATGAAAGAAGTTGGCTTGGTGAGGGAAGCCGCAGAAGGGGAAACGGTTTGATGTTCAAGATAGGCTGATAGTGGGTGGAACACATTAGTAATCAATTAAGGCGCAAGGTTAAGTTAATCATCATTTCTTAATTTACTTGTCTTTTGTATTGTATTAGTCAATTATGTCTATATTATAGTTGGACGAACAAACCATTGTCTATGTTTCTCAATGTAATTCAATGTTATATCTGCTTGCAGATTATTAATGGGAAGGAAAGGAACCCTGATCATGACCCCAGCATGGATGTCTGATGTGCTACAAACAGGAACATCATAGCACCACCATCAGAGGGGCATCAACATCCGGCCCACTATTGAGGGGCCTTTAGTGACACCACAGCACTACCATGTACTCAGCCTCCACGCCTACCATCGGTGCGTCCACCCATTCATGCCAACCGACAACAGCTATATCCTAGCTTGAGCCATCCGCAGGTTAAAAAAATAAATTTTTTTTTGCTTTGTTTGTATGAAATTATTTAACATACATTATTTAATGCCTCATTAAAAACTACGTTTATTCTCATGTGATTTTTGCTAGACCCTTCGACTACTTACAGCCCAGCCTCAGGATTTAATGTGGAATATGATTGTATTCAACATATTTAAATTTTGCAATTTGTTTATGTACGTTGCAATATTTGTCTTTACATTGTTATTGTATCTCACAGGTCATGTTAGTTCTTCATCCAACCTCGACGTAAGGCTTGGTAGAGGAGTGCAAGCCGAAGCGAAGGTAAAGACGTGGGGTACTGGTAAAACTATGACAATACATTTGATGAAATTACTTTGCCCAATAGGAAGTTAAACGTGGCTAAGTTAAATACTCACTGGGCATTATTGTGCGGAATTGGTAAATTGTTCCTCTTACTTTTCTTGACTGGAACAACTGTGCTGATATGATGTAATTGACGCTATCTGGAAGGGATGTGAGTAAAATATATTTTTGTCCACAAATTTCCGAATTCCAAATTGTGTTATTATTATTAAACTTGAAATTGGTATTTTTATAGGACATTTGAATATAGTCCAGAGGAGTACAGCCAATCTGCATGAAAAACTGCAACAGCATATGGATAGGATCACAAGAACACTTAGGCTAAGTATCTTCCAACCTAGAAGTTCTGATCCTAATTGAAGGAGCTGTTCCTATGCACATTGGTGCCAAAGCCAGTGAAGAAACGTTGTGAGTATTGCGCGTACTTCGCGATGCGGAGCTACTCACAAATAGTTATATTTTATGATATTAAACATCAAATCATATTTACATACTCCACATTTTGTGAACCTGTTATAGAAAATCGCAAGTAGGAACGCTAAATCGGCGAGCTAAACGGCATAGCTCATCCACAGGGCGTGACACTTTTCTCAAGATCACGGCAGAGATTTTACAGTTTATTGTTCTATATTGTCAATATAATAAATTGTAATATTTACAAATTATTTACATTCTAATTTTCATATTTCTAAAAAATGCAGATGACAGTAGGGGGAGTCTACTGATAAGATTGATGTTTGGCTTATAACACTAGCTAGTTTCCAACACCTTCTCGATTGTATTAAAAGTTTATTTTTTGTGTGCAACCATCTTAAATTTTGGCATATACTTTATGTCTTATTTAATACAGAGCAGTTTTCGTCAATCTCTATGCTACCTGACGGATGGTCCGGACTATTGGAGGCTAGGATGTCATTTTCCATGAGTTGGATAGTCATGATCGGACTGGATATGTCACAGCATACGGGAGAATTGTGCTCGGAGAGCGGTGTATCAAAGATGGTGCTGGCATCACAATCAACACCCAGCCATCGATAATTGATAATCACGCAGAAAGGTTCTGTGCAGACTATAGGGATAAGTTAGGAGGAGCTGCGAGGAGAGTTCTCTACACATTTACAGCAATAGAAGTAGATGATTGGCCTGATGTCACAGGGGCAAGTGTGGACACAACAAGACAG
>NW_021027544.1:2468309-2548187 GCF_004153795.1 Camellia sinensis | reverse complement strand
AAAATTCTCCTAATTCTTTTCTTCCTGTAATATGTTGTTGTTTAAGTTGTTGCTGGAGTTTAAGGTCGTTACAAAGTGCAAGACCTTTGCAAGTGACAAAACTAATAAGTTGTCCGTAGGTATACTGGTAGTAAGGTATGTCTATTGAGCGATGGACATCTCTTAATTTCTTGCGGACTCGTACAACAAAGAGTGTCGGAAGACCATCAATGAATTTAGCTTTCCAGTGATCGGCACTTCCATCACCTCGTTGCATGACTTTCATCAGGAAGACATCTTTGTACCATCGAAAATGGGATAAAGAAGGACATCGTAATTTCATTAGTAGTTCCCTGTTACGGTCTGATATTCCTGTAGCATGACCAATAAAATGGGTAATTATGGTGTTGATGAGTGTGTAGACTGCATCTTCTTCTTCAATTTGTACAGCAGCTTCTCCGCTTGCACTCACTACTTCAGTATCAATAACAGGATGGGTGGATGAAAGGATTTCGGTACACTGATGAGGGGTAAGGATATTATCCCACCATCCTTTCAGAACACCGGTAAAACCACTAACAGTATAGCGGGCAACTTGATGGTCAGAATTATTATTTTGTTTGCAAATAGTGGCAAACATGAACATCTGATGGAGAAGTTCATAAATCTGGTATTCAGATAGACCATTAATATTCCATTCATAAATGGTATTCCTGGTAAGCTACATGCCCTAGAAAATAATATTGGCACTATAAGATTGTAGCTTGTAGCTTACCAGGAAGTCAAAGAAGCCCTAGACAAATGGACAATCTCGAAAGTAGATCCAAAGGCCATCTATAAGACTGGCACTTTGAATTTTTTCAGTAAAAAGATTATTTAAACCTTTGAACATGCAGCTCCAGTAAATAATAATGATACATTAATGTATTTACTCAGTGTCCAGGATCTCATACCCTTTTTCAAAGAATATAAATATATTCACATAGGACTTGTACATATAGCTTTGAAACCTTTGACACCTCTTGGTCAAAATACCAGCATGCAGTGTACTCTACGCGATGGTAGGTGTACTAATTGGAGAGCATCTCTCATGGGTGCTATGGAAACCAGCTTAGCCCATGGTCCAGTCTATTTTGATATATATCCTAATTTCAGTGTTTCTCTTTCTGACCAAAACTTATCAAGAGTTTTAGAATTTAGAATTCTTACTCACGGTTATGAGTATCTTCCCGGATCTCCACCTTTTTCTGTCATTTCCAAAATTTATTTAAAAGTGTTATCTACTTTGAATCCCTATGTAAGGAAGAAAAGTATTGATGGACAAACTGTGTTAATTGATACTACCCTTTATAGTACCCAAGTTGCAGTACCTAAAATTATTGAATGGGAAAAAATATCTTTTCCAGAAAGATGGAAGATAACTAATGCCGTTCTTACCAGACCAATTGTTAGACACAATTTGGATGATATAATTCAGACCCATCAAGGTAATGTATACCTACAGTTCCAGAGACCTCCTATTCAACTAGCCAGAAGTATGTCATCTGCTAGTTTTAGGACTGCTCCTTCTCATCAACCTTACAAAGTTGATTATCCAGAATCTTCAAGACAATCTTATTCTGAACCTCCAGATGTAATTCTTCAAGGACAACCTTCTAGATCTTATTCTAGACCTAATTCTGATGAACCTCAGGAATCTGATCAAGATCCCATAGTTCGCGGTGTCCAGTATTCTAACCAACAGATACCTCATGGAGTTTATGAACCACCTATACCTCTAAAAATTTACCCTAGAGGATCCAGCAAAGGCCAGTACAGCCCTACCGCCAGTGATATGGATTTCAGACTTTAAATGGATTTTACGCCAGGAAGTGAAAATCGTAAGATTCTCAACCAGAATCTTTTACAGGATAAGTATTCAGACTTTAGAAAATGGTATTTTGCTGTCCATAGTCAGGACCAACTACAGGAGTATAAAACTCAGTATTATTCTTATCTGGAGGAAATCCAAGTTTTATTTCCTTTCCCATTATGGTATGTACAGAATGTTTATCCTCCAACTTCTCAACTCAATGTGTTGGAAGGAATCCAGCAAAAATGGGTTACCACGGATGGACGAGAGATTGTTACTATCCATTCTCCTACCCAAACTTTAGAACTCCAACCTACAGGACCAAATACCAAGCCCATGACAATTGCAGCTTATACAGATATGCCTCATAGGAGTCAATACAAAGATCCAGTCCATATTCAAGATATAATTCCTGACTTCAAACAAAATAATTACACAAATCTTTTCTGTCAAACAGCAGGTAAGCAGCTTACACGCATTGAAGAAATGGTATCTCATGTTAAGAAAAGCTGCAAAGTAGAACCAAAACCCCCTGTTAATGTTGAACCAGTACTGATTAAACCAACTCCAGTCCTTCGTGATTTTAAATTAAAATCTAAGGAGGACACTGAATTTATGGAAACCCTCCTTTCCCGCATAAAAGACCTTCACATCAGTGAACCACCACCAACAACTACATCTCAGATTAATGTCCTTTCCAGTAGTATTCGTTTGCCTTCTGATCCAGACCCTTTTGATTCTATATCTCCTCAACAAATTCTTGAAATCCAAAAAAATTTCCAACCTGAGGATCAGCCCTCTTCGGTTAACAGGGTCACTTATGGCCCTAGCACTTCAAAATTATCTTTATCTGCTCCTCACCGATATTATTATCCTCGGCCTAGCCCTATGGATCTCCTGTACGAAGAAGATTTTTTCCAGACCCAACATTCTTACCATAGTAATACCATTTATGAATGGAATATTAATGGTCTATCTGAATACCAGATTTATGAACTTCTCCATTAGATGCTCATGTTTGCCACTATTTGCAAACAAAATAATAATTCTGACCATCAAGTTGCCTGCTATATTGTTAGTGGTTTTACCGGTGTTCTGAAAAGATGGTGGGATAATATCCTTACCCCTCATCAGTGTACCGAAATCCTTTCATCCACCCATCCTGTTATTGATACTGAAGTAGTGAGTGCAAGCGGAGAAGCTGCTGTACAAATTGAAGAAGAAGATGCAGTCTACACACTCATCAACACCATAATTACCCATTTTATTGGTCATGCTACAGGAATATCAGACCGTAACAGGGAACTACTAATGAAATTACGATGTCCTTCTTTATCCCATTTTCGATGGAATAAAGATGTCTTCCTGATGAAAGTCATGCAACGAGGTGATGGAAGTGCCGATCACTGGAAAGCTAAATTCATTGATGGTCTTCCGACACTCTTTGCTGAACGAGTCCGCAAGAAATTAAGAGATGTCCATCGCTCAATAGTCATACCTTACTACCAGTATACCTACAGACAACTTATTAGTTTTGTCACTTCCGAAGGTCGTGAACTTTGTAACGACCTTAAACTCCAGCAACAGCTTAAACAACAACATATTACAGGAAGAAAAGAATTAGGAGAATTTTGTGAACAATTTGCTTATGATCCTCCACTCCAGTATCCTCATAAGCAGCGAAAACACAAGAACTATTCCAAACGCTATAAAAAACATAGGAAATATTCCAAACATAAGACCCATGCACAACCCCAGACTTCCAAACCTAGATATAAATCTAAGTCTAAAGGAAAGCCTTTTCAAAAAAATAAATCCAGTATTAAATGTTACAAATGTGGACAAATTGGTCACTATGCTAATAAATGCCGAGTTAAGATCCAGTCTAAACTTAACGAATTAGCACTAGATGATGATTTACAGCAAAAAATATTACAGTTAATTTCTGATTCCAGTTCATCATCAGGACCTTCTGATAACGAGCTAGCAGCAATTTATTCAGATAGTTCAAATCCAGAAACTGATGATAATCCAGAAAATGAACTTTGCCCATGTACAAATACAGTAAATCAAGTTTCCGACGAAGTCAATTATTGGAAAGCTATAGTTGAAATGAATGGACTTAATATTTGTCCCAGTATTAATGTCCTCACTGATTCTCAGCAAAATCTTTTAGAAATTGCTGATGGCATCAAAGATCCAGCCACTAAATTAAAATTTCTTGAGATGTGCTATAATCAGAAGAAGGAAGAGGTACTTCCCCCTAAACATTATAGCATGAAAGAAGTTTTTAACCGTAGTCAAATAATGACATCTAGTTCAGAAAAACCCATTACAGTTCAAGAATTAAAAATGGAAATTAATGCTTTAAAAGTAGAAATTAAACATTTACAGAATTCGAATCTTGTTATTAATTCACAAATTAAGAAAATTAATAACCAATTGCAGAATAAAACAGAAATTTCTGAAACAGATCCAGATTATTTAATGTTATTAAATAGAATAACATTTCAAAAATGGTATATCCGCATTACATTCATGATTCAGCCAGGTTATATTATTAGAGATGCAATTGCTTTGGTTGACAGTGGTGCAGATATGAATTGCATACAAGAAGGCTTGGTACCTACCAAGTATTTCCAGAAAACAAGCCAGTCACTTACCAGTGCCAGTGGTAACAGTTTGTATATTGATTACAAACTTCCAGAAGTCCTAATTTGCAATCAAGGATTGTGTTTAAAAACCTCTTTTGTTTTAATTAAAAATATGGCGCAAAACATAATTCTTGGTACTCCTTTTCTAAATCTATTAATGCCTATTACTAAAATTGATACAATAGGAATTCGTACAACTCTTGATAATCCAAACATTGTTTTTGAATTTATCACTTCTCCTTATACAAAAGAATTAGATCAAATTAGTGATTTAGTTTCTTCAAAACAAAACCAGATAAATTTTCTCCAAAAAGAAGTTAGTTTTTTAACTACAGAACAAAGGTTACAGCAATCATCTTTTCAGCAAAAAATCAAGTTACTTGAAAAAGAGTTCCAGGATGAAATTTGCAGTGATGTTCCTAATGCTTTTTGGGATCGCAAGAAACACATGGTTTCGTTGCCCTATGAGCCTACTTTTAATGAAAAGAAAATTCCTACGAAGGCTCGTCCAGTCAAATGAAAAAAGAGTATATGGAACTTTGTAAAAATGAAATTAATACTCTTCTCCAGAAAAAATTGATTAGACCCAGTAGATCTCCTTGGAGTTGTACTGCTTTCTATGTAAATAAAAATGCAGAAATTGAACGAGGCATTCCTAGGTTAGTAATTAATTACAAACCTCTGAATGAAGCCTTACAATGGATTAGGTACCCAGTACCAAATAAAAATGATTTGTTAGATAGATTACAGGATGCAGTAATATTTTCTAAATTTGATATGAAGTCAGGATATTGGCAGGTTCAAATTGTCGAAAATGATCGCTATAAAACTGCTTTTACAGTACCCTTTGGGCATTTTGAATGGAATGTCATGCCATTTGGTTTAAAGAATGCACCATCTGAATTCCAGCATATTATGAATGATATTTTTAATCCTTATACAGAATTTGCCATATGTTATATTGATGATGTTCTTATTTTCTCATCTTTGATTGATCAACATATGAAACATCTTAATATTTTTAAGCATGTTATTTCCAGAAATGGTCTTGTTGTATCTGCTCCCAAAATGCAACTTTTTCAGACAACTGTTAGATTTTTAGGACATAATAGTCATAATGGAACTATTATTCCTATTAATCGAAGTATGGAATTTGCTTCTAAATTTCCAGATGAAATAAGAGATAAAACCCAATTACAGCGCTTTTTAGGAAGTTTAAATTACATTCATGATTACTACCCTAATCTTGCTACTGATGCAGCCATTTTATACAGCCGTCTTCGAAAAAACCCTCCTGTTTGGAGTCCAGAACATACTGCTGCTGTTAAGAAAATTAAGGCTCGAGTGCAAACTCTACCTTGTCTTTGTTTACCCCATCCAGAATGGAAAAAGATTGTTGAAACTGATGCCTCAGATTTAGGATTTGGTGGCATATTAAAACAATTTAATCCAAATACTAATAAAGAAGAACTTTTACGTTTTCATTCAGGTATTTGGCATGATGCTGCTAAACGATATCCAACCATTAAAAAAGAATGTTTAGCCATCATTAAATGTGTTTTAAAATTTCAGGATGATTTGCTAAATCAACATTTTTTAATTAGAGTTGATTGTTCTGCTGCCAAACAAATATTTAAAAAAGATGTTGCCAATTTAGCTCAAAGACAAATTTTTGCTACTTGGCAAGCAACCCTTTCTGTCTTTGATTATGATATTGAATATATCAAAGGTGAAACTAATTCCCTTCCCGATTTTCTAACTCGTGAATATTTGCAGAAATCACATGCAGGGTAGAAGTCGAGGCTCCACCCATCGGGGCCGTGGACGGGGTTCTAACCCCTATAATACAGAATTCCCGCCATTATTTGGCCATTCCAGTAATCCAGGGGAATCTTCTTGAAAGTCTGCTAAAGATGTCCTCCTTACTCCAGAAACTGCTTATATCCAGAATACCATCAGAGAGGAGACTGTCCTCTATATTGATTCTTCCGATGTTCAATGGATGGTTGATCCGTGGGAGATCAAACGCCATTATCTCGCCACTCAAAACGCACCCCCACGTTTTGATCAATACAGATATGTGTACGAGCAAATTCTCACTGAACTTGCTTCGGTACAATTCCAACATCATTTAGCCGATCCTAATCGGACTGCTAGTCCTATTAATTACAGTAAGGCTACTATCCAGACTATTGCGCCTATCCAGGCCTGGGGTATGCATCCCCATGTTACCAGAACTCTTGACATCCGTTCTAAGGAATCCTGATACAGTTATTAGGATTATATCGATGCTTTTTCCCAAGCATTTTACTATATGAATCCTCCACGGAGCCATTCTTGGTTCTTCCGTGTTCTTCTCGATGTTCTTAAAAATGATCTCCCCAATTGGTTTCTCATTTGGTGGGATAAATTTGGTATCCAACTTGACGCCTTTCCAGAACATATTCGACTTGCATTCAATGAATGACAAGTAGCTTTCAGTCAACTTCCAGTCAACAAAGAAATTTCCATGTCCAAATGTCTTATTCATTTTGCTATTCGTTTTAGCATCCCATGGATATGGAAGTGGGATTTCAGATGTGATTTCCAGAACAAAGTCCCCAGACTTAAACGTGTTTTCCTGTATAAATGGTGGATTAAGATGGATGATCCTAAACCTAAACAGGAATTACTCCAGAAAATTAAAGAGCACACTCATGCCTGCTGGGATGCCTCTCCCAAGTCCATTCCAGCCCCTCCAGTAAATCCTTTTGTCCAGATCCAGCAAGAGCTCCGAGAAAAATTTCCAGATTTATCCGAAACAGAACTTGTCATTAAAAGCATGGATTATATGAAACAGCAATTTATTCAATCCATTGTTTAGCATCCCATGGATATGGAAGTGGGATTTCAGATGTGATTTCCAGAACAAAGTCCCCAGACTTAAACGTGTTTTCCTGTATAAATGGTGGATTAAGATGGATGATCCTAAACCTAAACAGGAATTACTCTAGAAAATTAAAGAGCACACTCAAGCCTGCTGGGATGCCTCTCCCAAGTCCATTCCAGCCCCTCCAGTAAATCCTTTTGTCCAGATCCAGCAAGAGCTCTGAGAAAAATTTCCAGATTTATCCGAAACAGAACTTGTCATTAAAAGCATGGATTATATGAAACAGCAATTTATTCAATCCATTGCCAGCAAAGACTCCAGCATGAAATCCACATCCAGTACCCAAAGTAAAGATGACAGGACTACAGCAGATCCATATGAAGAAGATAATACTTTTACTGTCCTGGCGGGTGAATCTCAGGAGGATCCGGATGAAGACCCAAACGAACCCAATTATGGAGATATATGGGATTCGGTTACAGAAATGATTGCTGACAAATTACTCCACGACAAAAGCAAAAGTAAAAACAAAGCAACATGATTTAGCTTTTGTCTGCCAACAACTTTCCACTGTTTTTCTCAAAACGATTTACCGGATTTGGACTCTTTGGTTCAGACTTAGAACCGTGACAAATTTGAGAGTCCTGTGCTGTAGTGACCCCAATATGAACGGAACGGGAGCTCGTTCCTCCCGGGAGCGTTCGGGGACGTCTACAGTGGTGACATTACCGACGCACCAACTTTTGAAAAAGTAGATTCCCATTATCTGCTATCTTTCCAGCTGTCTCCCTTTGCCGACAAATGAAGATAAGAAGATAAGGAAAATCGACTGCACAGCCATTCAACACACGCCACCTGTCTTCGTTATCTCTTTCTTGTGTAATATAAATTGGTAGCCTCTGGTCTGTGGAAGGCACCACGAAATTTTATTTTCTAAGTTTGAAATTCTCTCTCTCTCTCTCTCCCTTCTATTTTCAGGTTATTTCCTTTTGTAAATGTTTGAAGTATTAATAATAAAGGTTGTCGTTTTGGTTGTAAGTATTTCTTTTTAATCTCTGTCTTTCATATGTTTAATGTATGTCTGTTTATCAACTTGTTCTATTAAATGATATATTAGACTTGTGGGAAAATAGGAAAAGAAATACTGAATATTACATAAGAATTACACAGAGTAATGACCCTTGGGCCTTACAGCAATTAGAAGAGTGTAATAGTAAAATTTTCCTGACTAAGCAATTAATCAACGAACAAATTTGCTTCTTAGCTAGGGCCAATCGGCCTTTTCCTCCTCCAGAATCTTAATTCATGGACTATATATGATATAATTAATTCTAAATAAAATAAAACTATTTGTCATGTTATTCCTGGATTTGTGCCATTGAGAGGTAGCATAGTGTGAGGCTGAGTGGGACGTCACCCAAGTCGCGTAGCTCCGGTGTCCGTCAAGCGGTTAGCGGTAAGGACTTTTTGGTAGCATAAGTCGTTGACAGACGTGCTCCATCTACCCCTGTGTAAGCACATCTTATTGGTATCAGAGCCATGTTTAATGTGTTTAATAGTTTGTTTTATTAATTATTAATTAATCATATATAGTCACATACATCAAAATGAGTACTGTTCCTACAGAGGAGAATACAGTAGCCCCTACAGTAGCTGAAACAGAAGCCTCTACATCAGAAGCCAGAGAGCTTGTAGCTTACCAGGAAGTCAAAGAAGCCCTAGACAAATGGACAATCCCGGAAGTAGATCCAAAGGCCATCTATAAGATTGGCACTTTGAATTTTTTCAGTAAAAAGATTATTAAAACCTTTGAACATGCAGCTCCAGTAAATAATAATGATACATTAATGTATTTACTCAGTGTCCCGGATCTCATACCCTTTTTCAAAGAATATAAATATATTCATATAGGACTTGTACAGATAGCTTTGAAACCTTTGACACCTCTTGGTCAAAATACCAGCATGCAGTGTACTCTACGCGATGGTAGGTGTACTAATTGGAGAGCATCTCTCATGGGTACTATGGAAACCAGCTTAGCACATGGTCCAGTCTATTTTGATATATATCCTAATTTCAGTGTTGCCCTTTCTGACCAAAATTTGTCAAAAGTTTTAGAATTCAGAATTCTTACTCATGGTTATGAATATCTTCCTGGGTCTCCACCTTTTTCTGTAATCTCCAGAATTTATTTAAAAGTGTTATCTACTTTGAATCCTAATTCGCTTAGCATAATTAATTATTTACTTGTTGTAATAATTAAATAGCTTAGATAGCTAGCTTATTTATTCAAGTTTTGTAATAATTAGTTAAGTAGTTTAGCTTAGCTAGTTTATTCATTTGAACTCTTCTTCGTGAGAGCACAATGCTGTGATAATATGTATGTCTTCCAACCCCACGTCTTTCTCCTTTTTATTTATCCTCTTTTGATGGTTAGATTAGGGGCATCACGTTTCAATTAGTATATTGCATGCTTTCATCCATTCATTTGTCTTGCATGCATTGAGGCTTGGTTCATCATTCAAACTTGCATGGTTGTTTATTACCTCATTGAATACGTGTTTAAACGCATGCTATGAAATTGTTGCAAATAACATGTTAAGTAGCCAAGCCTATTTTAGTTGCATTATTACATGTGTTGCATTAGCCATCTTGTATAGTTAGGTATCATGCATATTTTGTCTAACTCTTTTGTTTTAACTTAACTTGGAGTACTAGGTGAGTTTTTAGTGCTTTAGCATACTTGCATGAGTGTGAGTAACTGCCATGACTAGCATGCTTGCCATGAGGCTAAGTGCTTACTTGTTAAACTGTTTGAGTGCTTGTGGTTGAAGACTTGTTGCTTGAATTGGAATGATTCAATGAATGTACGTTTAAGCCCATTTTATCAATTGGCAAATTCACAAACTTTAAGCCCACTTTGTTAAGTGGAAAAATCAAACCCTTTTCGAAAAACAAATACGAAATTGAATTGTTCTAATTTAGGAAAACTAGTCTATACCTTGTGTGCGCGTATTACATAGAAATGCTAGCCTAATAAACTGGAACAAGAGTACGTAATGTTGATAAAAATCATATCATGATTAGTAGAGGCCGATATTTGATCAGGCGAGCGGGGGTACTCAATTCATGACCTTCCCCTCTCATGCCTAAGTTCCCGAGCAGAGACAATCTTGGTGATGACGGACACGTGGCTTTTGGCATGAGTCATGGGTTTCCTAAATTTCTCCAAAAATAAAATATTTAAGTGGTGACTCAGTATCTGGTAAAACAGTCCAATTTTGGCATTTCTGATTCAAAATCAATTTTCCAAACGATTTGTTGCATCTGCACTCTTTAGTGTTTATCAATTTCGCATTACACTTGTGAGATTAGATTCAGAACCATGAAAGTTTGAACTGGAGGGCTTCTTTTAAACTTCCCAAAGGGGGTGCGAAAAAGCCGAGCTACAATCCTGCTTGTGTGTATTTTTTTTACTATGTGTTAGCATACTATCATGTGGTAGTTGCTTATTTGATATAATTCTATGCATGCTAGTGGTTGAAGGTTGTGTTGCTTAATTTGAAATAAAATAGATTTTCATGATTGCACTATTCAAATTTTTTTTAAGATAATGAAATCAAACTATTCCAAAATAAACGACACAGATTATATTTGTTTACTTCACATAGTAAATTTTAGGATTTATTATTAATAATCAGAATATGAACATATGAAGTTAATAAAACTCATATCATGGTCAGTAAAGGCCGATCTTTTGATCGGGTGAGTGAGAGTGCTCAATTAATGATCTTTCTCGCTCATACCTAAGGTTTTGAGCCAAGCATTATTGGTTACGATGAACAGTGGCTTTGGCACAAGTCACGGGTTCCTTAATTTTTTCAAAATATTAGGTGGCGACTTTAAAATCTGATGACATAGTTCATTTATGGCAATGTTTTTCAATAAAATGAATTTTTAATAAAGTTGACAAATCAAGACTCTCATCTACATTTGACATTGCACTTGTGAGACTAGATCAAAGAGACTGAGGGTTCGAACTGTTTAACGCGCGTGGGTAACCCCCCAGCGATGTCACAATATATCTACACAAAATATTAAGTCTATCCAATAATTGCAATATATTTATTTTATCGCATTTGCCTTAAAAAAATAAATAATCTATTTTCAAAAACACACTTACCATCCATTTTCTTAGAGACAAATATGATAAAATGAATACGTTATAATTATTGAATTGATCTAATTTTGTGTATGAATGATATCTACGAAGAGTCTTGAAAAATGAATGATTTGAATCATTCAATTGGGCTTGTGGTGGGCCTTACAGATCCAAATGGTGCTTCCAATCCAAATTTGGACTAGATTGGATTGGATTGGAAAAAATCCTCCGAAGGTTTTACATGATTCCATATGGATTTAGATCGTCTGAAAAGATAAGATGAAAATTTCCATTTCATGATCAAAGATTGTGAAAGAAAGACATTACGAGTCTATATTACAAATTTAAAAACTATTTAGACAAGTTTCAAAACTTCTAATGACGTGATAGATGTAAACCGTTCGAGTTTAGATTTTAATGATGTATCATGTGAAATAAAATAAACATATTCATTCTATTTATAAATTAAAGAAGATCAAAATCCTTAACTACATAACCAACACTGTGAAGCAAAATTAATTCATCAAATGATGTAATTATATAAGATGCCAAAATGGAGAATGACTTCTCTTTATATCATTTTGTCTTTCACATCTCTTTATATTTATTTTTTTTGGTCTTATTTTAAGTCTATTGTGATGATTGAACTATTCATACCATAAAATTCATAGAAATTTGTACAAAAAATTAATTTCATCGGATATCGATAAATAGATAAATAAATCACAATTTATTTTATAAAATGAATAGTTTAAATTTAAACTTGTAGTTACCATCCATTTTAAAATACAAAATATAATTTATTTATGTATTTAGTGACATTCGATGAAATTATTATTATTTTTTTCAATTTATTTTTATTAAATGATTTAAATTATCAATATGAGTTTAAAATAAAAAAAGAATATGAAAAATAATAACCTCCACTATAACCATTTTCAATCAAATGTGGGATGATGATACCCAAGTGTGACCAAAATTAGTTGTCATCACATGGAGTTCGGATCTGCAGGTGGGAAATGTTAGCAGGAAAAATGGACTAGGTAGGTTCCACTTTTGTGATGGAAACTTTTTGGGATGACATTTTTGTTCAAAAAACTACTACTTTAATACTACTTGTATATGTCTCTATAATTGCATAAAATTATTATTATAATGAGGCATTGAAATGTTCAAATTGAACTAATGTCAAGTGTGCAGGCGCACGGAACCAACAGGCCAAGACATGAATATATTATTTTTAATTTATTTATCAACTGATATAAGTTACCATGTTTCAATTAAAAAAAGGAAATGAACTAAGATGTAATTATAAATTAATAGATAGGAAAATAAAATTAGTATCTATCAAACCTAAAATCTATATATTAGTTGATTTTTTCAACACCATAATTTATCAAAGTGAAATTCTGACGCCTTCTACTCAATTAACATAAAGAAAATTTAAAAAGAACAGTTGTAGATTGATGATAGTGATGGCTCCTACTCCTTCTTTCTTTCTTTCATTTTTTTTTTTTTTTTGGTTCATAAACTTATTCTTCTTTTGGGAATATTTCTTTTAAGTGAGGTGAGTTGTATTTTCAACTTTTTTTTTTCTTTTCTTAATTAAAAGTTGGGCATCTCTATTCTAATTTAAAAGTTAGAGAACTAAGATTTAATTATAAATTAATAGATAGGAAAATAAAATTAGTATCTATCAAACCTAAAATCTATATATTAGTTGATTTTTTCAACTCCATAATTTATCAAAATGAAATTCTGACGCCTTCTACTCAATTAACATAAAGAAAATTTAAAAAGAACAGTTGTAGATTGATGATAGTGATGGCTCCTACTCCTTCTTTCTTTCTTTCATTTTTTTTTTTTTTTTGGTTCATAAACTTAGTCTTCTCTTGGGAATATTTCTTTTAAGTGAGGTGAGTTGTATTTTCAACTTTTTTTTTTCTTTTCTTAATTAAAAGTTGGGCATCTCTATTCTAATTTAAAAGTTAGATCTTTTTCTTAAACTCTATAATGTGGCAATTAATTAAAATATTTAAGCTAATTCTTGTTAAAAAATAATGAGTTTTCGACAACTTTAATTCGAAATTGAAGTGGGACGCCGGATGAGGTAGATCTGAGTACTTTTGTATTATCTTAAGTGAGAAGATTGCAATACAAAAATAATGAGTCGAAACTATTAAGTTGTGAATGAGAATTGTCTCATAAAGTGGGCATTAATAAAATTATATTTAAATTTAGACTTAGGCCTCGTTTGGCAAGAGGCTATTTTAGCCAATTAGCCAAAAAGTTACTAAATTAGCCAAAAAGCCAACAACCCATACCAAAAAGTCAAAAATTCTCTTTGCTCTCTACTTTTTGCACATCTTTTCGTAATTAGCCAAAAAGTCATCCTAGACATATAAGTTTTTTTTACCTACCTTTTTAGCCAAATAGTCAAAAAGTTACTAAATTAGCCTGTTCCCAAACGAGGCCTTAGTCTTAGTTTGAACTTGGCCCAGGCTTATGCTGGATTGAACTTGTCTTGTGTATATGTTTTAGGCTGGATTTGGATCAGGTTGTGACCTACCATCCGTATTCATTTTGCGACCCGTCTAGTTGGATTATTATTATTTTCTTCTCTCTCTCTCTCTCTCACTCTCACACACACACATTTTCTCTAATTATTAGCTAATTATTTCTTTTACATAACACTAGATTTAGAAAATGAATTTAGTAAGTTGATTTGTATATCATTTTTATTTGAAATTTCTTTTTTTAAAATAGAAAGAGATGATTGGGCGATCAGATCAAAGAACTTCTGAATACAACCTAATTGTTTTTCTACGCAATCACTTTTATGCATTGAGATTTTCGTATAGCTTAATAAAAAAATTGTTGTACAATAAATGTATAAATATTTTTTAAATGTATTTAATATGCATCTCAGCTTTTTGTTTTACCAACACACACCCAAATTCTCATGTAGGAAAATAGTCAAGTGAGACGTATTCATTAACGCTCTGTCTGTTTCCGTGGAATTTGTTTTTTTTTTTATTTTTATTTGGTTGCATTTTTTAAATTAATATATCAATGGTTTTGTTAGTAGTGGTGATAGGAGTAGGGGAGTGGAGGCGGATGTGTTGAGGCGGTGGTAGTGGTAATAATTCAACAAAGGAGCGTACAAAATAATAACTACATTGAACTTTTTTTTTTCATAATAAATTACAATGTAATATATAACTAAACTAAAATATTATGAGTCTATTTGGGTAAATGTAAATTTCAAATTAAGTGATTTGATGTTATATTTTACAAAAATATTAGAGAGTAACTTTATAAGTGGATTGAAAAATTATAAATGAAAACAAGTCGAGATAGAAATGATATATTTTAGTAGTAAAATTCTATAAAACACATTGTTAAAAAATTGTGTATGCTATCGTAGTTTTAATCTTTGGTTATGACTTATTGTTGTCGCAACGCCCGGGGGTTCCCGAGTGCGTTAAATAGTTTAGACCATCACTTTTTATATATATATACATATATATATATATCTAGTTTCACCAGTGCAATGTGAAATATAATGATAGTCTAAATTCGTCAATTTTTATATAAAATCTTTTTTATTGCAAAATCTTTGCCAAAAATAGATTACATCACCAAATTTCAGAGTCGCCACCTAATATTTTAAAAAATTAGAAAATTCATGACTCGTGTCAAGACCGCTGCTTGTCATAAGTAAAGATATCACGGTCCATAATCTTAGGTATGGGTGGGAAATGTCATTAATTGAGCACCCAGTTTACCCGATCGAAGATCGACTTTTACTAAATCATGATATGAGTTTTATTTACTTTATATGTTCATAGTTCGATTATTAATAATGCTAAAATTTACTATGTGAAACAAATAAGTATAGACTGTGTTATTCATTTTGAAACAATTTAGTTTTATGTATTTTGAAAGAGTTTGAATAATGTTCAACTCAACAAAAATTGAATTGACAAACACAAAAATTGATATTCTTTTAAATTGAACAACACAACCTCTATCCACTAGCATTCGAGGAGATATATCAAATAAGAAATCAGCCATATGGTAGGATGCTAAACATAGTAATAAAAACACACAAAAGCAAGATGCTAAAGCATAACAATTCACATATTTACCGATGTCCTGCGAACAGCTACAAAATATACACGACCTTATATACAAAATCCCAATACAATTTACTCATGAAATGCAACTAAAGATTCGACTACTAAAATATGACATGTGAATGATCTTAAGAACATAAGGTAGCGCACATAATCATATAACGATTGATTAAATCCATAAATGTAAATTTAGCCGAATCAAGATGCATGAAATGTGGATGCAAAGCATGTACATGATGAAAAAGCAAAATATGATGCATATTTACAAATAAGAAAAGCGAGTAAAAGAATGGGATAGAGAGAAGCGGGGTGGAGAATTATTACAATACTTGAATAATTACATATCCAAATAAGGAAGGAAATGAAGAAAATATTACAACAAAATAAAACCTCACAAATCTCTCAAATTAAAATGAAAAACAGAAATTTCATGTGCATCGGAGACTGCTGGCCAAAAGAAGAAGTTGGCTAGCTGGCCAAAAAGTTAGTCGGACGGCCAATTAGGCTTGGCAAAACTCTGTTTTGTTGCAACAAAGAAATAGAACCAAACAGAGAATATGTAGGTAGCTCAACTAACTCAACTACCAATTTCCAGTTAGATTACAAGAGGTGTATAATATGAAATTAAAGCAAGAAGATCAATATAAGAAAGAAAATATGAGAAAATGAAAAAGATTGAAAATTCACCTTCCAAAGAGAAGATGAATTTCTTGATTTCCAAACTTCTTTTTGATCACCCTCAAAGTTTTGAATTATGTTCTCAGTCCTCAATTTGAATAGATGGTGTAACAGTATATAGGAAAAATAGAGGTTTATAGACAACTTCTCTATTTTGGCAAAATAACTTTTTCTTAATCAAAGTTTTCTCTTCTTTCTCCATCTCCCAGCCCCTCTTTTATATTCAGACCCTCTTCTTATAGATAATGGTGGAAGACTTAATGGAAAAGATGATGGGAGACAATGTGGAAGACAATGGATCATAGGGTGACAAGGATAAAGTACTTGACCCTTGCTTTAGCTACTCCTTTTTTTTGTAGAGGCAAGCTCTTTTGATAGTGGAGGGTGAGTAGATACACAAGGTGGAAGACTTAATGGAGAAGATTGTGGAAGACAAGGTGGAAAACAATGGATCATGGGGTGACAAGGATAAAGCACTCAACCCTTGCTTTAGCTACTCTTTTTTTTAAGAGGCAAGTTCTTTTGATAGTAAAGGGTGAGTGGATACACAATTCATGCCTAAATGTATCAGAAACATCTAATGTGGCGTGTCCCACACATTTAATAAGAATTCTGTCGAAACTTCCCTGTTCTTAGAAAAATTAGCCGGCTGGCCAATTAATTGGCTTGCCGGCCAAAATATCGGCCCTGGCCTGACTACTTTGTATAAAACAAGATTTTTCAACAAAATTATCATCGTTTTCTCCTATTTCCACACTGTTCTTTGCTCAATTTCATGAGAAAACATTTTATTTTGAAGTTTAAAAATAAGTCTCGAAACATTAGGGAAATGCTCAGAACAAAGCACAGAAAGAAAGTTTCGAAAGAGAGTTTTAAACCAGTCTGAAACATTTGGCCAAAATAGGCTTAGGGTTAAGAATAAAGCACAAATTCCATCTTTCTTACTGAAGATGTTGTAAGAAACACATTCTTGTTTTCATCATCAAGTAATCAAAAAAATTGCCCAAGTCTTAGGGCCGGTCAAAATGAGATGTCTATAGTTACCCCTCTTTGATAGAACTCAAAGTCATTTCATGACGTCAGTGAATGTCAAAGCCCGAAGACAACTCTTTTGACAAGGTGGTAAGACTAGAGCAAACAAACAAGATGTAAATGCAGTTGGTTGAACTCAAAGGCTGCCTATGTAACCCTTTGTAAGGAATCAAACCAGCATAGTTCAGGGGCAAAATGCAAATGTCATGCTCAAGATGCAAGTTAAAGCTGGACTTACACACTTCTCAAAGCTAATTTTGTTTGAGTATTCATGATTCGTGCAACGCAATGCAATGATGATAAATATAGCAAGATGACAGCATAAACAAGCCTCAAGCGTAGTCAAAACAAGTCCAACTGTGTTTGTAGACATCCCATTTTTGACCACTCTTAAGACTTAGGCGCTTTATTCCGAACACCCGATGATGAAAGTTACACTGTGCAACCTTTTGAATTCTCAGTGAAGAAATTTAGATTCAAGATCTAATCCCAAACCTTGCATCCCATTTTGGCCAATTTATTTTAGACCTTAAAACCCTCATTTGAAAATATTTCTCCAAATGCTTCTACAATGTTCCGAGGCTCACATTTCATTTAAAACATTGCACTTTTTGGTAAACCGAGTAAGGATAAAGTAGAAATAAATGTTAGGGAGGTGAAATTTTTGAAAAATATTAAAAAAATCTTATTTATAGGTTTGGATTTGAAGGAAATAGGAGGGAAGGGAAGAAAACTAGCTTAGGAAGAAGTTGAGCATCAAACTGTTGAGAAAGAATGAGCAGCCTTCACTAAATTAGCCATATCTCTTTTCATATTTAGAATTTAGATATGAGGCCACAACCATTGGAAATTAGACTTCCGGTGCTTCAATTTAGACTCAAGAATCACCTAAAACTGAGTTCGGATGAGGGAAATATGTCCGTTTGAAGTCGGGCTTGAAATGTATATTTTTGGAGCCGATCAAGTCCATTTAGATCGGCCGTGCCTCATTTAAAGCCAGCTGGATTTCAATGAAAATTTGCCCAGAATGCCTTTTTAGACCTGACCTTTCATTATTTGGTCTGGCTGTGGGTTTTTTGGAGCCGGCCGACTCTCAATGGCGCCAAACAGACAGTTGATGGGAATTGGACAGTTGGTTTTGTTTGAAGATATTTCTAACCAAATTGGCTCAAATTCTATAAATAGGACCTCCCACTTCAGATTTTAAGGTTAGAAAACCTTCCAAGACGCTTAGACATTGATGAGAGCTTTTGGACCTTCAAGCTATTTTTGTTCTTCAAATCAATACATACACAATATATACACCATTAGAGCTTGTTCTTGAAGCTTTTTGTTAAAGTTTCAAACCATATTTCATAAACTTGAGGGTGTTTGGAATCAAGTTTGATCAACAATCATACATACTCTTTAAAGAGGTATACTTCTTACCCATCTTTTTCCTTTGTTTTTACTAATCATCATCTTCATTTTCCTTGAGTTTGTGCACTGCTGGAGGTTACTTTAAAGGGATGAAATATGTGATTTAATTCACAAAAAGTGGAGGGGTTAGCCACTCCTCCTTAGGCTTTTTTCCATAGTTTTTTCTCTATTTTTTTTTTCACTTACCTTCTCTTGCTCCAAAAGTGGAGGGGTTAGCCACCCCTCCTTAGTCTTGCTTATCTCTTTGTTTTCCTTATCTTTTGTGCTCTTTTAACATGATTTTAGCCACTGTTTTTGGACTATATTTGGACTATTTTCAGAGGCTAAAATATGTGATTTGAAGTTGTAAAAAGTGGAGGGGTTAGCCACCCTTCCTTAGGCTTTCTTACTAGCTTTGTTCTCTTTAATCTTTGCTGACTTTTTCTAGCTTTTCAAACTATTTTCAGCTTGTTTTTGGGGCAATTTTGTCACTTTTTTTTTGGGGGGTTTTAGGAGCTGTTTAATTCATTTAATTGGTTTATGCTTTAAATGTTTTGCTTATTGTGTTGTAAGTGCTCATGGCTTCGATTGTTTAGGCCTTAGACACTGAGTCATTTGGGTTGATAGCTTTTCTTTGCTTAGTTTTCATGTAAAGAGTCTCATTCTAATAATCAATCTGGCAAAACCATTTCTGCAACCTCCCTTTTTTCTTCTTTTCTTTTGTTTAAGAGATATTTCAAAAGATTGATGGTTGTTCGAGGCATGGTGTAGCTTGACATTTTCGTGCCCCCTCTCGGAAGATGAATAAGCCCTACAGTATCAGACTCCAGGGGTTCTGAATCTGATTCCACAAGTGCATTATGAAATAGATAAACACCAAAGACTCCCAATTCGACAAATCTTTTGGAAAATCAATTTTGAATTAAATTGCCAAAAATGGACTGCTTTGCCAAATACAGAGTCGCCACCTAAATATTTTTGAGAAATCTAGGAAACCCATGACTCATGCCAAAGGCCACGTGTCCGTCATCACCAAGATTGTCTCAGCTTGGGAACTTAGGTACGAGAGGGGAAAGTCATGAATTGAGCACCCTCGCTCGCCCGATCAAAGATCGGCTTCTACTAATCATGATATAAATCTTATCTACATTATATGCTCTTGTTTCAGTTTATTAGGCTAGCATTACTATTGGTGCCCACACAAGGTATAGACTAATTTACAAGAATTGGTACACTTGATTCATGTTTGTTTGCAAAATTGTTTCAAATATGTACCACTTGAAAAAGTGATCGCATATATACATTATTCAAATTATTTCAATTCACGCAACTAGCCTTCATCCATAGGCATTCAAGCAATTTATCAGATAAGCACTTAGCCTCATGGTGAATATGCTTTGATATGGCAACATTAGCACGCTCATGGAATATGCTAAAGTGAAAGGCTCATCTAGTACTCCAAGCCAAAAAGATGAAAAAAGTTAGAATAATGCATGATCCTAACTATACAATATGACTAATGCAACACATGCGATATGCAATCTAAATAGGCTCGGCTACAAATATGACATATGAATCAATTTGATAGCATGTAGTCTAAGCACGCATTCAAAGAAGTATTAAACTAACAATGCAAGTTAGAATGATGAACCGAGCCTTGGTGCATGCAATACAAATTGATGTAAACATGAAGTATGTTAAACAAAACGTGATGCCTTAAACTAACCATAATAAGCTAGTAAATAAAATGGAAAAAGAAGTAGGGTTGGAAGACATATACATTATTACAACATTGCGTTCTTACAAAGGAGAGTTCGAATGAACTAACTAACTAACTAATTACCTACCTATTACAAAATGAAATGAATAATTTAGCTAAACTACTTAACTAATTATTACAAACCAAATGAATTAACTAATTAACCAATCTAGCTAATTAAAATAATTACAACACGAGACGAATTAGCTATGCTAACTAATTAATTACAAAGCCACTATATTAAGCGCAATACTAATATACTTATAACACGGATCTGGAAGATCGATGGAGGGCTCATGCATGAATATGGTTTCCACCTGAAAAGGCCAATGTTTCTGCTGCTGAATGCCTCTGTTGCATAGTAGAACGTTTGCATTGATTTCCACCTCCAGACCAACTCTATTCTGCTTCAAAAGGACACTGCTTGATTTTGCACTGGTGGCCAGTAGAGGGCTTGTTGTCCACTAATGATGGCCTGTTGGCCACTGATGATTGAACTTCCCTGTTGTAACATAGAGCAAATACAGCAGAGACAGTGTATTCTCAAGGGTTTGTTTGTACAATTTACCCCTCCTTATCATTTGACCAGCTCAAAGGAGTAGTAAGTTTGATCCACAAACCACCAATGGATGCAATTTCATTGCATAATGGCTTATGAATCAAGTGTGCAAGTTCAATGAAAGCAATAAAACAAGACTCTCAAAACCACCTCCCTATCATGAAATATCAAGGGAAGTAGTTGATAATGAATCTTGAACTGTTTTCGTCACTAATGAGTATGAAACGAATCAAGACTCAAGGGTTCAATTAACATCCGATTGAACCCAAACCAAATTTTTATCTTGTCCCTTTTAGCCACCAATTTTATTACTTCATTTTAATTTACTAACCATTCTTTAATAAATTAAGTCCAAAGGTGAGCTTTAAGTCCTCTAATGGAAAGAAGCATCAAACCAAGAGTTGCTTTAGGCATGAGAGAAGCTTCATGCCATTGGTAATGAACCTCCAAAGGTATTAAACCATTAAACACAATACCTCAATCTCATGCTTAAACAAACAAGTGGCTTGAAACAATTTTCAAAACAAAGTAAAAGCCAAGAAAGGAGGGAGGTTGCAAAGGTGATTAGAGGTGATCACAAGTATGGAAAGCTTGAAATAAATACTATTAACTCAAGTAAGATGGTGTCTAAGGCTTAAAACACCAAACTCATGAGAGAAATTACACTATAAGCATGCAATATAAGGCTCAAATGCAACAAACACTTAAAAATAGTGCTAAGTAAGTCCTAAAACATGCTGGAATTAAGACAAAATGGCTAGAACAATAAGCTAAAACATGGATCATGCTAGGCTAGTAAGAAAAACACAAGGAGGGGAGGCTAACCCCTCCAATTTTGGACTTCAAACCATAATTTTAGCCACTGACATAGCTCTGAAAGTCAGTTTTTAAAAGCTCAAAAGATGATAGTGTAAAGGTGGGAAACACAAGGTTAAAGGTGGGAAACACAAGGTTAAAGGTGGGAAACACAAGGGTAAAGGCTTTGAGAGCAAGGTGTAAAGAAGGATGAGCCATCCCTCAACCTTTATTGGCCTTAAAACCCAAGTTTCAGTCAAAAAATATAGAGTTTTTACAGCCCAAAAATAGTTAGAAAATAGTAAGAAAAAGAGTAAATACAACAAGTAAAGAGGCAAAGCTTTATACCTCTTGAAGAGGAGATCACTTTCAAGCAATAAAACAAGACAAACACACCCTCAAGAGCTCTAACAAGGCTCAAAGATACCTCATCTCAAAGATGAAGAGGTTTGGTTAAGAGTGTATAGGCGAAGATGAAGAGTGTATAGGCAAAGGTTAAGAAATTTGTAAGAGAGAGAGACAGAATTGTAGAGAGAGAGGAAAAATTTTCCTCCAAAATTTGTCTAACCTCTAAAGTAAGAGGGGAGGTCCTCTATATATAGAAAACATGAAACTCCCTCACAAACATCCAACTATACACATGAGAGTAGATGCAAGCATCTGTACAAACAGCTGGCACAAAATATCTGCAAACCACATTGGTGGTCGGCCGGCCACTAATGGTGGCCGACAACTAGAAGTGATGGCCGGCAGCCCATAGAAGTGGCGGTTGTAGGCTTGAAGATCTCTGGGTTTGGTCCAAAAATAAGGTAACAAGGGTGCAAGGTTTGAAAGGCTCAAAGCTATGACATTCCACTGAGGACTTCGAGCACTTGACAAGCATATGCACTCATCGTTGGGTGTGCAAGCGATGATGTCCAAGTTGTAAGGGCCATAAAAAATGGGGTGGCTACACACGAGAAAGGGACCTAGGCTTGATGGCTTAATCTTTACGGAGGTTCATCGTCAAAGCATAGTCTCTCTCTCATGCCAAGAATCACTTCTTGTTTGATATTTCTTCTCATGTAGTGTACTTAACCATCACTTTGGACAAATTCATTAAAGGATGGAAATGACTAATAAAATTGGCTTAAAATCAATGAAACCAATATAAAGAAAAGGGATTAGAATAGTTGGGTTCGGTCAGATGTTATGCCGAGTCCATAGCTTCAAGAATTGTCAATTATCAATCCATGATATTTTAACGAGACTTGAGGTGTGTCAACCTCCCTCTTTAAGCCTTCATGATAGGGGGAAGGGGTGGTTTTCCATTGCATTTATTCAATTTTTTCCAAATGTGGCTGAAATCTTCAAGCCATCAAATTGTGCTTATTGGTGATTTCGAATTCAAACTCGCTCTTCTCTTGAGTTTCCTATGATAGAGAGGGGCATAATGGACAAACAGGGCCTAGAAAGGCTCTGTCTGCACTGTTCTCACCTCAGAGCACAAAACATTTTTGGCATAAAATTAGGGCACGACCGGCACTTTTTTTACCCAACTGGGTTTTATTTGGGGCCTGTCGACTCCCAATGTTTGGTAAGCAGAGACCTTTTAGAAGAAACAGAAGGCAGTGGTTGAGGGTGAGGCAGAGCAATCTAGGCAGACAGAGCAGCTTTTGGACACTGTGCATACGATCATTGTGCCTCCTTGTTATTTATATTAATATTATCATTATAATTATAATTGATGTAAATATTATTGTTGTTACAATTTCATGTATTGTTGTTATAATTAGTATCGTCATCATACCCTTGTAAATAGAGCTAGATAGATAGTTAATTTAGAATTCACTCAAATATGTAATAAGTGGCTAGTTTAGTTTAATTCATCCATTTGAAGTTGTAATAGTTAGTTAATCTGGACACTCGGACACTCATTCGGACCCTCTTACATGAGGGAAAATATGTAATAATCGTGTATGTCTTCCAACCCCATTTCTTTCTCCCTTTTATTTATCTGCTTATAATGGTAGCATAAAACATCATGTTTCCTTAGCATTTCCCATGTTTCACATACACTCATCTTGCATGCATTTGGGTCTGGTTCATCGTACTAACCAATGTCACATTCAACTTTCTTAAATGAATACATGATTTATCACATGTCTTGAATTGAATCATATACCATGCTAGTAGCCGAGTCTATTTAATTGCATGATTGTATGTGTCACATTAGTCGTATTGCATTAGTTAGGGGCATGCATGTTTTCTAATTAATTTGCTTTGTTTGGCTTGCCTTGGAGTACTAGGTGAGCATTTATTGTTTTAGCATCTTGCACTTGAATGTTTTTCTTTCCATATCAAGCATGTTTTCCATGAGGCTAAATGCTTAAATGATATGCTTGTTTGAATGCTGGTGGATGATGGCCTTTTTACTTAAATTGGAATAAATTGATTAATGTAAAATACGAGCTCACTTTTTCCAAGTGACATGAATTCAACACTTTAAAAAAAAAAAAAAAAACATGAAATCAAAGCATTCCAAATTTTGCGAATTGTTCTATACTTGCATGCATCACCTAGTAAAGTTAGCCTAATAAATCGGAATAAGAGTATATAATGTAAATGAAAATCACATCATGATTAGTAGATAGCGATCTTTGATCGGGCGAGTGGAGTGCTCAATTCATGACCTTTCCCTCTTATACCTAAGTTTCCGAGCTGAGACACTTTGGTGATGAAGGATAAGTGGCCTTTGGCATGAGTCTCGGGTTTTCTAAATTTTCTAAAAATATTTAGGTGGTGACTCTATAATCTGGCAAAACAGTCCATTTTTGGCATTTTGATTCAAAATCGATTTTCCAAAAGATTTGCCGGATTTGGACTTATTTGTCATTATTTATTTCACATTGCACTGGTGGAACCAGATTCAGAACCACGAGAGTCTGAACTGTAGGGCTAGTCGTATTCGAAAGGAGCACGAAAAGCAAGCTACAGTGTCTCACATAGAAAGGAGTAGACAAAAGTCAACTCCAAAACGTTTCATGTGAAAGGAGGAAAGATGGTGTAACCAATAGGCATACCTAACCATATTTCATACGAAGAGGGAGAAGGTTTTAACTGAGTAATCCGGAAATCCTAGCGCGTTTGACGTGAAAGGAGGAAAGACACTTTTTAAAAAAAAAAAATAAACATGAAATCAAAGCATTCCAAATTTTGCGAATTGGTCTATACTTGCGTGCATCACCTAGTAAAGTTAGCCTAATAAATAGGAATAAGAGCATATAATGTAAATGAAAATCACATCATGATTAGTAGATAACGATCTTTGATCTGGCGAGTGGAGTGCACAATTCATGACCTTTCCCTCTTGTACCTAAGTTTCCGAGCTGAGACACTTTGGTGATGAAGGATAAGTGGCCTTTGGCATGAGTTTCGGGTTTTCTAAATTTTCTAAAAATATTTAGGTAGTGACTCTGTAATCTGGCAAAGCAGTCCATTTTTGGCATTTTGATTCAAAATCGATTTTCCAAAAGATTTGCCGGATTTGGACTTATTTGTCATTATTTATTTCACATTGCACTGGTGAAACCAGATTCAGAACCACGGGAGTCTGAACTGTAGGGCTAGTCGTATTCGAAAGGAGCACGAAAAGCAAGCTACAGTGTCTCACATAGAAAGGAGTAGACAAAAGTCAACTCCAAAACGTTTCATGTGAAAGGAGGAAAGATGGTGTAACCAATAGGCATACCTAACCATATTTCATACGAAGAGGGAGAAGGTTTTAACTGAGTAATCCGGAAATCCTAGCGCGTTTGACGTGAAAGGAGGAAAGATAGTGTAACCAACAGGCATACCTAACCTTATTTCATATAGAGAGGGGGTAGGTTTTAACCAAGTAAACTTGAATCCTAACGCGTTTCATGCAAAATGAAGAAATGTAGTGTAACTAACAGGCGTACCTAATCGTATTTCATACAGAAAGGGGTAAGGTTTTAACTGAGTAATCTTGAAATTCTAGCACATTTCATATGAAAGAAGGAAAGGTGGTGTAACCAACAGGCATACTGACTCGTATTTCAAACAAAGAGGGGCAAGGTTTTAACCGAGTAAACTTGAAATCTTAATGCGTTTCACGCGAAAGGAGCAAAGGTGGTGTAACCAACAGGCGCACCTAACTGTATTTTATATGAAGATAGGGAAGGTTTTCACTGAGTAAACTTGAAATCCAAATGCATTTCATGCGAAAGGAGGAAAGATGGCGTAACAAATAGGGTGAAGGCTTTAACCGATTCCAAATCAGTGTTGAAACACCAAAGAATACATTCTAAATGCTATTTTTGTGTTTCAGAGAGCAAAAGCAATTTGGGCATGCCATTTGATCACCATTGGATGAAAATAAGAACACTCGGCCTCATCACAACAATCTAATCGTACAAAACAAGAGTGACCCAACCAAATTTTGAACTTTCCGTACAAAAATAGAGCAACATGACCAAACTATGATCTAGCAAGCCAAAAAATGACCCAGTCGGCCAACAAAATTTTCGAATAGCCAAAACCTTAGTCGACCAGCCAAAAAAATTATTAGCTGGCCAATTTGTGTGATATCGGGGCAGAAACGGGTTTCACAACCTGATTGCTTTAAAACACACCTAGGGCTCATTTCTTTAGCATCTCTTTGCTTGAAAACCTTCTCTCTCTCTCTCTCTCTAAAACCTCATATCTCTCTCTCTAGATTCTTCCCATTTCAGATTACCCACTGGCTCTTACCGACTTAAATCCTAGAATAACTGCACCCCTCTTCGATTTGAACTGATTGGATTCAAAAGAGGTAAGTTTTCTGATTTCTCTTTTGATTTTTGTTCAATTCTACATGGCTTTGAATAAATTTCCTTAGACTTTGCGTGATTCTTACACGAATTGGGTCAAATTTCTCGGTTTCCAGTTGTGTACTTGCATCCACACCACAATCTTGGACTATTTCTAGGTGATTTCTCATTACTTGTGGTAATTTTCTGAATTTTCACCTTAAACCTCTGTTGATTTCCTATTGTTTGGACAATTTTTCCCATATTTGGCTTTACCTCTTGCTCACAACATTTTACTGTTTGATCAAATTTCCCACAACTTGTTTACTAATTGCGCACAATTTAAGAAATATTCTTGTTATTCATATGTGATCTTCCTGAATACAATTTTGAACCATGTCGTTCATGAATTTAGACATTTCTTTCGATTTGGTTCAAATAGGCTACTATCCACGACTTGGCACAAACTCTCCTTAGCTTTGCCATTATTTCTTTAACAATTAGCCTTTAAATTCATATTGCCTATATTTGATTTCACATTGTTAGGTCTTAGTTTCATGCTTTCCCTTATTGTTTTTCATGAAATCAGCCTTAGTTTGACATCCCTTTGATTCCATAGATTGCTATGGCTAGCGATGACACTCCTTATGATGACGTGCCACCTATCATTGTCACAAAGGGTGATGTACCCTTGCCAGTGCCTAAGGTTGATATTCACGTGCCCGCCGTGGATGTTGAGAGTCACGACGAGGTTCTCATGGTTGAGGACATCGAGGTAGAAACAGAGCCACTACCCTTAAGGATAAGGCCATTCGACCCAGCGACCTATAGGCCACACACACACATGATAGCCTTCGGAGGGATGTGTAGACCGCCCGAACTCTCTCCGTGCGCGAGGGCGCGAATTGGGTTCTTAGCTACTACAATTCGGACTCCTGTCACGATTCTGAATCTAATCTCACAAAGTGCAATGTAAGATTGATAAATCACCAAAAAGTCCAAATCCGGCAAATCGTTTTGAAAAATCAATTTTAATCAAACAAGTGCCAAACATGGACGGCTTTGCTAGATTACAGAGTCGCCACCTAAATATTTTATTTTAGGAAAATTTAGGAAATCCTGACTCATGCCAAAGGCCACGTGTCCGTCATCACCAAAGTTGCCTCGGCTCGAGAACTTGGGTACGAGAGGGGAAGGTCCTGAAATGAGCACCCCCGCTCGCCCAATCAAAGGATCGACCTCTACTAAGCATGATATGTTGTTTTAAAAACACATGTGTTCTTTTCCGATTATTATCTAACTTACTATGTGATGCGCACAACATACAAGTATAGACTATATCGCAAGAATTGGAACAACTCAATTCATGTTTGTTTTCGAAAATGATTTGAAGTTGCTACCCTCAAGTAGGGTAAAGCGCGGATTTTCCACTCTCAAGTGGGCTGAAAACATGATGATTTGCCACTTCACAAAGTGGCCTTAAAACTCACATTTTGATGAATTGTTCCAATTCAAGTAATCAAGCCTCCATCCACAGGAATTCATGCAGTTTAGCATTTAAGCAAATAGCCTCATGGAAAGCATGCTATCATGGCAACACCTACACTCATGCAAGATGCTAAAGTGAAAACACTTACAGTGTACTTGGAGTCAAAACAAAAGCTAGTTAGAAATATGCATGATCCTAACTACACAAGATGCCTAATGCAACACATGCAATAATTCAACTAAATAGGCTCGGCTATCTAAGATGGCATATGAATGCAACAGTTTGATAACATGTATTCAAGGAAGTATTGAAATACAATACAGTTTGAATGATGCGCCGAGCCCGGTGCATGCAAGACAAAATGAATGATGCACGCATACAAACATAAGTTTGCTAATTAAAACATGCCCTAAAACTAACCATCAAAAAGTTGGTAAATAAAAGGGAGAAATACGTGGGGTTGGAAGACATTCACACATTCACGCACACTTATTACAACATGTGCCCTCTCGACGGAGGGTCCGAATAATAAGCTAACTAGCTAGGCTAATTAAACTAATTATTACAAATCAACTAATTAACTATGCTATTCTAGCTAATTAATTACAACACAAATTGAAAACTAGCTATGCTAAGCTAATTTAAAATATTACAAAGCAAATATTCTAATTAACTACAACATATGTAATTAACTACAACTAGCTAGTAAAGCGGTAAAATGGCCTCGCGGGCAAGGGAGGCATGCATGCTCGGTCGTGTCCTCCCGGAAATCCACCACCTTGCCTCAAGATACCTCTGTTTGCACATTTTTGTACTTCTGAAAATTATGCCAACTTCCAAAAAGTTTCTGACCCACCTTAGGAACATGTTGAGGATGGTCGGCCAAGAGGGATGGCCATCGGCCAAAGTTGATATGAGGCCATTCGACCCAGCGACCTATAGGCCACGCACACACACGATAGCCTTCGGAGGGATGTGTAGACCGCCCAAACTCTCTCCGCGCGCGAGGGCGCAAATTGGGTTCTTAGCTACTACAATTCGGACTCCTGTCACGGTTCTGAATCTAATCTCACAAAGTGCAATGTAAGATTGATAAATCACCAAAGAGTCCAAATTCGGCAAATCGTTTTGGAAAATCGATTTTAATCAAAAAAGTGCCAAATATGGACTGCTTTGCTAGATTACAGAGTCGCCATCTAAATATTTTGTTTTGGGAAAATTTAGGAAATCCTGACTTCTGCCAAAGGCCACGTGTCCGTCATCACCAAAGTTGCCTTGGCTCGAGAACTTGGGTACGAGAGGGGAAGGTCCTGAAATGAGCACCCCCGCTCGCCCGATCAAAGGATCGGCCTCTACTAAGCATAATATGTTGTTTTAAAAACACATGTGTTCTTGTCCGATTATTATCTAACTTACTATGTGATGCGCACAACATACAAGTATAGACTATATCGCAAGAATTGGAACAACTCAATTCATGTTTATTTTCAAAAATGGTTTGAAGTTGCTACCCTCTAGTAGGTTAAAGCGCGGATTTGCCACTCTCAAGGGGGCTTAAAACATGATGATTTGCCACTTCACAAAGTGGGCTTAAAACTCACATTTTGATGAATTGTTCCAATTCAAGTAATCAAGCCTCCATCCACAGGCATTCATGTAGTTTAGCATTTAAGCAAATAGCCTCATGGAAAGCATGCTATCATGGCAACACCTACACTCATGCAAGATGCTAAAATGAAAACACTTACAGTGTACTCGGAGCCAAAACAAAAGCTAGTTAGAAATATGCATGATCCTAACTACACAAGATGCCTAATGCAACACATGCAATAATGCAACTAAATAGGCTCAGCTATCTAAGATGGCATATGAATGCAATTGTTTGATAACATGTATTCAAGGAAGTATTGAAATACAATGCAGTTTGAATGATGCACCGAGCCCGGTGCATGCAAGACAAAATGAATGATGCAAACCTGCAAGCATAAAGTATGCTAATTGAAATATGCCCTAATCTAACCACTGAAAGTGCATAAGTAAAAAGGAGAAAGACGTGGGGTTGGAAGACATGCACACACACACGCACACTTATTACAACATACACCCTCTCGAAGGAGGGTCCGAATAAAAGAGAGCTAACTAGCTATACTAAGCTAAGCTACTTATTACAAACCAACTAACTAACTAACTATTCTAGCTAATTAATTATTACAAACTGAATTGAATTGAATAACTAGTTAATCTAAGCTAATTAAAATATTACAAAACAAATTAATTAGCTAAACACATTAACTAACTAATTACAAAACTGGTAAATTAACTAGCTAAGTAAAGCAGTTAAATGGCCTCGCGGGCAAGGGAGATATGCATGCTTGGTTGCGTCCTCCCGGAAATCCACCACCTCTGTTTGCACACTCTTGAACCTCTGAAAACTATGCCAACTTCCAGATTGATTTTGATCCATCTTAGGGACATGCTGAGGGATGATCGACCATGATTGGTGGTAATCGGCCAGCATTGGTGGCCGATCGGCTGCTTTGATGGCCGGTCGGCCATTGATCTCCTGAATTTCCTCCTTTTGCTACAACGGAGCACAAACAGAGGCAAGGCAGTGTATTTGCAAGGAAATGTGTGTACTACCACACTCCTTATCATATCTCAAGCTCAAAGGAGTGTAATACTTGATGTGTGTACTACCACACTCCTTATCATATCTCAAGCTCAAAGGAGTGTAATACTTGGCTCTTAAGCCACCAATGAAGCATCTCAATGCACGATGGCCAAAGAACCAAGCTTGTACAAGCTTTAGTGAATGCACAAACAATACACAAAGAGCCTCCACCCTATCATGCATGATCAAGAGAGTTGGTGACCAAGAAATGTGACACGTTTTATCACTTTGAGTATGAAACGTCCCTCATTTCTTGTGTTTGGATTAATGTCCGATCCAAACACATGCAATGCAAACAACATGCTTATCTTGTTCATGTTTTACTTGGCTCAATTTTGTTTACTCATTTTAGCATTACCAAGCCATTCATTAACCGGTAAAGTCCAAGTGATTGTCCTCTAATGGAAGGAATGTCAATCAAAAGATGACTTATGACAAGAGGGAATCCATGCCTTTGGCTAGTAGAAACCCTCAAAAGAGAGTTAAAGCCATTGAGTATGAACTCTACTCCAAGCTTAAGAACATGCATAAGGTTAACCACCCTCGAAGCAAATCAAAAGTGAAGAAATGAGAGTGGTGGCAGAATTTCAATGCTGAAATGGCATGAAACACAAGACTCTAACATGCAAACAACTCATGTACAATATGTTCAAAGACTTAAGCATTAAAACTAGTGAAGAGCCTTACACTAGAACCATGCAATATCAAAGACCTCAAACATGCCAAAACAGTGGCTAAAATGAGCTGAGATGGTAGCATGAAAAGTAAGAAAATCATGCTCATGTATTGGCCCACAAACAAGGCATAAAGCTTAACTCTTAAAAGCAATAAAAGAGTGAAAGAAGTGAGAGTATTACACATGTATATGCTCTGAAATCACATATGAAATGATGCCACATCATGCAAATAACTCAAATAATGCATGCTAGAGGACTTAAAACACAAAGCTAGTAAAGCTTATCATGCTATAGCCATACAAAGCAAGCCTCAAAGGGCCAAGACCACTCAAAACAGAGTAAAAGCATGCTAAATCAGTAGTAAAAATGTGCTGGAGTCAAGCTAATACATGCTAGAATGATAGGCTAAAACATCAAAAGTGCTAGGCTAGTAAGCAAAATTACACTACAAGTCCAAGATGCACGCAACCAATGACCAAACCAGCCAAAAATAGAGTTATAGCAGGTCCAAAAAGTCACAAAAACATGCTCGAACTATGCCTCAAGAAGGGAGAAATACATGCTCATTTGGTAGGCCATCAACACATGCAAATAAGACAAGAGGAGAGGGGACCACCCCCTCCTTTTTGGGACCTCAAAAGCAACTTTTTACCATTGAAATTCCTTTGGAATTCAGTGGTTTATAGGCCAAGAAAAGATTGTTTTAAAGGCTTTTAAAGATGGCACAAAGCTTAGCAAATAAGCAACCAAAGAGGGTATAACACCCCTAACTCCAACAAGACCTCAAACTACCATTTTAAACACTTAAAAACAAAGGTTTTTGCAGTTGAAAAGTAAGCCAAAAACAACATGCAAAGGTGGCCAAACACTTGGTCAAAATAAAGCTTAAAAGGGATTAAGGCATTACCCTTGAAGCACAACAACAAACAGCACAACTTCTGAGCCAAAACCAACTTTAAAGCTCCAAACAAGCCTCAAGAAACCTCAGCTCCAAGGTAAGGGTGCTTGGTTAAGGGGTTGTAGGCAAATATGTGAAGAAAAGGCACTTTCAAGCACAATATATATATAGAGAGAGGGAGAGAGAATTCTAGAGAGGGAGAATTTTAGCTCCTCAAATTTCAAAACCTCAAAAATGGGGAAGGCGCCTCCCCTTATATAGAAAAACAAGCCAAAAGCTTGGCTTCATCCATCCATACACATGTATAGAGGATAAACTCAGTGACCAACAGCTAGAACAGCTGGCATATAAAATATCTAAAAAAGCAGAAAAAAGGCCTTCGGCCAACACTTGTGGCCGATCGCCTATTAAAGAGGTCGACCGGCCATCAGTGAGGCTAATCGGCCACCACTGATGTCCGATGGGTACAAGGTTGGGCCAATGGGTTATAGGGCTAGCCAACAAGCCACCCTCTTCCTTTAGAAACAAAGTCACAAGCTCTTGGTACACAACCAAGCAAAAAACAGACAAGTTGAGAGGTCCGAAGGTGAGGCACTCCGCCAAGAACTTCAGGTACTCAAAATGAGCACGAATATAGAATCATTGAGTGTTCAAACGATGACGTCCAAGTCTTGAGGGCGGTGAAAAATGGGGTGTCTACAGGATGTTGTGATTCACAGAGTTCTCTGATGGGTTGCAAAGGATGTGTTGCTTCGGGAGTGCTTGAGGCACCTCTTCCACGAGTCCTTTACGGTACCTTTTCTCTTTTTCCTTTGTTTAGCATATCATGCTTTGAACTCATTGATAGCTTCTCATATATGCTTACAACTTTCTTGTTGCAAGTCACTGGCCGACTGATGAGGAGGTACGAGAGTGTCCACGACCCTCGGTTGGATCCTGGTGGATGGAGTCAGTTTCGGCCCATTTTGTTTGGGGATCTCATCATTGCAAGCGGATCAGTCGATCTACGGCACCTTGGTGGAGAGGTGGTGGGATACCACTAACTTTTTCCCCTTCTCATCCACTAGGGAGATGACGATGACCCCCTGCGACTACTTCATGATCAGCGATCTCTCAATGGAGGGTGATCTAATTCCTTTTGACGTTGACTTAAGCTAGTGGCTGTTGCTCAGCTCTTTTTCCTTAGGGTTGTTCTGCCCCTTGTTCGCCATGAGAGGATTCACTACAATTGGCTTTGGCAATGCTTCCATGGTACCGAGCCTATAGCTCCAGAGGAGGTGGCCCAGTATGCCAGTAAATTTCTTCTTTACGTCCTTAATACTACCTTGTTTCCCAACAGGAATAATATTGTAAAACTCTATTTGTTGAGCGGCATGGTGGAGCTCCTATGGGTGAGGGAGTACGACTGGAGTAGAGCTAGCCTCGCCACCCTTTAAGTATACATGAGCTTCATGTCTCACTGAAAGGCAGATCTTCTTGGAGGCTACTGGAGGGCATGGGAGGTACATTCTGCGCTTTCTTTTAATTCAGTTGTATTTCATCGCCTATCTCATCTCCATCTTTGCCTGTTGATTCTCTGACATATTTTTCCATGAAGCTATGGCTTTACACTTACTTTCCCTCCATCGCCCCCATTTAGAGGCTCAAGATTTCCATGGCAGTGCCTCGCTCCCTGTACTACGACAAAAGACTTCATCCTCGCAGTCGACATGTTCGCAGCTTTACTGTTTGTTGCTGCTTTTTTGAAACTGTGATTGATAGCATGGTAATTGTAACACCTCGGATATGATCCCCATTGAACAATTAAAGAAACATTCTCAACATCTAAACAACATAATTCCATTCAAATGTTTCTCTTGCTCACTGAACTATAGATTCATTTTACAAAAATTAAAAAATATAGATCTCAGTTCAGTAAGTTAGAAAATGGTACAAAACAATTACATTATGCTCCTTAATACAATATACAAAACTCAAAATGAAATTAAGAAAAGAGTCCCAATTACATTACACTTTCAAGATCACAAAAATTTAAGATTTTTAAGAGAGATAGTCATTTTCTTCTTCTTCATTGGTGAGTTTAGGGCTCTTCATGTCATGAAATGTTAGTAAATTGGAATGAGCAATTGCCCAGTAGAGAATAACTTTAACCAAGTATAAAAATATTTGATTTAAAATATGCAAGACCTCTAATAATGCCCACGAATTTACATTGGTTTAAAAAATTATAACACAACACACAATTCAACATTCAATCTCCATATTTTTTTGTCCTTACATAGATGGCCAGTGGACACCTCAAACCTTCCACTTTCATCATCCTCACACGAATCAGCTAGTGGATACCTCATAACATCGCTACATTTGTCGCCCTCACGCGAACCGAGCAAGTGGGCACCTCAAACACATTCTTTGTCATCCTCACAGGAACTGGGCAAGTGGGCACCTCAAACACATTACAAAACATTAACATCTAAAGCACAACACAAGAAATCACAAGGACCCTCCAATTTTACTTACCAATTATCCATTACATCAAAATCAAAAACAACCTTTAGGGTTATACCTTTAAAATTTGGGGTTTTTCCTTCAAAGTATTAATTTTCCTTAATTTATGTTTATTTACTCATTCTTCCATAATTTATTTCCCAATCCATCATCAATTTCACGCAAAACACATCATCAACACAAAACCTATATATATACATATCTATATCATCCATCTCAATAGTCACATACACCTTAAGATTCTGACACATTTAAACCAAAGTATAAATAAATAGGGGTAAAGGTATTCCAATCTCAAGGGTTGCTAGATGAGAAATGAAGATCCACGTGATGAACTTCCGAAATAACACGATCTAATTGGTTCAAAATGTAGCTCTAGACGAGGGTAACAACTTTAATGAAGACCCCAAGATCAATTCTTGCAATTACTAGATGAAATCCAAGGTTTACAAGCTAGGGTTTCAGAAAGAAGGCCGTTAGAGAGAGAAGGAATGTGTGAGAAATGAGTTAGAAAAGTGTTTGGATCACCTTATAACTTTGCTGCTTTGAACGGACCACTGGAGCAAACTTTCCATTGCTCGAGCAAAGTGCCAAAATACAAAGGGACTGCTCGAACAAATTTTCCATCGCTCGAGCTGTAAACGCATGGTCACAGAAGTTTTGCAAAGCTATAGTGGAAATACCGCGAGCTCAAATTTTATGCTTAAGCGACCTTTCCTTTGCTGAAGTGGTCTCGCCTACAAACCTACAAGATATTGGGAACTGCAAATCTATACTTGAGCGACCAAATGACTGCTCAAGCGGTCACCCAATATTAGCTATTACAGCCTACCCCCCATGAGGAATTTCGTCCCCAAAATTTCATAGTTCCTGCCAAAACAACTCTAACAATTCCCAAGGAAGATAAATACCAAAATAACAATAGCCTTATTCATCCCAACTTTACGAATCAGAATGTAATCAAAGCTAAATTCAAACAATAACATGAGGGTTTAGATTTCTTTCATTTACTTCCTTTTACGACCTTGCATGCAATGATCTAAGAATAACAAACAAGAAAGTTTACATATCATTAAATAAATCTGGGTATTTCTCACGAATTTCAGTTTCTCACTTCCAAGTAGCCTTCTCCACCCCATGGTGGTACCATAACACTCTAACTAAGAGAATAACTTTGCCTCTTAAAACTTGTTCTCGGGTGTACTGAATTTTCATCGGTCTCTTTTCATATGAAGCATTCTCATCCATCTCTAAATTTGTCTAATCCAAGACATGGGAGGGATCGGGCTTAGACTTGTAGACACCCCATTTTGCCCGCCCTTAAGACTTGGGCACCTCATGTTGAACGCTCGATGATGAAATGTTACGATGTATGATAGTTTAAATTCTTTAGCAAAAGGCTTCGGTTTTCAAACTTCCAAATGTAAACCTTGCACCCCATTTGAACCAAAACCTAATTTTTTCTACCCTGACCATCTAGAGACCTGTTGGCCAGCAAGTGGCATGCAGGCCATTTTTGGTTGGTCAGCCATCCACCTTAATGGCCGGTAGTAGAAACCTCATTTTTGACTGCCCTTAAGACTTAGGCGCCACCAATTTCTCACCCAATGATGATTTGTACGCTTGTCTAAATGCTCTATTTCCTCAGTAGAAAGCCTTAATTTTGAGCCTAAAAAAACCTACAAACCTTGTGCATTGGTTTTGGACCAAAACAGTTGTTTTTCAAGCCTAACCATCCAAGGGACCAGTAGACCCACTAGTGGCTTATTGACCACTTGTGTAAAATCTCAGATATTTTTTCCAACTGTGCCAGCTGTCTCTACAAATGCATGCACTGCCTTAGCTATATCTGTATGGATATTTCTGAGATAGTCTTATATATTTCTATATATAGATGACTCCCTCTCATATTTTTAAGGTTAGAAAACTTTTGGAGAGCAAAAGTTTTGGAAAATATTTCTCTCTACATTTCTCTCTCTCTCTCTCTCTCTCTCTCTCTCTCTCTCGCTTGTAACTTGCATACCTTCTACCTAAACACTCCAAACCAAACCTGAGGGTTATTTGCTGATGTGTTTGAGCTTGCATTTTAAGCTTTTGAGGGTGTGAAATTAGTAGTTTGTGATTCAAAGGGTCATTCTTCTTCAAGAGGTATAACTCCAAGCTTCTTTCCCTTATTCATTGATCAGCATTTATTACTATTTTCACCTGTATTTATGGGCTGAAACTTGTGGTTTAAGGCTATTAAAGGTAGAGGGGTGGAGTACCTTTCTTTGACCCTTGCTTCTTAGGTCTTTACCCTTGTGTTTCCCATTTTTTAATCATCTTTTTTCTAACTTTTTACCACTGATTTTTAGAGGTTTTCAGAGGCTAAAAATGTAAGGTTGAAGTCCCAAAAAATGAAGGGGTTAACCACCCCTCCTTATGCTTGTTTACGAGCTCAAATTCTCCATTGTTTTAGCTAACTTTTTAAAGCTTTTCCATATTAATTTCAGCAATGTTTTAAGCTATTTTAGGACTGCTTTAGGTTTTTTATGTCATTTATGCTTTGTATAGTATGCTTGTAGTGTAACAGTCCTCATAGGTTTGGTGTTTTAGGCATTAGTCACCAACCTATTTGAGTTGATAGCTTTTATTTCAAGCTTTTCATACTTGTGTTCATCTCTAATCATCTCTGCAACCTCCCTCATTTTTTGGCTTTTTCCTTGATCGACATTGTGTTTGGTCGGTCGACCACTATTTTTGATCAATCGGCCACTTTTCCTGGCCGAGACCTTTTCTTGAGGGAGCTTGACCCTTTTGAACCTTTTTTTTTAGCTTCTCCAAGAAGCTTGAACCTTTTTTAGCTTCTCCAAGAAGCTTGACCATTTTTTTAGCTTCTCCAAGAAGCTTGAACCTTTTGACCCTTTTTAGCTTCTCCAAGAAGCTTGATCCTTTTTTTTTAGCTTCTTGAAGAAGCTTGAACCTCTTGACCCCTTTGCCTAGCTTCTCCAAGAAGCTTGGCCCTTTTGATCCAAGCTTCTAAGAGAAGCTTGGCCTTTTTGCTCAAAGCTTCGAAGAGAAGCTTTGCCCCCTTGGTTTCTCTATAAAAAGAGGGCCTCTCCTTCCCTTTAGAGGGTTGGAAAAATCAACTATATATGATATATATATCACTTCCTCTCTATATCTCCCCCTCTCTCCACATTTGTGTGGGTTAGAGGGTCCAAAAGGGTCTTGTTCTTGGCCTATTGCACACCACTTCATAGCCACACACTTCCATCATCACTTGGAGGTTCTTGGAGCTTGTTTTCAGAGGTTGAGGGTTGCATTTTTGGGTCTAAAGGCTGTTTTTGGACCAAGAGGCTGCTGTCCCCTTTTGGCCACAAAGGTAACTCTTTTTCCCTCTTTATTCTCCGTTTTTGCACACACTTTTAGCCTATCTTTCTTGTTGTTTTGAGCTTTGTGTATAACATAAAAACGTTCTTTTTTTTTTGTGTTTAAGATACTTCATTAAGGTCACTTTTGTTTTTGGGGTCGTTTACCCCCTCTTAGGCCTTGTTTGGCCCCATTTTGTGCTATTTTTGGTGAGCTTCGGGACCACCATGTTTGGGCCTCCTCACCACTGAAATTTGGAGGGATTTCAGTGGTGAGGATGGTGGTTTAAGGTCCTAAGAAGAAGAGGGCCATCCCCTCTCCTTGTTGTCTTCAAAAAGTGCCATTTTAGCCTCATGTGTGAGCACCATTTTTAAGCTCATGTTAGCCATGCCTTAAGCGTTATTTGTGATTATTTTGCCATGATATAGCACTGTTTTTACTTGGTTTAGACACACCATGCTTGCCTTGCATACTTGTCTTGTAATGCCATGAATTGCCTTAACATGTGCCTAGCATTTAGACCACCATGGTTGCATGTTTTGGCTTAGCTTTGTGAAGTTTTTAGTCATGTTTTAACATGTTTAAGTTCTGTTTGGTGTCGTTTTGGTCATGTTGGTCATGCTTGCCATGCTTTGTATAGCCTCTTTGCATTCTAGCTTGTTAGCCTTGGGTGTGTGGGTCACTAGCATGCTTTACTTGGCTTGTTCTCATGATTTGGCATCATTGGAGACCATATTTCAGTCCATGTTCCATGCTTGCATACTTGCATTTTCCATACCTTTCATGATTTGGAGAGTTGATGGCTTATGCTCCATGTTTAGGCCTTTGTGCATGCACGCTTGTGTGTGTGTTTTCATGCCTTTGTTGCATCATTTTGGCCGATGATTTTGGCATGCTTGAGAGCTACCTCTATTGGTTTAAGTCCATTTTTGCATGATGTTGCGTGCTTGTCTTGCATATTGTCACATCCTTGCTCCATTTTGCATGATTGTTGCATGCTATACATATTCACATGTTCATGTTGCATTCTTAGCTTCCATGCCTAGGTTGCATAGCATTTTGCATACATGCCTTGCCTCTTGAATCACCATGATAAAGGTAGGGCTTTATGTGTTTATTTGGTTTGCATGTCATTTGAAATCAAAATGCACAACTTGATTTTTTGGGCCATCACGCATTGAAATGCGTGATTGGTGGTCCGAGAATCGAGTACCATCCCCCTTTGAGTCATAAACATGATAAGGGGAATGTTGGTGCACACATTTGCTTGAAATGCATTGCCATGCCATGTTTTGCCCTCTGCTGCTGTCAAAACAGGTTCTGCAGGAAGCTTTGGCCGGCAGGCCATCTATACTGCTGACCGGCCACCCATTGTTGGCTGATGGCTTTACAGATGGTCGATGACCATCCGGACATGGCCGGTGGTGTTTTGTCTTAGCCAGTGGTGTTCCACAGTGTCCATAGAGTGCTCCCTGAGACTTGTGCAATTTTCAGAGGAGCAGAGCATGGAAAACAGAGGCAAACTTGTGCATGGCGTTGGATTTCCGAGCAAACCCGAGCACACGCACATTGGATCCTCTTCCTGAGGCCTTTACTGCTTTCCATAGTTTAGTTAATTTGTTAATTAATTAAGTGGTCTGTAATAATTAATTTGTATATTCTTTTGGTCCCTCAAAGCGAGGGCGAATTTGTACTAAGTGTGGGTGCGTGTGTGCATGTCTTCCAACCCCCACTTGTTTCTCCTTTTTACTTACATGCTTTTGATGGTTAGTATTAGGGCATATTTAAATTAGCATACCTTATGCTATGCATGCGTGCATCCATACATTTGTCTTGCATGCACCGAGCTCGGCGCATCATACTAACTGCATTGTATTTCAATTCCAAGTTGAATACGTGCTAGTTGTAGCATCTCACATGTCATTGTAGATTAGCCGAGCCTATCTTAGTTGCATTTTGCATGTGTTGCATTAGCCATCTTAACATGAACTAGGATCATGCATATGATTACTAACTAGTTTCTGTTTTGGCTTGGAGTACTCGGTGAGCATTTATGTTTTAGCATCCTTGCATGCGTGTGAGTGTTGCCATGACAGCATGCTTACCATGAGGCTACTTGCTTATGTGATATAACTGCTTGAATGCCTGTGGGTGGAGGTTGAATTACCTAAATTGGAATAATGCACTAAAACTGTGAGTTTTAAGCCCACTAGATAGTGGCAAAATCATCTTTTCTAAAGCCTACTTGAGGGTGGCAAAATCTGCATTTTAGCCTACTTGTGAGTAGCAAACTATTTTCAAAACAAACATGAAATGTTTTGTTCCAATTTAGGCGATTTGGTCTATACGTGTTTGCTGTGCGCATAACATAGTAATTCTAGGCTAATAACCGGAATAAGAACGCATAATGTTTTCAAAACTCGATATCATGGTTAGTAGAGGCCGATCTTTGATCGGGCGAGCGGGGGTGCTCACGAAGTGACCTTTCCCAATCGTACCCAAGTTCCTGAGCCGAGGCAACTTTGGTGATGACGGACACGTGGCCTTAGGCAACGAGTCAGGGTTTCCTAAATTTCCCAAAATAAAATATTTAGGTGGCGACTCTGTATCTGGCATAGCAGTCCATGTTTGGCACTTCTTTCAAAAAAATCTGTTTTTCTCAAAACGATTTGCCGAATTTAGACTCTTTGGTTCAGATTAAGAACCATGACAATTCGAGAGTCCGAACTGTAGTAGACTCGCAAAACGAACAGAACGGGGGGACTCATCCTCCCGGGGCATTCGGGGACGTCTACAGGGTGGAGTACCTTTCTTTGACCCTTGCTTCTTAGGTCTTTACCCTTGTGTTTCCCATCTTTTAATCATCTTTTTTATAACTTTTTACCACTGATTTTTAGAGGTTTTCAGAGGCTAAAAATGTAGGTTTGAAGTCCCAAAAAATGAAGGGGTTAGCCACCCCTCCTTATGCTTGTTTACGGGCTCAAATTCTTCATTGTTTTAGCTAACTTTTTCAAGCTTTTTCATATTAATTTCAACAATGTTTTAAGCTATTTTAGGTTGTTTATGTCATTTATGCTTTGTATAGTATGCTTGTAGTGTAACAGTCCTCATAGGTTTGGTGTTTTAGGCATTAGTCACCAACCTATTTGAGTTGATAGCTTTTATTTCAAGCTTTTCATACTTGTGTTCATCTCTAATCATCTCTGCAACCTCCCTCATTTTTTGGCTTTTTCCTTCCTTTAAGAGTTGTTTCAAACCGATTGTTTGTTTAAGCCTGAGATAGAGGTTGTTGCGCTTAATGGTTTAATCTCTTCAAAGGTTCATTACTAATGACGTGACATCTCTTTCATGCCCAAAACAACCTTTTGTTTGAGACTTCCTTCCTTTAGTGGACTCAATGCTCATTTTGGACTAAAATGATTAATGAATGGAAATATAATTAAAAGGGGTAATCAATGGCTAAAAATGGAGCAAGATAACAAAATGGTTTGGGGTTCAATCGGATGTTAATTGAACCAATTGAGTCTTGAGTCGTTTCATACTTGCTAGTGATGACAATGGTTCAAGAGTCGATGTCAACTACTTTCCTTGATCAATATCATGATAGGGAGGAGGTTCATGAGTCCTTACATTGTGCATTTATTGAAATTGTATCTGTTGTTTCATAAGCCATCATGCAATGAATTTGTATCGATTGATGGCTTGCGAATCGGGCCTACCTCTCCTTTGAGCTATTTTGATGATAAGGAGAGGTAGGGTGGACGGACATCCCCTGTGAATGCTTTGTTTGTGCTTTGTTGGTTTTTTGTTGCAGCAAGAAAAACCCAACATTAGTGGTCAACAGGTCACCTTTACTGGGCGGCTGACCACTATTAGTGGGCGGTCGGCCACTACTTCTGGCCTACCGGCCACCTTTTTCAAGTAGGCAGTACCATTTTTTTTTTTCATATAGCAGAGCAGTGGTTGAGGTGCAAAATAGTGCAGAGGCATTCTCAGGGGAGAACATGTGCATGCATAGGCCGTTTCCTAGCTCCTCAGGACCCGTTAAGTTGTTTTTGTTAATAGTAATGTGTTGTTAGTGCACTTGTAATTAATTCTATAACGTAACTAATTAGTTAGGCTAATTAGTTAGGGTGTGTTGTAATTATTTAATTAGCTAGAGTATTTAGCGAAATTCATTGTTGTAATAATTAGTTAAAGTAGCTTAGCTAATTCATTTATTCGGACCCTCTCATGCGAGGGCTAGTTTGTAATAATTGTAGTTAATCTAATTCATTTGGTTTGTAATTATTAGTTAATTCGTAGTAATCAGCTAGGACATTTATTCGAACCCTCCTGCGTGAGGGAAAATATGTAATAATGCGTGTATGTCTTCTAACCTCACGTCATTCTCCCTTTTGTTTACCTGCTTATGCTGGATAGTTTAGAGCATCATATTTTGTTTAGAATTTTCCATGATTTGCATCCATGTGTCTTGCATGCATAAGGGTCGGCTTCTCATTCTAACAAGCATTGTCGTTCAAATACTTTTTTGAAAATGTGTTTAAAACTGCATGCTATCAAATTGATTCATATGATATGCTAGTAGCCAAACTTCTAATTACATATTGCATGTGTTGCATTAGGCATATTTCATCAGACATATTTCATCAGTTAGGATCATGTATTTTTCTAACTATTTTCTCTTTTTCGGCTCGCCTCGAGAATTGGGGTAAGCTTTATTGCTTTAGCATATTGCATAAGTGTGATTATTACCGTGTCAAGCATGAAACCATGAGGCTAATTGCTTAAGTGATATACTTGTTTGAATGTCTGTGGATGCAGGCTAATTGCTCAAATTGGCATGATTTGATCAAATGTACATATGAGAACACTTTTTTGAATGGTACATATTCAAAACAATTTTCAAACAAATATGAAATCAAAGTGTTCCAACTTATGCAAATTAGCTATACTAGTGTGCAACACATAGTAAAAATAGCCTAATAAATCGGAATAAGAGCATATAATGGAATAAAAATCACATCATGATTAGTAGAGGCCGATCTTTGATTGGGCAAGTGGGGTGCTCAACTCATGACCTTCCCCTTTTGTACCTAAGTTCCTGAGCCGAGACACTTTGGTAATGACAGATAAGTGGCCTTTGGCACAAAGACTCGGGTTTCCTAAATTTTTCAAAAATAATTAGGTGGTAACCCTATAATCTGGCAAAGCAGTCCATATTTGGCATTTTGATTCAAAATAGATTTTCCCAAAGAATTCCTGGATTTGGATTGATTTGTGTTTATCTATTTCACATTGCACTTGTGGAATCAGATTCAGAGCCACGAGAGTCCGAACCGTAGGGCTAGTCGTATTTGAAAGAAGCACGAAAAGTCAAGCTACAGTATCTAGCGACTCTACTGGGAAAAGATAGAGAACTTGACTTGGACTTCATGATGTGAAGTTTTAACTCCCGCGGTATCGAACTCCTGCAATTCTGAATCTGATCTCACAAGTGCAATGTAAAATAGATAAACACAAAAGAATTTAAATCTGACAAATCTTTTAGAAAATTGTTTTTGAATCAAAATGCCAAAAATGGATTGCTTTGCCAGATACAGAGTTGCCACCTAAATTTTTTTAGAAAATTTAGGAAACCCATGACTCATGCCAAAGGCCACATGTCCGTCATCACCGAGATTGTCTCGGCTCGGGAACTTAGGTACGAGAGAGAAAGGTCATGAATTGAGCATCCCCGCTCGCCCGATCAAAGATTGGCCTCTACTAATCTTGATATGAATCTTATCTACATTATATGCTCTTGTTCCGATTTATTAGGCTAGCATTACTATGCGTTGCGCACACAAGTATGGACTAAGTTGCAAGAATTGGAACACTTGATCTTATGTTTATTTTTGAAAATTGTTTCGAATATGTACCACTTGAAAAAGTGATCGTATATATACATTACTCAAATCATTCCAATTCAAGCAATTAGCCTTTATCCACAGGCATTCAAACAATTTATCATCTAAGCACTTAGCCTCATGGTGAACATGCTTTGATATGCCAACAACCACATTCATGCAATATGCTAAAGAAAATAGAAGCTCACCTAGTAGTCCAAGCCAAAAAAAGATAAACGAGTTAGAACAATGCATGATCCTAACTTATGCAATATGACTATTGTAACACACGTGATATGCAATTACTAAGCTCGACTACTAATATAGCATATGAATCAATTAAATAACATGCAGTCTAAGCTTGTATTCAAAGAATGTTTAACTAACAATGCAAGCTAGAATGATGAACCGAGCCTTGGTGCATGCAATACAAGTGGATGCAAGCATGGAGAATGCTAAACAAAACATGATGCCCTAATCTAACCATCATAATCAGGTAAATAAAATGGAGAAAGACGTGGGGTTGGAAGACATGCACATTATTACAATATTGCGCCATCACACAGGAGGGTCTGAATAAATAAACTAGCTAACTAATTAAAGCTAAGCTAATTAATTAACTATTATAAACCCAAATGAATAATTTAGCTAAACTACTTAACTAATTATTATAAACCGAATAAAATAATTAGTTAACTACTCTAGGTAATTAAATAATTACAATACGAAACGAATTAGCTATTACAAAGCCACTACTTCAGGCTAGAAGTGATGGCCTGCCGTCCACAAAAGTGGCTTACCGGCCACTGTTGCTTGGTTCTTCCTGCTGTAACAAAGAGCAAAAAGAGCAAGAGCAGGGTATTCTTAAGGGTTGTTTTCACAACTCACCCCTCCTTATCATCAAATAGCAGCTTAAAGGAGTGAGAAAATTTGATTCACAGACCATCAACGGATGGACTTATGAACAAAGTGTGCAAGTTCAATGAATGCAACAAAAATAAGACTCTCAAAACCACCTCCCTATCATGAATGATCAAGGGAAATAGTTGACAATAAATCTTGAGCCGTTTGCATCACTCATGAGTATGAAATGACTCAAGACTTAAGGGTTCAATCAATATCCGATTGAACCCAAACCAAATTATTATCTTGCCCTTTTTTAGTCACCAATTTTATTACTCTATTTTAGTTATCTTTCAATTCTTTAATCAATTAAGTCCAAAAGTGAGTTTAAGTTCTGTAAAGGAGAGAAGTGTCAAACCAAGAGTTGGCTTAAGGCATGAGAGAGATGTCATGCCATTGATAATGAACCCCTAAAAGGGATTAAACCATTAAGCATGACTACCTCAATCTCAAGCTTAAAAGAACAATAAGTTTGAAGCAACTCTCAAAGCAAAACAAAAGCCAAGAAAAGAGGGAGATTGCAGAGGTGATTAAAGGTGATCACAAGTAAGGAAAGCATGAAATAAATACTATCAACTCCAATAGGATGGTGGCTAAGGCCTAAACCACCAAATCTATGAGGACAATTGCACTATAAGCATGCAATGCAATGCTCAAATGCAATGAACACTTAAAAATAGTCCTAAAATAGTGCTAAATAAGTCCTAAAACATGCTGGAATTAAGACAAAAAGAGCTAGAACAATAAGCTAAAACATAGAACATGCTAGGCTAGTAAGTAAGACACAAGGAGGGGAGGCTAACCCCTCCAATTTTGGACTTCAAAACATTACTTTAGCTATTGAAATAACTCTAAAAATCAGTGTTTAAAAGCTCAAAAAAAGATAGTGTAATGGTGGAAAACACAAGGGTAAAGGCCTTGAAACCAAGGTATAAAGAAAGGTGAACCACCCCTTAACCCTTATTGGCCTTAAACTGCAAGTTTTATCCCAAAAATAAAGAGTTTATACAACCCCAAAACAGTGGGAAAATAGTAAGAAAAACAGATACCTCTTGAAGAGAATATCACTTTCAAACAACAAAACCACACTTGCACACCCTTAAGAGCTTAAGATAGGCTCATAGGTACCTCAGCTCAAAGATGGAGAGGTTTGGTTAAGAGTGTATGGGCAAAGGTGTAAGAAATTTTCAAGAGAGAGAGAGAGAGAGAGAGAGAGAGAGAGAGAGAGAGAGAGAGAGAGTGAGAGAATTGTAGAGAGAAAATATTTTGCTCCAAAATTTTCTATCATTAAAAGCAAGAGAGGAGGTCCTCTATTTATAGAAAAATATTGCTCTCTCTTAGAAATATCAATACATACGTGTGTAAGAAGTTGCATGCATGTGTGCCAATAGTTGGCACAGCTGGTAGAAAAATATCTACAAAACACACTTGTGGCTACAAGAGGTTGCAGGCTTGAAAAACTCTAGTTTTGGTCCAAAAAATACAATAATAGATGTGTAGGGTTTGAAGGCTCAAAGTTATGGCATTCCGCTGAGGCCTCCGAGCACTTCACAAGCATATGCACTCATCATTAGGTGTGCAAATGATGACTTCCAAGTCGTAAGGGCGGTCAAAAATGGATTGTCTACACATTGGTGCGCTTAAGTCATTGTGTTTGCCATTTGTTATTCCTGGATGGTTTGTAGGAGGCTTGCCCAAAAGCTTTCCAAAAGGCTGACCAGTCGTGGGCTCTGCCATGATGGGAACACAGCCCTTGGATCTGGACTACCGCCGTACCGTTTGATCCTTCTTTCACTTCTCGGTGTTAGGTGTGAGAGGTATATTAGGTAGTCTTGGTAAGGTACCCCTATTTTGACCATTTGGCCTAGTTGCATATAAAAAAGCCATAGAGACTATTCTAAACTTAGACATGATGCTCACCCGCATGTAGGATTACGTGAAACCACTTAATTAAAGTAGTAAAACCCTAGTTCAAGACAAAACTAGGATAGGGTAACCCTACCCCCTCATAGGGGTGTTTTGGCTCTTTCATAACTGGTATGTGCTTTGCAGTGAAACTGTACAGGAATGTGCATATCGATTGCACAGTTGGTATCTATTTTGGTACAGAATTTAGTGTGGAGTACAATCCTATAACTTTGATCATGTCTCTGTTGATAAACATCTTAGTTAGGGTGTTGTTCAGTTTCTGATTCCTGTTTTTTTACTTTATTTCTTTGGCTAGGTAGTTTAAGTCATAGCTTCAAAAAGTTCGGATATCCCCCAAGTACTCTGGACCTGAGTCGGAAGACTTTGCAAGGCTGGGGATCTTGTTTGGGGACAACTTGTGTTTACCTCACTCTCATCAGTTACAAGACGAAGGAGAATCAGATAGAGTCCACCAGTCCAATTCTTACAGTAATCACATTTCAGCTCATCTATGTTCAGTTCGATTTAAGAACAGTTATCCACTTCCAGTCTGGCACGAGAACAGTCACCTATTCGAATGGCGCAATATCCCCCAGCCAATATGGAGGAATTAATACTCCAGTCACAGCAAATAATGGAAGCACTACAACATGATGCGACTCGCCAGGCCGAAGTTGCAGCTCGTCAGACCAAGGTCATAACCAAGTTACAATAACAGCCATCGCAGCCAGCTGCGGCCTCTATATCCCATGTACCTACCACAACTATTCTAGCACTCGGAGCCACTGCTAATATGGCCAATGTTCAAGATCAACAAAACAAAAGTAATCTAGTTTTTCTAGTCCCAATAGAGCCAATCCCGGCACAAGATTCCAAAGCCCCAATTTATCAAACCGAGGTTCTATTCGAGTTTAAGGTTAACCCAACTGCATTCGAGGCCAACAAATTGGGAAAACTATTCAAAAGAGTGCAAGGGGTTAACTCCATCCCAGACATAGAGGATAGATACACTGATTCTACAGTTATATTGCGAGATCGGTTTAAGATGCCATACACTGATCGTTTTGATGGTTCCGGGGATCTGATGGTTCACTTGTGACTGTTTTCAGTTATCTTGCGACCGATGGGCTTAACCAGACTACAAAAGTTGTCTCTCTTTGGTCACACCTTGTTGGGCTGTAGACACCCCATTTTTGACCGTCCTCAAGACTTGGACGTCACCGTTTGAACACTCGGTGATTATCCATGTTTGTGTTCGTTTGGAGTTCCCGGAGGTCTCGGCTCACGCGCCTTGCCTCAGGATCCCCGAACTCGACCCATGATGGGAACACAGCCCTTGGATCTGGACTACCGCCGTACCGTTTGATCCTTCTTTCACTTCTCGGTGTTAGGTGTGAGAGGTATATTAGGTAGTCTTGCTAAGGTACCCCTATTTTGACCATTTGGCCTAGTTGCATATAGAAAAAGCCATAGAGACTATTCTAAACTTAGACATGATGCTCACCCGTATGTAGGATTACGTGAAACCACTTAATTAAAGTAGTAAAACCCTAGTTCAAGACAAAACTAGGATAGGGTAACCCTACCCCCTCATAAGGGTGTTTTGGCTCTTTCTTAATTGGTATGTGCTTTGCAGTGAAACTGTACAGGAATGTGCATATCGATTGCACAGTTGATATCTATTTTGGTACAGAATTTAGTGTGGAGTACAATCCTACAACTTTGATCATGTCTTTGTTGATAAACATCTTAGTTGGGGTGTTGTTCAGTTTCTGATTCCTGTTCTTTTTCTTTATTTCTTTGGCTAGGTAGTTTAAGTCATAGCTTCAGAAAGTTCGGATATCCCCCAAGTACTCTGGACCCGAGTTGAAAGACTTTGCAAGGCTGGGGATCTTGTTCGGGGACAACTTGTGTTTACCTCACTCTCATCAGTTACAAGACGAAGGAGAATCAGATAGAGTCCACCAGTCCAATTCTTACAGTAATCACATTTCAGCTCATCTATGTTCAGTTCGATTCAAGAACAGTCATCCACTTCCAGTCCGGCACGAGAACAGTCACCTATTCCAATGGCGCAATATCCCCCAGCCAATATGGAGGAATTAATACGCCAGTCACAGCAAATAGTGGAAGAACTACAGCATGATGTGACTTGCCAGGCCGAAGTTGCAGCTCATCAGGCCGATGTCATAACCAAGTTACAATAACAGCCATCGCAGCCAGCTGCGGCCTCTATATCCCATGTACCTACCACAGCTATTCTAGCACCCGGAGCCACTGCTAATATGGCCAATGTTCAAGATCAACAAAACAAAAGTAATCTAGTTTTTCTAGTCTAAATAGAGCCAATCCCGGCACAAGATTCCAAAGCCCCAATTTATCAGACCGAGGTTCTATTCGAGTTCAAGGTTGACCCAACTGCATTCTAGGCCAACAAATTGGGAAAACTATTCAAAAGAGTGCAAGGGGTCAACTCCATCCCAGACATAGAGGATAGATACACTGATTCTACGGTTATATTGCCAGATCTGTTTAAGATGCCATACACTGATCGTTTTGATGGTTTCAGGGATCTGATGGTTCACTTGCGACTGTTTTCAATTATCTTGCTGCCGATGGGCTTAACCAGACTACAGAAGTTGTCTCTCTTTGGTCGCACCTTGTCGGGCATAGTGGCCATTTCGTATGCTAAGTTGGAAGATTCCGTTAAATAGAATTGGTAGGAGATGGCCGAAGCCATCATTGCTCAGTACTCTTACAATACACAAATTGAGGTCACAACTCGTGATCTCAAGGCAACACGTCAAGAGTCGAAGCAGGGTTTCTTTGAATTTGTGACAAGAAAGAGGGCCAAAGCCTCGATAATGACCACTCGACCTTCCAAGAAGGACCAGATCAGAATGGTCGCCCAGAATTTGCATGGCAAGTTATTGCAAACGATGATTGTCCTACCTCTATTTACCTTCACAGAGCTTCGTGAAATGGGAGTGCAAATCGAGGATGCCATGAAACAGGGACTTATCACTGAGGATAAGGAGCCAGCCAAGAGGCCATTTGTTTGCAGTTCTAATGCTGCCAGTGGTAGCACAGCTTCGAGGCCATCAGATGTAAGTGTTGTCACCACAACAAAACCTGCCAACCCCTTTGCTAATATAGGTCCACAAACCTCATCTAATCCTACCTGAACTCAGAGTAGGACTTTTAGCCAACTATACATGACCTTATCCAAAGCCATGCAGGTGATAGTCAAGAAATGACACCTCAAACCCTTAGAACCTTGCCGCCTTCCGGATCCTCTCCCACCCAAGCATAACCCCACAAAATACTGTGCTTTTCACTAGCAGCACGGTCATGACACCGACCAGTGCTTCTGATTAAGTCATGAGATTCAGGATCTCATTGATAACAAGGTTATCGCTCTACCTCAAAAACCAAATATAACTACAAATCCGCTTCCAGTCCATAATCAAGTCCCCCCACCTCAAAACCTTAACCTTATCCATACACTAGCCACCTCTTATGACCCCAGCGTATATATTAGTCCTTCCCACCTATTGAAACCAACGTTGTTCATCCCTGAGAGCATAGATTTTTGCATGATGGGTACGTTTAAGCCACAGCCTGAGCCTCACAATGTGGTGACAATACCCGGGGTAAAGGAGGGTTTGGCCTCAGAGTGAAGTATTGGCCCGTCGTTGGAGTGTCTTAAGGACTTGTTTGAAAGGGCATAGATCTAAGTTGATACATCGCATGAACCATTCAAAATAGACCTAAGGTGGTGCTACCAATCTCGGTAAACATCGTTGTGGTTAGAGACCTGAGCCAAGGGTTAGATGATTTTGCAGACCTCGAAAAGGATTTGGACAATCTACAGTTCTTTGATGAGCATGATCAAGGAGATGTACAGATTGGGTGGTTCAACCTGAACGGATTGACTGATAACATCGAATGGCTGAGTGATGAGCCAGACAAGGAAGAAGAAACTAGGATGAAACAAGAGGGAAAGGAAACAGAGGTAGCTGTAGTGGCAGGGAAGGTCGATGAGAAAGGAAAACAGTCGGAGGATATGTGCGCTGGAAACCCAACCCAAAAAGTGGGCGTTGTGAACACTGTAGATACTGAATAGGAAACTACACTGAGGCAGTTTGAAAGAGAAAGAAATGAAGACAGTTGGAAAATTGTAATTGTATGGCACCTTGTGGGGGATACTTATGATGTGAAAATGATTCAAGTAGAGCCGGACAACTGCTTGTTGGCAGTTGATGGCGAGTGGTGGAATGACAATGATTTGTGTCTGGCCCATACCGACGAAAGATTGGGGAGGTTACATCCCAAATAATACGTGATATGCTGAGCAGATAGACCATCTTACTCGCAGTGGACAGTACTTTAAGCCGCCACACTTGGATAAAGCAAAGCCATCGGGAAATGATCGGGAGGTCAAAAAAAAGAAGGAGAAGCAACTATAAGAAGAGTCAGTGCTGAAATAACTCAAGAAAATCCAAGTTGATATCTTTATCTGGGGTCTTCTAATGGCTTTATGAGTGCACCGACAAGCAGTATTGTCGGCAATGGATAAAGCTAAATTGTCCATTACTACTATGCCCGAGAAACTTGTGGTCTTGGTCTTTTTAGGTGGTACCTAGCCAATGCTTATTTTCTCTGACAAAGAGTTGCTGCCGAAAGGGTCAGCTCACAACTAACCATTATACATTTCTGTGGAATACAGGGAGAAGTGGGTGCCAGTGGTGTTGGTAGATACTGGTTCTGCCATTATTGTTTGTTCATCCCGTACTGCTTATGCAATTGGCCTCAAACCGGGAGACTTTGTTCCCAAAGCCCAGGTTATACGGGCATATGACAACACAAGTTGAGAGATCATGGGCACAGTGAAAGTGCAAGTCCAGGTGGGTCCATCTGAGCAAGAGATCGAGTTTCACATATTGGATGTACTAGCTACCTTTAATTTATTGTTAGGGAGGCCTTGGTTACATCAGGGGAAGGTTGTCTCCTCCACTCTCCATCAAATGTTGAAGTATCCTCATGGGGGAGGAGTAACAATTGTCTTTGGGAACTCAACCATCCATCTACCTTCAGAGGTGACCACGCCAGTGCTAGAGATCAACTGTGGTGATGAAGAGGTGTTCCTCTTGGGATTCACTCTAGCTGAAGCCCGGGTAGTGTAGAGCATTCTGGCCATGGACGAAGGCATGTACATCAGTGCCCAGTCCATTTACTTCATGAACAAGTTGCGGCATGTTCCGAGAATGGGGCTTGGCGAAAGTGGGCAAAAAGGTGTTACGACATCAGCCGAGGTGCCACATGACCCACATACCTTTAGATTGGACTATGTGCCCACCAGAGAGGATTGGATCAGAAAGGGGGAAGAGATGAGGGGCAGAGCCAAAGATAAGAGAGCTAAGAAACATTATGAGCTTGTTCACAGGCCAATCCGAGGGACTCTAAATGGACGTTTTGTTCGAGAGTGAAAGGATTCCCTTTTTGTGGCTTTCTTGAGCCCTGTGTAAATTCCTTAAAGAAGCACGTCCTCGAGTTCAAGATTTTCTTTGATTCCCAACTACAAGACAGTGATGATGAAAGGGCTATCTGTCCATTCTGAATCAAGTGATGAGCCAGAATTTAATTCCACTAAGTCTGTGGAATCGGAATCAAATTCAAGTCAGTCTGGGAAGTCTGAGTCTGGTACTTCTGGCGGGGGTAACCTGGATTCCAAAGTCCTGTCTAGGTTTTCATTCAACTTTTCTTTTGAGTCTGTAACTGAAGATCTGGACCTTTTGAATGAGAACTGTACAGATTTTGTGTATTTCACTGTACCGTTGGTTTATTGCATTGACTAAGATTCTCAGAATTTTAATGAAAACAAAGAGGAAGAAATTTCTCTAGCTTTGAAAGACTTGATTAATTGAGAGGAGAAGAGGTTTGTTAAGCCCTGTATTGATGAAATCCTTGCCATTAATGTGGGTATTGAGAAGTATCCACGCTTGGTCCAGATCAGGCCAATGTTGTCTTCGGAGGAACGCGAGCATTTAATCACTTTATTAAAAGATTTCAAAAATGTTTTCGAGTGGTCCTACAAAGACATGCCTGGAATTGATCCTGAGATTGTACAGCACCAGATCCCCCTCGTCCTTGAGGCCCGACCAATCAAGCAGAAACTATGCAGAATTCGTCCGGGTTGGGCACTGAAAATAAAAGAAGAGGCCACCAAGCAAATTGATGTAGGGTTCTTGTTAATATCCGAGTATCTGATCTGGTTGGGCAATATAGTCCCAATGCCAAAGAAGGATAGCAGGATTCGAGTTTGCATCGACTTCAGAGACCTGAACATAGTCAGTCCAAAGGATGACTTCCCATTGTCATATATTGATGAGTTGGTGGACCTTACTGTTGGCTATGCCTTACTCTCCTTTATGGATGGGTTTTTTTTGGATATAACCAGATTTTGATGGCACCAGAAGATAGAGAAAAGACGGCTTTCACCACCACCAAGGACTAAAAAGGCGGTGTGCGGCTTTCTAGGTAAAGTGCAATTCATAAAACGGTTTATTTCCAAATTACCTTAACTTGTGAACCACTATTTGGTCTCTTGAAAAAAGGAAAGAAGTTCTGATGGGATAATCGATGTCAGTTGCCTTCGAGCAAGTTAAGCAATATCTCCAACATCCACCTGTGTTGTTGCCACCAAAGTCGGGGAAACCTTTGATTCTGTATCTGTCGGTGACGGACTTGACCATGGGGTGCATGCTAGCTCAAGAATCTAAAAATAGAGTGGAGAAGCCCATCTATTACTTGAACAAGAAGATGTTGGATTATGAGACTCACTACACTCCTCTCAAGAAAGCTTGCTTAGCCTTGGTATGGGCTACTAGGAAGTTGAGGCATTACTTGTTAGCTCATTCTGTAATTCTGGTTTCAAGATTAGATCCCATCAAATATCTCTTTGAAAACCAGCACTTAAGGGTAGGCTAGCTCATTGGCTGCTTTTTCTCTCCGAATGTGATCTCAAATATGTTACGCACAAGTTAGTTAAAGGGAGAGCTGTAATGGAATTCCTGGTAGATCACCTAGTAGAAGGAGATGTGGTAGTAGAATACTTATTCCTGGATGAAGAAATTCTGCAAGTTGAAGAGGAAACATGGATGATGTACTTTGACGGAACGTCTAATCAGTACGGTTATGGGATAAGTGTGTTACTGATAGCACCCGATGATTCCCATATACGTTTAACCTTCAAACTCTAGTTTAAGGTGTCCAACAACGAAGCAGAATATGAAACGTGCATTGCTGGTTTGGAAGTTGCCCTAGGACTAGGGGCAATAAGGTTAGATGCCATTGGGGACTCAAACTTGGTTGTTTCTCAAGCAAACGGAGACTAGAAAGTCAAAGAAGAGAAGATGAAGGTTTATCATCAAGCCCTGGATATTTTGATTCGGAGGTTTGAAAAACTAACATTTACACACCTACTAAGAGAGAATGACTGGTTCGCCGATGCATTGGCAACTCTATCTACTATGGTAGACATCTTGCTAGAAGCTAAGATGCATCCGATCATCATCAAACAGAAATACACACCGGCCTATGAAACCATCATTGCAATAGATGCCGTGCAAGATAAAAACCCCTGGTATTACAATATTTGAAACTTTTTGGAAAAAGAGAGGTATCCACCAAGGGCAAATGCCAAAGACAAATGGGGAATAAGGCAACTAGCCGTCCAATATATCATTTGTGGAGGTAAGCTGTACAAAAGAGGCCATCTAGGAATGCACAAGTTGTGTGTTGAAGAGGAGGAATCGAAGCGCCTTATGGAGGCTATCCACGAAGGAGAATGTGGGGTGCATATGAATGGTGTGATACTAGCTCGGAAGATCCTCAGACAAGGATATTATTGGTCAACTATGGAGAAAGATTGCATTGGTTTTGTACGACGATGCCACAAATGTCAAATCCATGACAATCGCATGAATATCCCGCCGTCAAAGCTCTATAACATGACTTCGCCATGGCCTTTCTCAGCTTGGGGAATCGACGTTGTCGGTGCAATCACGCCAAATAGGTCAAATGGGCATGAGTTCATTCTGGTGGCGATTGACTATTTTACGAAGTGAGTGGAAGCTCAATCCTATGCCATGTTAAAGGCATCACATGTAGCCAAATTCATCAGAAACAACATCATCTGTCGGTACGGAGTTCCGAATGAGATCAGATCAAACAACGGCTCACACTTTAAGAAAGAGGTGATGGATCTTCTTGAAAAATACAATGTGGCTTTTCATAAGTCATCAATATACAGACCACAAACCAATGGAGCTGCCGAGGCTGCCAACAAGAATGTTAAGAACATCCTGGGGAAGGTGGTTGAGATCTACAGGGACTAACAGATAAATTGTTGTTTGCTCTTTGGGGCTACAGAACGCCGATTCGGACATCCACAAAGGTAACCTTCTACTCTCTGGTATATAGGATGGAGGCCGTTCTACCAATAGAGATTAAAGTGTCATCGTTGCGAATTATGGTCGAGTGTTAGGTAGTAGAGGCAGATTGGTAACAAAGCAGGTTTGAGAAGTTGATGCTATTTAATAAGAGGAGAGTGAAGTGATTGTATCATGTCCAGGGTTACCAGCGCAGAATTGCCAAGGTGTAGACCGCCCGAACTCTCTCCTCACGCCCCCTTTTTGGAGAGGGTGCGAATTGGGTTTTTAGCTACTACAGTTCGGACTCCAATCATGGTTCTGAATCTAATCTCATAAAGTGCAATGTAAGACTGATAAATCACCAAAGAGTCCAAATCCGACAAATCATTTTGGAAAATTGATTTTAATCAAAAAACGCCAAATATGGACTGCTTTGCCAGGCTACAGAGTCGCCACCTAAATATTTTGTTTTTGGAAAATTTAGGAAATCCTGGCTCATGCCAAAGGCCACGTGTTCGTCATCACCAAAGTTGCCTCGGCTCGGGAACTTGGGTACGAGAGGGGAAGGTCCTAAAATGAGCACCCCGCTCGCCCGATCAAAGGATCGACCTCTGCTATGCATGATATGTTGTTTTGAAAACACATGTGTTCTTATTCCTATTATTAGTTAATTTACTATGTGACGCGCACAACATACAAGTATAGACTAAATCACTCAATTCGGAATAAAACATCTCATGTTTGTTTTCGAAAATGGTTTGAAATTGTTACCCTCAAGTAGGCTAAAGCGCAGATTTGCCACCCCAAGTGGGCTTAAAACATGATGATTTGCCACAACCAAGTGGGCTTAAAACTCACATTTGATGAATTGTCCCAATTCAAGTAATCAAGCCTTCATCCACAGGCATTCATGCAATTTATCAAATAAGCACATAGCCTCATGGCAAGCAAGCTATCATGGCAACACTTATACTCATGCAAGGATGCTAAAGTGTAAACACTTACAGTGTACTCCAAGCCAAAACAAGAAACTAGTTAGAAATATGCATGATCCTAACTATGTTAAGTGCCTAATGCAACGCATGCAATAATGCAACTAAATAGGCTTGACTATCTAAGATGGCATATAAATGCGACAATTTGATACATGTATTCAAAGAAGTATTGAAATATGATGCAGTTTGAATAATGCGCCGAACCCAGTGCATGCAATACAAATTAATGATGCAATCATGAAAGCATAAGGTATGCTAATTGAAACGTACCCTAATCTAACCACTGAAAGCGGATAAATAAAAAGGAGAAAGACGTGGGGTTGGAAGACATTCACACACACACACACACACACACACACTTATTACAACATTTTCCCTCTCGATGGAGGGTCCGAATAAATATGCTAAGCTATACTAAGCCAAACTACTTATTACAAACCAACTAATTAACTAATCTAAGTTAATTAATTATTACAGACCGAATTAATTAACTAGCTAATCTAAGCTAATTAAAGCAATTAAATTAATTAACTGTCTAAGTTAATCAATTACAATATATTGAAATAGCTAGAAGCAACTAACTAATAAAGCAATAAAGAGAAGATGGCCTCGCGGGTGAGGGAGCCATGCATGCTCGGTTGGCGTCGTCCCAAAAACCCATTACCTTGTCTTCTGTTGTCTCTGTTCGCACTCACTTTGATCTCTGAAAATTATGCCAATCTCCAGATTGCCTTTGCTTCAACACAAGGACCTCTTAGTGGGCTGCCAGCCACTTTAACTGGCCGGTCAGCTAGTTGAAGTGGCCGGTCTGCCAGTTGCTTTTCCAAAATGCTATTTTGCTGCAACAGAGAACAACAGAGCCAAAACAATGCATTTGCAAGAGAATGTATGTACTGCCACCCTCCTTCTCATTTCTCAAGCTCAAAGGAGAGCGGCACTCGGCTCTCAAGCCACCAACCATGCATCTCAATGCATGATGGCCAAAGAGCTAAGCTTGCACAATGTTGATGAATGCACAAACAAGACTCGAAGAGTCTCCACCCTATCATGCATGATCAAGGGTATCGGCGACTAAGGAACGTGACACGTTTCATCATTTTGAGTATGAAACATCCCACATTTCTTGTATTTGGATTAACATCTGATCCAAACACATATGCAACACAAATGCTTATCTTATTCATGTTTTACTTGTCCAATTCTTGTTTACACATTTTAGCTTACCAATTAGTCCTTTAACCGGTTAAGTTCAATGTGCAAAGTCCTCTAATCTGAAAGACGGCCTAAGCTTCGAGTGCCTTGAGCATAAAGAAAGTATCATGCTATTGGTTAATAGAAATCCTCGAGGGATGATTAAAACAACTAGACATGAATGCCTCGAGTTCATGCTCAAGCCAACAAGGGGCTTAAAGCCACTTTCAAGGTGAATAAAAGTTTAAAACAATGGGTGCAATGACACATATTTCAGCACTGAAATAACATGTTAAGTGACCCAAAAGTCATGCAAACAACTCATGTAATGCATGTTAGAGGCGTAAAGCATCAAAGCTAGTGAAGTGTATTACACTAGAAGCATACATTATCAAGCTCAAACAATAAAACCAGCCATGGACAGACCTAAAACATGCCAAATCAGTGGCATGAACATGTTGAGATAGGAGCTTAAAAGACTAGGAGAACATGCACACATGTTAGCCCATAAGCAAGGCACAATACACAAACCCCCAAAAGCAATGAAGAAGTGAAGTATGTGAGAGTGTAACTACATTGTATACACTGAAATCATGTAAGAAATGAGGCTAAGGCATGCAAACAATTCAAGCAAAGCATGTTAGAGACTTTGAAACTTAAAGCTAGTCAAGGGTCTTTACACTATAACTATGCACAACAAGTCTCACATGGCCAAGACCACTCAACACAGAGTTAAAGCATGCAAAATCAGTGGTAAAAGCATGCTGAAGTTAGACTAACACATGCTAGAATGATAGGCTAAAGCATGAAGCATGTTAGGCCAACAAGCACAATTGCACTACAAGTACCAAAAGCAAGCATGAGGTGACCCAAACACCCAAAAAAAGAGTTAAATCATGTCAAAACAAAGCCCAAAACATGCTTGAACCAAGTCATAAAAGAGTAGAAAAGCTTGCTCAAGTATGAGGCCATCAACACAAGCAATCAAGCAACAAGGAGAGGGGATGACCCCCTTCTATTTTGGGCCTCAAGACCAACTTTCTATCACTGAAATTCCTCTGAATTTCAGTGGTAGAAAGGCCAAACAAAGGTCATCACAAAGGCTAAGGAAGGTGGCTGAAGAGGCTTTACAAGCCAAAGAGCAAAAGAGGGGAAACACCCCCTAACCAAACAAGACTCAAACCAACATTTTAAAGCCCTAAAATCAGAGTTTTTAAGAGGCTAAAACCAGCCTTAAAATAGCACGCAAAGGTGGTCAAGAACTTAACTAGAACAAAGCTTAAGAGGGACAAGAAGCTTACCCTTGAAGAACAGCAGCAAGGCAACAACAATTCTGAGCCAAAACAAAGTCTAAGACCTCAAATCAAGCTTCAATGGACCTCAACTCCAAAGTGAGGGTGTTTGACTAAGTGTCTTAGTGCAAATATGTGAAGAAAACACATTTTTAGGCTTAGTATAGAGAGAGAGAGAGAGAGAGAGAGAGAGAGATTTCAGCTCCTCAATTTTCTGAACCTCAAACAAAGGAGAGGGACCTCCCCTTATATAGGCAATGTAAGCAAAAGCTTGCTTGACAAGCTAAAAGCTTGTCTCTATCCCTCCATACATATGGAGGATAGCTTCAGTGCCCAATAGCTGGCTCAAAAGATCTGAAAATAACAGAAAAAGGAGAAAATTGGCCGTCAGCCAGTTCAAGTGGCCAACCGACCACTTTAACTAGCTGACCGGCCACCTCAAGTGGCTGGCAAGGGGAAAAAGTGACTGGAAAATGCCAAAAGTGGCCGGCAGGGCCCTCCTTCCCTCTAGACAAGAGGCACCAAGGTTTGGCCTAAAAACAAGGCCAAAACACAGAGGGTTAAGAGGCTCAAAGACAAGGCACTCAGCCGAGACCCTCGGACACTCAAAACGAGCACGAACATGCACAATCATCGCGCGCACAAACGATGATGTCTAAGTCTTAAGGTCGGTCAAAAATGGGGTGTCTACAGTTGCCCCTCTTTGACAGAACTCGGAAGTCATGAAATGAAGGGAGTGAATGTCAAAGCCGAAAGATGACCCATTTTTGACAAGGCTAAAGACTTAGACAAACAGACAAGATAACAAAATAGATGCGCCCGTAGGCAGGGTCAAAATGCAAATGACATGCACGATGCAAGAGCATAACTTATGATTGTGCAAAGAGAGCTCTAATGAAGCATTTGAATGCAAGTATTAGGCATGGTAAATGCAGCATTTTAAGCGAACGAATAAGATACTACAGTCTCACACAATTAAGTAGAAAGGATGTAAGAAAATTATGCAATCTCCACTGTGCCTCAAGTAGGAAAGGTTAAAAGCGACTATTGGGAATACCCGAAGTCTTAAACAAAACATCCCCTAGCGTATCGCACGTGAGAGGGAAAAGAAACACCTCGTAGCGTATCACACGTGGGAGATGGAGAGGCAACACCTCTCAGCATATCACACGTGGGAAACACCTCTCAGCGTATCACACGCGAGAGAGGGAAAGGAAACACCTCTCAGCATATCACACGCGAGAGAGGGAAAGGAAACACCTCTCAGCATATCACACGCGAGAGAGGGAAAGGAAACACCTCTTAGCATATCACACGCGAGAGAGGGAGAGAAACACCTCTCAGTGTATCACATGCGAGAGAGGGAGAGAAACACCTCTCAGTGTATCACACGCAAGAGAGGGAAAGAAAACACCTCTCAGCGTATCACACGTGAGAGAGGGAGAGGCAACACCTCTCAGCGTATCACACGCAAGAGAGGGAAAGAAACACCTCTCAACGTATCACACGCGAGAGAGAGAGAAACACCTCTCAACGTATCACACACGAGAGAGAGAAAGGCAACACCTCGTAGCGTATCACATGTGAGAGAGGGAGAGAAACATCTATCGGCGTATCACACGCGAGAGAGGGAAAGAAATACCTCTCTGATGTCGGTGTAGACATTGGGCATACCCAAATGTCTCTAACCAACGAGGTGTGGTGCAAGCACCGGGCGTACCCTAACACTTCCAACCAAAACAAGATGTTCAGAGGACAGGAATGATCTTACCCAGCCTCCCTCTGAATGAACCGTACATACAATACTATATGATTACATCAGCTTCAAATGAACCGTTCATATAATATCGTCTGGTTACATTAGCCTCGAATGAACCACACATATAATATCGTCTGAATGCATCAGCTTCAAATGAATCGTACATACAATATCATTTGGTTGCATCAGCTTCAAATGAACTGTACATACAATATTGTGCCGGCATAAGAAAGAAACTTTGACAGATACAATATAGTAGAGACACATGTTCAACGTTACATCAATAATCAATTCCAATACAATATAAACATGTGCATATACGAGGAAAATGAAAAGGTATATAACAATGCAAGGGAGACATGCGTAACAATGCAAGTGGAATGGTGCATAACAATGCAAGTGGAACGGTGCATAACAATGCAAGTGAAATGGTGCATAACAATCAATGCATATTTGATACAATATGCTCAATGTGGAAATGCGCGTCTTGACAAGACCGATTCAGTTGTAACCTCCAATTTACCTCTCAGAGGAGTTACAACGTATTTCAAAAAGGATACACCTTGTGCATTCCAGCCGACGATGAGTCACGCATGGAAGATATGAGTTGAAACTTTTGCAGAGACACTTTGAGCTGAAAAATGGGCTATTCTTGCACTTTCTTGGGAACCAAGGACTCAAAATAGTCTGAAAACACATAGGGAGTACACTGGGCCACTGCTGGCAACTTTTAAAAGCTGCCAGCCAGTTAAGTGGTTGGTCGGCCAGAAAAATTGGCCGGTCGGACAATTAGGGAAAGTCAGGGCAGTTTCGGCTTTTCACATGGAGATCTTTAAAAACCCAACTCCAAACCACTTTTCCTTACACACCCATTGCCGAAATCCACTCCTCTTCCTTCCAAGACCCATTTTCCTCTTAGATCCGGACTTTTCATGCGTTTTCCAACCCTTCCCGCGAAGTTGATTCATGAAAAATATTCAATTCTCTTCGTCTTGAACCGAACAAAAGTTGTTTTCGGAGCCTTTTCCTCCATTTTTACCATTTGAGGTATGTTTCCCTCAGTGTTTACTTGAGTTTGGCGCCCTTTTCCCGGGTTTTGGCTTTTTTGACTTTTCTCTTCCTGAGAGTTGACTTTTTGCATTTTTGCCCCATTTTGCTCATTTTCACCTACTTTTTTAACTTCTTTCCATATGGCAGACGACGCGCCACACAGCGAAGGTTCTCCTAGGGTGGAGGGGGAGCCTGAGCACATTCAGCTACCGCCCAGAGTTTAGCCATTTGACCCCATTACGTATCATCCCGTGGAGTCCTCCATTTTACCGGCTTTTCACAGTGTGCACCTGCGGACCTACTGTTACAGGAGTCGAAGTCCCATTTGTCCCACGATGCCCTTGAGGTACACACTGCACTTTACATTTTCTGCAATGTACTTTGTATTTCTTGCATAGTTCTCACTTTTGCACTGTATTTCATCTGCTCATTGTGCTCATCTGCTCATTCTGAAACACATTCACACATTGTATTCTTGCTCACTCTGAACACATCCACACACTGTATTCTTGCTCATTCTGAACACATTCACATATTGTATTCTTGCTCACTCTAAACACATTCACATACTGAATTCTTGCTCATGCGCACAGGTTGACTCCCGTTTCACCCGCGGGTACGGGTCTACTACGACGAGGAAGTGGTATTTGGAGCTCCCTGACGACGTCCAGCAGATCATTGACGAGGCAGGGTTTGGCCTATTTTGCATGGGGCTCTCGCGTCTCTTCGCAAGTAGGACCGTCTTGGGCACGTTGGTAGAGAGATGGTGGGACACCACCAACTCCTTTCATTTCTTTACCACAGGGGACATGACGATGACCCCGTATGACTTCGCGATGTTGACAGGCCTTGAGATGGGAAGCCAGCCAATCCCATATGATTCTGATATGGGTGAGTGAGAGGCAGCTTAGACTCATCTACTGGGGGCACACCCACCCATCTACCGATCATCAGGCTCAGTCTGGTATACCTGGTTCGCCGACCATTTCAGAGGGGGAGAGCCCATGACGGTCGAGGAGACAAAGCAATACGCTCGAGGCTTCCTGATGTTCCTCTTTGGCACTACCCTATTCACCGACAGAGCGAACACAGTGGGGCTATATTTGCTGAGTGCGTTAGTGGACCTGTCCCAGGTGTGACATTATGATTGGGGCGGTGTTGGCCTTGCCACTTTTTACTGCTATATGAGCTCGACCTCCCGCAGGAGCGAGAACATAGTGGGCGATTACTGGAGAGCCTGGGAGGTATACTTTACTATTCTGCTTCACATTTTTCTACCATGCTTTTTGCTTTGCATTTTCTGTATACTGCACACTGCACACCATACAGTGCACATTGCACATATGGTCTCATTTCTGCTCTTGCACTTGTACTTTCTATACATTGTGCCACACTTTGCTTTCTGCATTATCTGTGTTCTGTATTCTTACTGCCACCCTCTTGCTTTTCACAGCTATGGGTATACGCCTATTTCCCAGCGCTTGCCCCTGAGCTAGAGGTTGAGACGCCGACCGAGGTACCGTACTCACGTCAATACGATGGTCGGTGCCAGCCGAGGGCCCAAGAGACTTTTCCCTACCTACACCAGTACTTTGACACAGTGAGGCCAGTAGAGGTAATTCAAAACTCATAGTTTTTCCTGTTTTCAGCTTCACTTCATTTTGTATTTCTACTGGCAACTAATGCATTTGCTGTCTGCAGATCATATGGCAGTCCTGGTAGGTGATGCTAGAGTTTGCCCGATTCTATTTTACTGGGGTTCGAGGTGATTCCCAATATCAGATCCTGCTCGACGGTCCTGTAGGCCGAGCCTGGTTTCTTGGAGAGCGCTTCATGCTCCAGGTACTAGGCCTGCCTCTACAGTCGATCCCCTTACCGCCCCCGCCTTCTATGCGAGCCACCGAGAGTTACTCCCCTCAGGAGCTTATCGACGTCATGCGAGGCGCAGACGCAAACCGATACATCGGGGAGGGGGACTACACAACTTACATCCAGGCATACCTCATGCCTCCATTGGCAGGTGCTTGCGCTCTCGCAGGGAGGACGGATGATATTGCTTCATTGAGCAGGTCTCGTAGAGCAGGCGCTCCCTCGATGTGTAGGGCTCAGGCAGCGAGGGGTGAAGCTAGAGAGATGCCTCCCTCTAGACAGTGTGTCGTATGGCCGAATCCTCCGACTGAGCTGACAGGTTGGCGACTTGGTGGGGGACCTTATTAGATTCCGTTTGAGCCCCCATTGCCTGATCACCGATACGTCAGTACACTTGACTCACCACCGGTATACTTTATGGCTTTTATGCATTTCTGTTCACTCAGATACTTGTTCATTCATTCACACATGACTTCAACTTGCATTTGCAGTCTTCCATAGGATATGTTGAGGGGTTGCTCGAGGCGATGGCCTCGCTTGAGAGTATGGTCTTGCGGAGAGAGATAATGCTGCACTCCCACGGCATTCCGGTAACCCTTCAGTTTTCTTGTATTTTGGTTATCATATTTCTGTTGATATACCGAAACTGAACATTTCATTGCATTTAATCACTGTATGTATAGATCACATCTGACACGACACACTACATGCACATACTGTATCTGATCTCTGCATACACTTGCATAACATACTTCCACTTGATACCTGCTGATAAATTCAAACTGCCTTTTCAGGTCAGACCCCTACAGACAGGACCCTCTGAGCCTTCTTGAGCGGTAGAGAGAGATATTTCGGTGCATAGCTGAGGGAGACGTCGGGAGCTTTCCACACGCGATGACGATGGCGAGTCCAGTGGGGAGGAGGAGCCGACGAGTTCTCAGTCAGAGCCATCCGAGGGCGGAGGCGACGGCATTGGCTTAGGTTTTGAGAGTGGCGATGATGTCGAGGAGGACTCCAAGGAGGGGAGCGAAGGCAGTTCTGGTTCAGACAGTGATGCCGACGGTGATGGTACAGAGTCTACTCAGTCGAGAAAGAGGATAAAGAGGGCCTCTCGATCTTGAGTTGGACGGCACCGATTCAGATGCCTTTTGCTTTATTTTCTTTTTGCTAGTAGAGTTAGCGCATTGTACAACCTTAGGTAGTTTTATTTCCTTCAAAACTTGTACTTTTGGTAAAAAGAAACTATGATTGGAAATAAAACAACCTTTTGATCGAAAAGGTGTTACATTTCATATTCTGAGCATCTCACAACATCGCACAGCATAAAAATGAGATTTGATTTTTGAAAATTGCATGCTCAAATTGCATTGCCTTAATCAGGTAGTGAACGAACTAACAAATGAAAGAACAAAATAACTTAATAAGCAACACAAGGCCTTGATAGGCCAAACAAAGTAATTACAACTCGATAAACAAATTGCAACAACTCGATAAGTAAAACAACAACTTGATGAATGAAACAAATTCAATTCAATAAGCAACTTGCAACAACTCAGTAAACAAATTGAATTGAAACAACTTAACTAAACTACTGAAAAAAAGGGGCAGACGCATCTAGGGTAGAACAGAACACAGGTTTTCAGCATCCTCATCACAAAGGAAGACCCCAAAACCCTTTGTTGGGGACAGGAATAGGCTGTCAGCCACTTTGGAATTCTGCCAGCCACTTTTCACATCAGCCAGCCACTTAAGTGGTCGATCAGCTAGGAAAACAAGCCGGTCGGCCAGAAATTTTTAGGACGTCCAGATGGCTGCTATCTATCCTCCACTTAATGCCTTATCTTCTATAAAAGTTCAAGCTTCGTGATCTCCTCATTGTAACTCAATTTTTGCCCAAAATGGAGCATTTCTTGCCCAAAAACTGTCCGATTGGCTTGCAGCTTTAGATGGCTCAGAAAAGTTGAATTTCCAGGGTTTCGAAATAAATGCACTATTCACGCTGAGCCGCACCCCGCTGCGTTTTCTGTTCCTCCATGTCGCGGCTAGATGTTGGAACCCGATAACTCACATTTTTAACTTTGGCGGACACGAGATATGTCCTACTTTTGATGATTTGTAAGTTTTGATAGAATCTCGGTGCGATGAAGAGATCTTGCCCTAATTCCGTTTTGGCCACATCCAAGCCTTAGGACGGATGTATGGGCTTATTTTGCATGACGCTCGCTCTTTGATTCGCGTTGGGGAGTTGGACATCCTAAGCTTGGTTCATCGATTTTCTGACGCCGGTGACCTCATCGACCATTTTTGGCAAAGTTTTCGACGACATGCCCTCTGCTTATGCATGTTGTCTCATTTCTTGCTCGTCCCTGGCTTTGGAGGGTCCAGCATTCATTTGATTGAGGTAGTCCAAGGTTTGAAAGAGGGTAAGAGCTGCATTAGCATGGCACTAGCTGAGACTATGATGGGTTTGGACGCTTTCCACCACCGGGAGACAACCAGGTTAGCAGGGAGTCCACTACTTTTACAGGTAATGTTTCCCACCCTTCTCACATGTGCATTTCTCACATCACTCGGCCCTCAGACTCTGTTTTCTTTCAAAACCCTTTCTCACTTTTCTCTCTACGTACACCTCTCTATTCTTTAATCTCTTGTTTTTCATTCCTTCCCAGATATAGTTGATGGAGAAGTTGAAAGTAGTGGAGTCATGCCCAACATATTCGACACGCGGCTATTTCTTTTGGCAACGACTAGTTGATGCCCCAGATGAGGGATAGTGGTGTGAATGGATGTGCAGCTTATCTGCTGTCAACATTGCTTGGCGATGCCCCTGGCTTAATCTGCTGACGATGAGCAACAGTATGTCTTGCCAGACGGGCATTCAGTTGGTTGGCTTGACAAACTGTGTCTTCTACTTCCCATTTCGATTCCGGTACCAATTTGGACATGATCAGACTTGCTCGGAAGATGGGGTAGAGTACCCTACTGCATTTCCAGTCTGAGGCCCACAGCTAGATCGGTATGCCACAACATGGAGGATGAGAGAACTTTTGGCCCCCGTTCCCACTTTCAATTGCACCATTTCTGGCGAGTGCATAGCTTAGCTCGATGAAGAGGCACAGACCGGGCCTACTTTGGCATCAGAGGCCTCCACAAGCTCTAGGAGGGGGCGTAGGAACACTTGACTTATCCATGCCCCGAGTTTATTGCTTTAATCTATACTTTCAAGTTTTCTTTATGAATGTAATAAAAGCAATTTCAATTTGTATTCAAGAGTAAGAGAACTCTGTACTAAAATCAATGAAATTGAAGGCTGTGGTTGCTGAAAAGTTTTTGTTTGGTCTAAGAATGATCTAAGTTGTAAAAAGCTTAATTTGAATAAAATTAACTTTTATTAAAACTTTTCAAAACCATTTTTGATATGGATCACAACTGAACACACCCGAGATCTATCACAAAGATGTACAACCCCGGATCCAATCTACTGGAAAGTTGCCCCTAGTCTGAACAACACTGCACTGGAGATCACAACCGAACTCTTGGATGTCGAAAAGACAAAGATGACAAAAAAAAAATCACATGGACACAACTATTTTGGAAGTGTTTATGCCTGGACTTCATAATGAAGTTGCCTACGTATCCCGAAGATGGGAATCAAGCTATACGTAGTTCGGTTCAGGTTCACTCGTGTATTAACACTCTTCTTTTGTGCTCTAACTTTTGCCAAGGCCGCCCTTTCTGGGTTTTCAACCTTGCGAGCTCAATTTTTCTTATTTCAATTTTTTTGTGCTCTAACTTTTGCCTAGGTCACCCTTTCAGGTTTTCAGCCTAGCGAGCCACTCAGGGATAGTATTTTTTCAACTTGTCCATGTTGATTGGCTGGGAGAACTCTAGGCTATCTAGGTCCATAAGAACGACAGCTCCACCCAACCAGATAGACTTGATGATGTAAGGGCCAGTCTAATTGGGTCTGAACTTGCCTCTAGGGTCGTGGATGGGAGCTCAGTTGTCTTTGAGCACCAAATCTCCTTCTTTCAAATTCCTGAACTTAACCTTCTTGTTGAAAGCCCTGGCAATTCTGTGTTGATAACCCTGGACGTGATACAGTGCTTTCAGCCTGCTTTCGTCGAACCGTATGAGTTTTTTGAAGCTGCTTTGCTGCCAATCTACCTCAGTTATCTGGCACTCAGCCATAACCCGTAATGACGGAACCTCAACTTCAATAGGCAGAACAGCCTCTATCCCATAGACCAAGGAATATGGAGTTACCCCAGTAGAAGTTCGAATTGAAGTCCAGTAGCCCCAAAGAACAAATGATAGCTTATCTGGCCAGTCCCTGTAGGTTTCAACCATCTTCTACAGAATGTGCTTGATGTTCTTGTTGCGGCCTCAACAGCTCCGTTGGTTTGCGGCCGATATGTGGATGACTTATGAAAAGCCACGTTGTACTTCTTCAGCAAGTTGATCACCTCCTTGAAGTGGGAACCATTATCCGAAATAATCTCATTCGGGACCCCATAGCGACAGATTATGTTGTTCCTGATGAACTTAGCAACATGCAATGCCTTCAGCACTGTATATGATTAGGCCTCAACCTACTTTGCAAAGTAGTCTATTGCCACCAGAATGTACTCATGCCCATTCGACCCCTTCGGAGTGACTGCCCCAATTACATCAATCTCCCAGACTGAAAATAGCCATGGCGAAGTCATGTTGTACAGCATTGACGATGGAATGTTCATGCAATTTGCATGGATCTGGCATTTGAAGCATCGCCGAACAAAGCCAATACAATCCTCCTCCATGGTTGACCAATAGTAACCCTGTCTAAGAATTTTCCGAGATAGCATCACCCCGCTCATGTGCGCTCCACACTCCCCTCCGTGGACGGCATCCATCAGGCGCTTCGATTCCTCAGCATCAACACACAGTTTATGTATCCCAAGATAACCCCTCTTGTATAGTTTACCCCCGCAGATGATGAACTGAGCAGCCATTCTTCATATGCCCTCATGTCCTTGGCATTTTCCCCTGGTGGAGATAAGCCTCATTTTCTAAGAAGTTCCAAATATCGTGGTACCAGGGGTTTTGATCTTGTACTTCATCTATGGCAGCAATAAGCTTATAGATTGGCACAAATTTCTGTTCAATGATGATCGGACGCATCCGGACTTTGAAGGGATGTCTGTCATGAAAAATAGAGTTGCTAATGAATCAATGAACCTGTTGTTCTCTCTTAACAGATGAGTGAAGTTCAGTTTTTCAAACCGAGGAATCAGCACGTCCAAGGTCTGGTGATAGATTTTCATCTTTTCTTCTTTAACTTTCCAATCTCCTTTTGCCTGACATACAACAAGGTTCGAGTCCCCGATGACATCCAACTATTTTGTCCCTAGTTCCAGGGCGGCTTCTAATCCAACAATACATGCCTCATATTCTGCTTCATTGTTCGATACTTTGAACCGGAGTTTGAAAGCTAAAGGTATATGGGAATTGTCTGGTGCTATCAGCGACACTCCTATATCGTACCCGTACTGGTTTGACGCTCCGTCAAAGTACGTAGTCCAAGTTTCTTCTTCAACCTACAGAATGGCTTTATCTGGGAACATATACTCAACTGCTTCATCTCTCTCCACTGGGTGATCGGCTAAGAACTTCACTACCGCTCTCCCTTTCATGGACTTGCGCGTCATGTACTCTAGATCGAATTTGGAATGCAGAAGCAACCAACGGGCTAGCCTACCCATAAGTGCTGGTTTCTTAAAGAGATATTTGATGGGATATAATCTCGAAACTAGAATTACAAAGTGAGCTAACAGGTAGTGTCTCAAGTTTCTGGTGGCCCACACCAAGGCTAAACAAGCCTTCTCTAGCGGAGTGTAGCGGTTCTCGTATTCTAGCATTTTCTTGTTCAGGTAGTAGATAGCCTTCTCCACTTTATCTTCAGATTCCTGCACAAGCACGCAGCCCATCGTCGTCTCGGTTATTGATAGGTACAAAATCAACGGTTTTCCCGGCTCTGGCGGTGACAACACGGGTGGGTTCTGTAGATACTGCTTAATCTGTTCAAAAGAAACTTGGCATCGGTCATCCCATTGGAACTTGTTTCCTTTCTTCAAGAGACCAAACAGTGGTTCACAAGTCGAGGTTAATTTTACAATAAATCGTCTTATGAATTGCACTTTACCCAGAAAGCCTTGCACCTCATTTTCAGTCCTTGGTGGTGGTATTTCTAAGATGGCCTTAATCTTGGAAAGATCAACTTCGATGCCCCTTTGTGTGATCAAGAACCCCAGCATCTTTCCTGCTGTAACACCGAAACTACATTTCTGAGGATTCAGCCGCAACCGATACTCTCTGATCCGTTGGAAAAACTTTTTCAAGGCTGTGTAGTGGCCCTCTCTTTCCTTGGACTTGACAATCATGTCGTCCACATACACCTCAACCTCTTTATGGATCATATCGTGTAGAATCGTAGTCGCAACCCGTTGATAAGTAGCCCCAGCGTTCTTAAGTCCTAACGGCATCACCCTATAGCAATATATTCCCCATGGGGTGGTGAAAGCAGTCTTCTCCCTGTCCTCGGGTGCCATTACGATATGGTTATACCCGGAACATCCATCCATGAATGAGAGTAGCGCATGCCCCACAGTGAAGTCCACTAATTCGTCAATATGCGGAAGAGGAAAGTCGTCATTCGGACTACCTTTGTTCAGATCTTTGAAGTCCACACATACCCGAATTCTGCCATCTTTTTTTGGCACCAAAACTATGTTGGCCAACCACGTAGGATATTCAAATATTAACAGGAACCCTGCATCAATCTGCTTGGTGACCACTTCTTTGATTTTCAGAGTCCAGTCCGGGCAGATTCTTCAAAGCTTCTGTTGAACAGATCGGGCCTCTGGGTCAAGAGGGATCCGATGTTGTACAATCTCAAGATCGATTCCAGGCATGTCTTCGTAGGACCACGTGAAAACATCCTTGAAATCTTTTAATAAAATGACTAAGTGCTCGCGTTCCTCAAAAGGCAACGTGGACTCGATCTGGACCAGCCGCGGATCCTTCTCAGCACTAACATTAATTGTAGTGATTTCATCAACCAAAGGTTTTGGAAACCTCTCCTGCTTTCAATCAATCAAATGTTTCAAAACTGAAGGAATTTCTTCCTCGTCGTGTTCATCAAAGTTTTGGAAGGCTTGATCAATCCAATAAACTAAAGGCACATAAAAGTACTCAGAAGCAACAACTGTACTATTCTCATTAATAATGTCCAGTCCGCCTGATTCTTCGGCTACAACCGACTCAAAAGAAAAAGAAAAAGACGACCGGAACAAAACAACGGCATCTGGGTTATCAACCCTGGAAATATCGGACTCTGACTCAGAAGAACTAGAATCTAATTCCGACTCCACAGACTCTATGGAATTAGATTCTGGTTCACTACCTAACCTAGAACTGTTTGAAAAAAAGCCTTCCTCGTATTGCCAGACGAGGGAGGGTGCGTTGGATGCAGCCAGAATGCTTGAAGAAGGGCTCGCAACCGAGTTATCTTCAATCATGGAAACTAAGAAATCACCTGCCGAACACTCTAGAAAGTCTGAGGATTTAAGAGGAGACAAGCCAGTGCTACCCCCATTTCAAGTTCTGTGCCATCGGACTCATCCTCATTGCATTGCTCAACCACAGCTATTGGGTCTGTCTGCTCTTCCGCAACTTCATCCCCTGACAATTGTAAGTCAAAAAAGACCTCAATACCTGGCAAGCGCCGCCTATCCGAATTCAGCCATGGCTCCGGAAAGCTGTAAAACGGGGAAATCTTCCCCCTCCCGGACAAAGCGTCTGTTCAGGGTCCCTTGGATAGGTCTGTGCACTAGCTCATAGTGCTTCCCGGCTTTCTTAGCCCTGGCTCTTTCGGCCATTTCCTTTCCTTTCCTTGCCCAATCCTTTTTGGTAGGCAAGTAACCTAAACCAAAGGTATATGGGTTATGCGGCACTTCGGCTAATGCTGCGACGCCCTTCCGGCCACTTCGTCCCAATCCTATCCCAGGTATGTGTTGAAGCTTGTTCATGAGATAGACAGATTGTGCACTGATATTTAGGCCCTCATTAACGGCTAGCATATCCTGTACTACCCGAGCCTCAGCCAAGGTGAATCCCGATAGAAAAATGTCCTCCATGCCATGCTCAATTTCCAAAATTGGTGTAGAAACCTCTAGCGGCGGATGTATTGAGGAGTTACCAAAAACAATTGCCACCCCCTTCCCGTGGGGGAACTTTAGCATCTGGTGTAAAGTGGAAGAGACGACTTTCTCCTGGTGTAGCCATGGCCGCCGAAAGAGTAGATTAAAGGTGGTTGGAACATCTAAGACATGAAACTCAATGTCCTGTTACCCCAGGCCAACTTGAGTTTTAATCCGTACTGTCCCCATCACCTCCCAACTGATATTGTCGTAAGCCCGTATTACCTAGGCTGTTGGTGTGAAATCTGCGGGCTTTAACCCGATAGCATACGCCGTCCGCGAAGGACATACATTGATTGCAGACCCCGTATTAACTAGGACAACCGGTATCCATTTTTCTCTACACTTCACAGAGATATACAACGACTTGTTATGATCAGAGCCCTCAGGCGGTAATTCTTTGTCTGTTAAGGTTAAAGTCAGTGAAGCTCCACCCGGGAACACCAATCCCACCAACTACTCGGGCGTTGTATCAATCGAAAGCTTAGCTTTGTCCATGGTTGAAAGGACAGCTTGTCTATGAACCCGCGAGGCCATAAGCGGTCCCCAGATGGAGATGTTTGCTTGAATTTTCTTTAGCTGCTTCAGTACAACCTCCTCTTTTAGCATTTTTTCTTTCTGCCTCTCTGCTTCTTTGCCTTTCCCGAACCCCTCTAGCTGGTCCAAATGTAGGGGCTTAAAGTACCGCCCACTACGGGTCATATGGTCAACCTCCTCAGTTTACCAGGTGTCATCTGGTTGATTCTGCCCCCAGTCCTCGTCGGTGTGGGCAAGACGTAAGTCGTCGTCTTCCCACCATAGCCTCTTGGCAACCAACAGACAGTTGTCCGGTTCCGCCGTAGCTGTTGCTGTGTTCTCAACACATTCTATCCCCTCAGGTGCCTTGGCTTTTCTAGCGCTTTTATCATTCTCGATTTTCTCCTGCTCAAACCGCTTGAGCGCGACTTCTTGCTCCGTGTCTTCTGTACACAAACTGCCCAAGTTCCGAGCAAAATTCTTCGCACCGATGCTCTCCAGTGATTCTTCCTTGTTCTTGACCATTCCAGCCACTGTAGATGTTCTTGTTTTTTATTATCCCTGTTCTGATTGAGGCACCTCAACAATATCCGGCTCGTCACTGAGCTATCCTGCGTTATCTGTCGATCCATTCAAGGTGAACTAGTTGACGCTCACATCTGTCGGATCCTATTCATTAAAGAACTACAGATTTGTGTATTGTGCCTTGCTTAAGAGGCTCAAAGATAAGGCACTCAACCGAGACCTTCGAACACTTAAAACGAGCATGAACATGCACAATCATCGCGCGCCCAAATGATGACTTCTGAGTCTTAAGGTCGGTCAAAAATGTGGTGTCTACACAAGGCTTTTGACAAGAAAATCAAGTCTAGGAATCTCAAGGAAGGAGACATGCTGCTCAAAAATAACCGGGCTCTCATCCACGACCCCAGAGGAAAGTTTAGACCCAATTGGATTGGTCCTTATATTATCAAATCTATCTGGTCATGAGGGGAAATTATTCTTATGGACCCAGATGGCCTGGAGTTTTCACAGCTAATCAATATGGACAAGTTGAAGAAATATTACCCTTGAGAGTCTCGCCAGGCCGAAAACCTAGAAGGGCGACCTAGGCAAAAGTTAGAGCATGAAAAATTAGAAATAAATAAAAACTAAGCTCACAAAGGTTAAAAACCCTAAAGGGTGACTTTGGCAAAAGTTAGAGCGCAAAAGGAGAGCATTACTACTCGAGTGAACATGAACCGGACTACGTGGGCCTGATTTCCATCATTGGGATACGTAGGTAACTTTATCTTGAAATTCGGCTACAACCAGTTCCAACTCAACTGCCATGTCCATTTGATCAAGCCATTTTGGTCTATCGTGGTCTAGCTTGGTTGTGATACCTCTATTTCAGCAGAAGGGCCAGTTGCACGACAGAGCGTTGGTGATGAATGCAGTTATGGGCATTTGGAATCTTTTGATTTAGGGTTATACATCTTGAGGATTGATTTCGTGCGTGTCAGGCAGTGATCATTCTCAAAAATTATTCTAAAGAGTTTTAATAAAAGTTGATTGTTCTCAAAATTTTACCTTTTTATAACTTAAACCATATCGGGACCAAAAGAAAAAAATTTAGTGCTCACAACTTTAATTCCATTGATTTCAACACAAGTACATCCTTCAACTCTCTGATTGCAAATTGAAGTTGCTTTTACATCATAAAACTTGAAAATAAAGGTCAAAGCGATAAACTAGGGGCATAGGTAAGATCAGGTGTTCCTGCTTCTTCTGCTTGTGTCTGAACTGGCGTTTGAATTAGAAAGGGAAGTAGAACATGCAGTGCATGAGGCCAATCAATTGTATACCCGGTTGACGGGACATGTTGTAGCTTATCTCAGCCAAATTAAGCCAGGGGCAATGCCAAGCTATGTCAGCTACAGATCTGCTGCACATCCAGTTGCACCACCATCCCTCATTGAGAAAGTCCACTAATCGTTGGCAGAAGAAGTAAGTTCGGGTTAAATATTCGGGGCAAGGGTCCACCACTTTCAGCTTACCCATTAGCTATACCTGGGAAGAGATGAAAAACAAGAGAGATTAAAGAATAGAGAGATATACGTCGAGAGAAAAGTAAAGAAAAGGATTTTGAGAGAAAAGAAAATAGAGCGTGAGTGCCGAGTGATGTAAGAATCACATATATAAGGAATGGTGGGAAACAATACCTGGAGTAGTAGTAGACTCCTTGGAAACCTGGTGGTCTCTCGTCGATGAAAAGCATCTAAACCCATTAGGGTCTCAGCCAGTGCTAAACCGATGCAACTCTTACCCTCTTTCAGGTATTGGGATACTTTGATTAGTTTAATGCGGGCTCCGCTGTAATTAGGGGTAAGAAGGAAATATGTGAGCATACATAAATAGAGGGCATGTTGTCGAAAGCCTTGCCAGAGAAGGTTGCCTCTGTCTCCAAGGTCGAAGAACTGGTGAATCAACCCAAGTATATCTAGCTCCCCGTCATGAGCCAAAGTTCGAGCTTTGTGTAAAGCAAGCCCACACATCCGTCCCAAAGCCATGGCATGGCCAAAATGGGGTTGAGGCATGATTTTCTTGTCACGTCGGGATTCCAACAATGCTTGAAACTTTTCAAGAGTTGGACATATTTCCTGTGCTCTAAAGCGAAATACATATGTAATTGGGTCCCAACATCAGAAAAAGCGCGTTTATGTCAAAGCCTCAGAAATTAACCTTTTCTGTGCCGTCTAAAGTGGCTATCCATTCCATGAGCTTCTCGGCAAGGAAGAGTTCCATTTATGGAAGAAACAACGGCTAAAATGAAGTTCTGGTGAAGAAATGATGAAATAAGACCTTTTGTAGAAGATAAGGCTGTGAGTGGAGGCCAGCTGTCAGCCATCTGGTGGTTCACCACAAGTGGTTTGTAATGATCATTGGAGGTGGAAACAATATATACAATATCCTAAAAAACCCATCTTTGTGCAAGATTTACAGTTTAACATTTTTCTCATTAATTTTTTGAAGAAATTCTTATAACTAAGGGGTGTTTGGTGTGTGCACATTATCCTATTTAAGTTATAATTATCCTATTTAGGTCATATTATTTCTTTATTACATCACTTCAAATCTAATTTATATTTTACTATTTTTTTTTCTTTTCGTAAAAGTCAAAAATATATATTTATTTAAATCATCCCAAACATTTTTTAATTTTTAGTTTGCATGATTTATTGCTCGGCTTATCTCAACACAATCATTTATAATCTTATCTTTAAACGGAATGATGTTATACCAATCAATAGTTAATTTAGAGCATCTTTATCAAAGTAGCTAAATGATTAGTCAAATTGTAGCTAAAAACCTACTTTTTTATTTTAGCTAACCTTATTTTTCTTGTCATTCCCCAACAAGTCTCCATTTCTTTCTCCATTCAATTTAAATATTCCTTATTTATTATTTATTTATTTTTTCAGAAAAATTGTATTTTTCAAATGGACACTTAACGGCCATATTTTTTAAATAGAAACTTTTGTAACGGTCATATTTTCGAATGGATACTTTTGCAACGACCATATTTTTGAAATAGAAACTTCTATAACGGTCATATTTTCAAATGAATATTTTTGCAATAGATACTTTTCTAATGGTCATATTTTTTCAATATAAATAAGATCATTCCTCTTTAATTTTCATCCACCTCATCCAGTTTTTTTTAACATTAAGTCTTTGTTTTCTCACTATGCGTCACAATTCTGTACACAATATGATTCTCAATGAGTCTGACTCTGATGATGAGTTAGCGATAGTTACAGCAGTCAAAATGGGGGAAGAATCAACATCACGTCGTGGCTCTATACAACGTTGTGTGTTCATTAGGCGTAATACTTTACAAGGCCACCAAAGGCTTTTTCTCGACTATTTTGCTGAATCACCAATATATCCTCCGAATGTATTTCGAAGAAGGTTTCGGATGAATCATTCTCTTTTTCTCCATATTCATTCTACAATAAAAGCTCATGAACCATATTTTGTTCAAAATAGAAATGGTGCTCGAGTGCTTGGTTTATCCTCCTATCAAAAGATGATTGCTGCACTCAGAATGCTCGCTTATGGAGTAGCGGCTGATTTTATGGATGAATATGTAAGGATTGAAGAAAGCACTGTAATGAAAAGTTTTAAATTTTTTTGTTAAAGAAGTGGTTACAATTTTTTCTGATGATTATTTGAGATCACCAAACGGAAATGACATTGCTAGATTACTAACAATTGGCCAAAGTCGTGGATTCCTTGGGATGTTGGGGAGCATTGATTGTATGCATTGAAAATGCAAGAATTGTCCAACTGCGTGGAAAGGTATGTATTCTGGTCATATTCATGAACCTACAATTATTTTAGAAGCAGTAGCATCATATGATCTTTGGATATGGCATGCATTTTTTGGGTTACCGGGGTCTCATAATGACATCAACGTGCTAGAACAGTCTTATGTATTTACCAAGCTTGCTGAAGGCCATACTCCTTCTATCAATTACTCAATCAATGGTAATGATTATACAATGGGATACTATCTAGTAGATGGTATATACCGCAGTGGTCAACATTTGTCAAAACAATTCCATCTCCGCAAGGAAATAAGAGAAAGCATTTTGCTGCAGCTCAAGAGTCGACAAGGAAAGATGTAGAACATGCTTTTGGAGTTCTTCAAGCATGATTTGCAATTGTACGTGAACCTGCATGTTCTTGAGAATGTAAAACACTTAAGAACATTATGAAGGCATGCATAATACTGCATAACATGATTGTTGAGGATGAACAAGATGTTAAGAAAGCAGAAGACTACGACTATGAACAAATCGATGAAAATCCCCATGTATCTGTTTCACATGAGCATACAACTGAACTTATGGAATTCATTTGATGCCGTCATTGCATTAGAGATAGAGAAACTCATTCTCAACTACAATCGGACCTCGTCGAGCACTTATGGCAACTACATAGTCAATCATAACAACTTGCAATTCTAAATTTTGTGGCCACATGATGACAACGCATTAGGCTTCATTGTAATTTGAAATTGTCCAAGTATTTATAACTACATAATTTTTCTCTCAGGATACTTTAGAATTTTTACAGAAGGAGTTACATATTAAAGACACTATAAACTTCAATTGCAAATGTAAGATTTGATGCTGCTGCTCAAACTATTCATGTAAAAGTTTTAAAATGAGATTCTTAGTTTAGCAAGATTCAATAAAAATAATTATTTCAGAAAGGCAAATAAAATACATTTGCTATTCTCTCTCTCTCTCTCTCTCTCTCTCTCTCTCTCTCTCACACACACACACACACACACACACCTTCTTATGCTCAAATTTCTATGCCAAATAAACATACTACAAACTCCAAAAAGCAGCAATCAGGCTGTAATACACCAAGGGAGAAAAAAAATATGAAAAGAAAAACTCAAAACACCATTGAGATAATACTGAACATTCGAACATATTTTCAGGCACTATATATCTAAACCATTAAAGCTAAGTTTTTGAAGTAAAAAGGAAAAAGATTCAAAATTGTAAGTGAAGCTCATCAGTTTTCCTACCTAGGCGATCCATATGTCTTACATTTATTTATCAAAAACAAAAAGGTCTTTTGTTACTCATCAAACAATGCAAATGTCAAGCCTATTATCTTCTTCTAATGAAAACCAGAACCACTAATACAGTAGTAGTTGTCAATAAACAAACTGACTCCAGCTTGCAGTAACTCATCAGCTAACTCAAATTGACCACCCACAAGTAGCCACATCCTACATCAGCTCTGTAGCAATAGCAACATTAAACTAGCATTCACTCTGTAGCAAGAACAAAGTACTAGACTCACCAAACCACACTCAACTCAATATATAGCAGCATCAAACATCAGTACCATACAGCTCAGTAAACTAATTATTGAGATTCACTCCCATAGAGGCAACAAAGCACATTCCATTCAAATGGCTGGCCTTGCCAAACATTGAAAGCAGATCACAGATCATAGGGTTGGACTCAACTCCCCTGCCTAAAACAATTATGAACCAAATAACTAGAGGAGCCACCACAGCTGAGCAAAGCAGACCAACAAAATTGAACCTGAACCATGGCAGTCCACTAGTGAGCAAAGCAGTCCACAAAATATACCCTAAACCAAGGCCAGAGTTGCAGTATAGCAAATTTGACAATAGCCCTACATACCAAGGCCAACAGTAGAACAAATAGACAGCAGAGGAAGATGAAACATAATCTAAAACAAAGCAGCAGCAATTTGGCGATTGGTTCATGGAATGGTTGTTATTTACCCTGTTGCTCTCACTTTTTTGCTCTTTCAGGTTAGTTTTATTTCTTCACATAATCTATATAAAAATAATATAGAGCATTACAGAAGAATTCAAATAGGCCCAGTACCAACCATGGTATTGACCTAAACATTCTATTCAGATACTAAAATAGCATCACCATAGAAAGTCTCTCAAATGTACCACACTTCCAACTCAAATGGATTGGAGCCTCCATTTGAATTCTTCCCTCATGGAAACTTTACAACACTCATAAAAATTTCTATTGAAGGCAACAAACATACACATTCTAATTTATCAAGGCTTCCAAATGACTTCCTACACATTTGGAAGCCTTAACAGACCACAAAAGATGTCCAACTTCAACCAATGAACAAATAATCACCAAAAATAACAATGAGAAGAACAAGATACTTATAATCTAGAATATAGATGCCCCTAAGCAGTCATTTATTCATTTTCATAGCAATGTAAATCAATACTTAACAAAAAAGTGAACTGAACCATGGCATTGTTCAACAAAAACATGATATGTTTGCATATAACAATATATTCCTATAAAAACTAACTATTTAGTACTCCTTTGACTTTCAAGAATTTCCATTTGGCGGTGAAGGTAGTATTCTTGTTGCATTGGAGACAAACCATTTGTATCCATCATTATAATTCTCTCATCTTCTTTCAATTGTTCTGCTCGAATCTTTTCTTGTTTAATATGAAATCGCTCTTGGATTTCCTCTTTCATAATTTGAATTCTCTCTTGCTCAAGCTCTTGGTTAATACAATTCTGCTCTTGCTCTTGAAGACATGCTTTCTCAAGGATTTCCATTTTCTTGTCATTTGCTTTCTTTTTCTCTTCCATTATCTCATTCAATATCCCTGCATAATTTGAACCAGCTGAATCTTTACTCTTTCGTTTATTCAATCGCTCTTTAGCCTTCCTGCCTAGTGGCCTCTCCAAGTCTACATAAGCATCATGTGAGACATCATCATCTGCTAGATTTATCGCCTCTGGAGCAAAAGGAGAAGATGTTGCAGAAGTCTTCTTTTTCTTTGGTTTTTTTGTCTCACATTCCTCTAACCATTTTGGTTGGTACCTCAACACATTCCAACAATGTTCAAATTGAAATGATACTTTTTGGAATTCCTGATACATAAGTTTGGCCTTGCCAATCTAAAAAATTAAATGAATAAAGACGAATTAGCATGTTCAAACCAAAAGACAATTACATCTAATTTAGATATGTACA
>NW_021027544.1:2415329-2447783 GCF_004153795.1 Camellia sinensis | reverse complement strand
TTTAGGTCAAGTTTGGCAAGTTGTCAAAAAGTTAAAAAGTTACTCAAAAAATATGTTAATGGATGTACCACATATGACTGTTTACTGTACTGAACAACTGAAATACTGATTGAATTGAACTGTTTTCATTACTGTAAGGACATTCATTCTATACCCCTTTACGCATTATGTTATTCACTGGGCTTTAGCTCACTGTTTATATATATATGTAGGTGCTCAGCCGCCAGATCGGAGCTAGGAGCGTGGGTTAGACTCCAGTTTTGTCAAGCCAGCCTTTGTGCCTCACTGAGAGGTTCCGAGTTGCCATGCTATGGCTTTGGGGTGTCTTGTTTTTCCCCCGTCTGTCTCCATACTGTTTGGATTACTGTATAGACTGTTAACTGCTAACCGTACTGTTATCAAGGGATTAGGTCCCTGTACTGTGTGACTGTAAATTTTGTATAGACTGTACTGTTTGTATATGTGAATGCATGAAAAATCTTTTTGGCATACAGACTGACACAGCTCAATGGACATTATTCATTTACTGTATTGGCTTCCGCCAGGCCCTATACTCTGTTTTACTATACTACTGTTCTGCAGGCCTGTGGTAATCTCGGATTACTGGCCGGTTACGGTGCTAAACCCATAGGGCCGGGTTTGGGTCGTGACAGTGAGGTATGCATTGGTAAAGGTTGAGTTGGTCTTGATTTAGGGGGTGAGGTCTGCTGTGGATATAAGTAGGTTGTGCTGCGAGATATTGCTGTGTTGATTGCATGTTGGTGATCTGCTGGGTTGGGAGGGAGTCTGCAAGTCTTTGCTGTTTTAATTTTTGTTTCTACTATGAGGTATCCTTTGTATTGCTGCTCTGTTGCTATTTGTGCTATGGGCCTTTAGTTGGTTTCTCACCAACTCTTCTTGATGAGTTTATTTATATTTTGGGCATGCTTGCATTGCTCTAATACCCTTTTCTCTTATCTTTTATTAATGTAATAGTTGTTAGTTATCAATAAATGTTTCTTTTGCCGATCAAAAAAGTAATAATAAATGTCTCATATGAGTATGAATCTTACACTACAAGAAAACACACCTTTGGCGACTAAATTTTTAGTCGCCAAAAGTCCTCTTTTAGTCTCCAAAAATCAAATTTTCACTTTCCCCGACTAAATATTTTCGTCGTCGGTTTTGTCGCGAATACACGGTCGCCAATACGTTTGGCGACTAAAAAAGTTTTAGTCGGCAATATACATGTCTTCAGCGACCAAAACATTTGTCGCCAATAGTCAATTCCATTTTTGGAAATTATACATTTAGCGACTAAAATAGTGAATTTTTTTTTATTTATACATTTGCCGACTATTTTTTTCGTCGCCAATAGTCAATCTTTTGGCGACCACGGAGTTTAGTCGCCAAAAGCATATTTGAAAAAAAAAAAAATTACCTTTTGTGCCTGAGACCTCCAGGTTCCAAAGCCTTACAACACACTCCCCCCCGCTAGGCCACTAAACCATCACATGAATGTAATTGCAACATATATTATTTATATATTACTTTGACCGGTATTAATACAAAACTATATATATAAATATAATTATATATATTCAATATAATTTATGTAAAAAATAATTTATTTAGTAAAAAAAAATTTAGATCACTTTTGGCAACTAAATCCATTATTTAGTCGCCAATTCTATAATTTTGGGCTACTAATTAATTTTTCGTCGCTAAAGAAATATGTTCCGCCTAAAAACTACCCCTTTTGGCAACTAAACCTGTTTTTAGTAGCCAAAAACGTCCCCTTTTGGCTACTAAAATGAATTTTAGTCGCCAATTGATAGTTTTTAGCTACTAATTTTATTTTAGTATCCAAAAAGCTTGATTTTTAGCGACCAAACTGTTTTTAATTGGCAAAACACGTAGAATCGGCGACCAAGCTATTTTTTAGTCGCCAAAAGCTATACTTTTGGCTACTAAATGTTTTTAGTCGCCAAAAACCTTAACCTTTGGCTACTAAATTTTTTTTAGTCGCTAAAACTCCTATATTCGGCGACTAAACTGACTTTAGTCGCTAAAACCCTTATATTTGGCGACTAAAGTCTTTTAGTCGGCAAAAGTGACCAATTTTGGCGACTAATTCCATTTTAGTCGCCAATTCTACTACATTCAACGACGAAAAATCCAGTTTTAGTCGCCAAATCTGCTTTTTGTTGTAGTGTTATATCTTTGTGGAATCTACATCCATATGAGATATTTAATTAAACTTTTAATAATTTTTTTTTTTTGTATCTCTAATATTATTCGTTCAAATCTAGAGCGACTATAGTGATGTGGCACCAATGTGACAACACATTCAGTGCACAGTTGTCAAGACAATCAACAGCTATGCTATACAGTTTACATGTCTCAAGTTGAAACCATGTGATTGGACGAATTAAGTGGCACCTAATCATGTTCGAGTGTATATCGTTATTACATTAATTTGATGTAAAGAGCAATCCGTACCATAATTGAATTTCTGCAATATTTCTCTCCCTGTAACGGTTTTTTGATCAAGAGTTTTATATTTTGTTTTTTCGAAATTCAATTAATAGAGTATCAAATCCTTGGTTTTCTTGACTCTAATTGTTTTATGTAATATTTTTGATATTTATAATTGTTTTTCTATCTATTGATGAAAAGAAAAAAAACACACACACACGTTATCAAGTGGAGACAAATTATATTCTATGGTTGTTTCTAAACATGATTTTTAGATCTAACTCCTTTTAATATATGTTGATGTTTAAATCTCAAATTAGCTCTTGCACTACAAGAAAATACATTTTTGGCGACCACTTTTGGCTACCAAATGGCTTTTAGTCGCCAAAAGTTATGGAATTGGCTACCAAAAATAATGTTAGTCGGCAAAAGTCATCATTTTTAGCTACTAATTTTTTTTAGTTGGGCAATGTTGATTATTGGCGACTAAAAAAAATTTAGTCAGCAAAAGTGCAACAATTGGCTACTAAAAAATAATTTAGTCGCCAAAGATGCAATAATTGGCTACTAATACAATTTAGTCGGTAAAAATGCAACAATTGGCTACTAAATACAGTTTCGTAGCCAAATTTGTACTTTCGGCAACTAATTATTTAGTAGCTAAAGGTGACACCTTCCCCGACCACAACAACTTAGTAGCCAAAAAGCCTCATTCGGCGACTAAATGTTTTAGTGGCGGAAACATAACATTTGCCGACTGAACTAAATTTAGTAGCGAAATATAGTCACTTTCGGCGACCAAACAAAATTTAGTCGCCAATACTATCGCCGACAGGGTATAGGCGACGAGTTTGGCGACAAAAATTTTAGTCGCTAAATCGTTTCAGCGACTAAATATTGAACTTTTGGCGACCAATCTTTTAGTAGCCAAAAGTAACATTTCTTGTAGTGTTGCAATCCTACTGTTTCTTTTATTACTGCATATTCAATTGTGTATTGTTGTTGTATTTTGAATACATTTAAAATAGTTGTGAACTAGTAAAATAAAAATTCTTGGTATCTTTGCAAAATATCCACCAAGGCTGGTCACGAAAATTGCAAGGTAAGCAATTTTTTATTTTTGAAAGGTAAGGCTTATAATTTAGTGTTTGGTTAGAGCTCTGAAATTTGTTAATAAAATGAAATGCTTATAACTGAATTATTTATAGATGATTTGAAAGTGTATGTTATGAGTTGTTACTTTCCATATTTTAAAAAGTTGTATGAATAAATAAAATTTTGTAGCAGAGTGTCTTCATGCGCGAGTTATTTTTAGTGTATGTATATTTATTGTAATACATAACTAGTATTATAACATGAAGGACTTGTAACCCAATAGCATCACCCCAACACTCGTACAAACACAAAGGTTGTGGCTCAAATATCGCCGCTGACAAGTGTGAGGGAAGAGTTTTATTAGTTTCTATATACACCACCTATCACGTGTTGTAGGTTCACCCACCATGTCGCTTAGTGACTCTCTTTTTCCATATCTTTGAGAATATATAAACTGTATTTCATCATCTCATGGTGCAATAGTCATAATTCAATAGCCATGGCTTCAAGTCTTTGATATTTGCATAGAGTAATACTGTATAAATAATTATTTATAATAATAATATTTTAATATTATTTTTGTTAAGCTTTATGTTGTAAGAATTTTTTTCTAAATATGGCTTAATGTGACTTATATATGATTATACTAGATATCTCATTAAGCAAGATACATGTGCATCAATTAAATAGTGACTAATCATTGATGACTGCACCTATATATACATCATGTATAGAAGACAAATGGAGATAGTGTCAATGTATTGAATGTGATAGATTCATTAGAAATGAATCTTAGAGATGCATTATGTATCTATTATGAATGTAGAAGATACATTAATCTATCTAATGAGGTTGAATGAATTCTTTGATAGAAAGATTACTAATATAAATAGTGCAAGGTCCCAAATCACACTTTCTATCACAAAACTCAAGTTGCCACCACAAGAAGGCTCCCATCACCTAGAGAGAGAGAAGTGGTTTGAAGATGTTAGACAAATAAATGGAGATAGTGTCAATGCATTGAATGTGATAGATTCATTAGGAATGAATCTTAGAGATGCATTATATATCCATTATGAATGTAGAAGATACATTAATCTATCTAATGAGGTTGAATGAATTCTTTGATGGAAAGATTACTAATATAAATAGTGCAATGTCCAAAATCACATTTTCTATCACAAAACTCAAGTTGTCACCACAAGAAGGCTTGCATCACCTAGAGAGAGAGAGAGAGAAAGAGAGAGTGGTTTGAAGTTCTTAGACAAATAAAGAATTTGAAGATAAAAGTCTTCTATTCAAGGTTTTTTTCTCAAAAGAGATTTTCATATTATCATAGATCAAGGTATGTATACACTTATTTTATATATTAGAAATTCATATAGTTTTTATGTATATAATTGAATTATTATCAATTTTTAATTTATATTCCGCAAAGTTTTCTATCATATGTATGAATAGAAATGGTCATTTAGATAATATAATTTGCATATTATCCACAACTTGCTTACTTTTTCGATCAAACCTTAATTTGTCCTGGTGTTGACAATGGGCAATGAATTTAGGTATTCTGAAAATTTCAAATTTAGGGTTGGTTTGGGATGTTCTAAAAAAGTACACTTTTTGACTTATTAGCTTATATGGATTGGGTTTGGATTGGGTTTGATGTGATGTGTTAAAGAAGTGATGTGATTTAAATAAGATGATGTGACTTAAATAAGATAGTGACTTTTTGACTTTTTGTATTATTTGGGTCATGCCAAACTTGGCCTTAATTGATAAGAACTGTAAAGCCATTTTTTTGGTAAACTTGAAAAGCATTTTCCCAATTGATGGCAAAGTCTCTTAAACCAATTTTATATTATAATAATATCACTAATGTGATTAAAAGTTCAAGTCTTGTCGCAAGTTAAATTAATTGTAAAAGCTTGTTTGTTTTTAGAGTTAGGTTGAATATGATTGTTAGTGAGAAGCATAAAAAAAAATTGCATTTATTTGATGACCATTAGACTAAGCAAGAATTCAAGTTTATTTTGTTATACTATGATGCGATTAATCATATAAAATTACATAAATACCCTTGTTGTTTTTGATATATTTTAATATTAAAAATTATTTCCATATTAAATTATTTTGAAATGAAGAATGGTGAGAGTAAAAAATGGTGGAGGAAAGACCATAAAAACCACGTGAGTAAGTACATTAGGTAAAACAAAGAGAGCAAAATAGTAAATTCTTCCTTAATCTCAAGGGCTTCAATTTCTAATATCATCTCCCTGCCTCACTCCTAATCACCCATAGGATGGTGTTGGGACTATGAGTCCCTTGTTATAATTTGAAAACAAACATGATATTAACAAACCCAACACACTAGCAATCCCAGTCCGATGGCCTTTCTCTGAAAACAAAACGGCGGTCTCTCTTCCATGAGTTCATTGTAAATTTCTTCTTGCGCACTCGAATTTTTTTTTTAAGGGAAATTATATTTTAAAAAAAAACCTTTGGCATTTGATCCTTATAACAAAATACACTTTAAAATTTTAATTTTATCAATTAAATCATAAATTTTTTATTGTCTTCAATCAAAATCATTTTTTTATTTATGATAAGTGAAATCTACAGAAAAAGGTATTTTAGTAATCAAACTCAATGAAAAATGGTATTTTGAACATTTTGTGTATACTACATTGAGTTTAATGACTCAAATACCCACTTTTCCTATCGGTTTTATATATCATAAATAGGCTAATGGTTTAAATTAAAAACAAATAAAAAAATTGGGGTTTAACTTAATAAAATTGAAAAATCAATGTTTATTCTATTATAAGGGTCAACTTCTAATTTTTTACTTTTTATTTTATTTATTTATTTTTTTTTTTTATAATTTTTCCAAAAAGTTAACTTAGTGATGCTCTTCAAGCCACCATCCTCCAACCCTGAGTCTTTTGATTGAAGATTGCATTTAAAAAAGTTATTTATAAGAAAATTACAGTTTTGAAATAACTAGACAAGTACAACAGTTTTTAAAATTGAAATCACAATACTCTATCTTCCGGTTGAATATGCAATTTTGTAAAGTGTTGAGATACGATTGAACTCATATATTAAATCAAACCAAACCAAACCAAACCTCAAATCCCATCAAATGGGATCGGCTACATGAATCATTCTTTTCCACGCAGCCTTATCAAAGGCCATTTCATTAGTCAACTCATATATTAAAGTTGTAATTTTATTACAAGGTGGAACATAGGTTCAACTAGTGATTTCATCATGGAATATAAGTAGTTAAGTAGAATTCCCTTTGCGGGTTGTGATTTTATTACAAGGTGAAACATAGGTTCAACTAATGATTTCATCATGGAATATAAGTAGTTAAGTAGAATTCACTTTGCGGGGTGAGAGATGGTTTCTAACAAGAGGTAATGAGCAAAAGTGATTGTTCATGGTGGTAGATGGTCAAAGATAGTGACTAGACCTAATGTGATTATTGGCAAAAGTGGAGGCCGAAGGTGATTTCCATCAAGAGATGGTGGTTGAAAGTGGTTCCCACTAATAGGTCGTATATAAGTGGTGATCAAGCATATATATAAGAGATGATGGCCGAAAGTGATATTGACAAAAGTAGCTGGAAATGGTGGTGTGGGTCGTGGGAGGAAGAATAAATGGGGAAAAAAAATTCTAAACAAATAAAATAAACTTTACTAGTTCAAAAAAGAAAAAATAAAATAGGGTTAAATTCATCTTACCTCATTGTAGTTTGGGACTGTAGCACTTTTTTTGATTAGCAAACAAAAGAAAACTTTATTGATAAATATAAATATACAAAGGATAAAGAGATACATCAATAAAGGAAAAGAAGTGCAAAGATCATCAAAACATAACAATTTGATCCCAACTAGGTTGGTATCGTAAAGCATACTCAATCATATGCTAGCACAAGTCTCAATGTTGGTGAGAAACCAACGAGACCAAAAAAAAAAAATGCAAAACAAACAAACAAAATAACTCTGAAGTAGAATTAGAGGAAAAAACCAGCAACCAGCACCAGATCAATACACTAAAAAGCAAAACAACCACTGATCCTCTTTCAAATGCTTTCCCATGATAGGGAGTAGTTCGTATTATGCTGGTGTGCATCACATATGATTGTATACCTGGATTAGTTGGAGAGAGAGTAGTTGGTTAGGCAATTATATAGTTTGTTGCATAGACACATATAGATATATACATATGGTAGCTAGTATATATAAAGCTCTCCAATGTAACTGATTGATTGTGTGATGAATGAATAAAAACTCGGAAGTTCTTCATGGTATCAGAGCCCTGTTGAGCTCCACCGAGCGATCCATGGGTTCCTCTACAGAATCTTCATCTCATTCTTCTTCCATTCCGCCAAATCTCAACATGCTGATTTCGAATCTAAGTTCTCTTGTTACCGTAAAGCTTGATAACACAAATTTTATCATCTGGAATAACCAGATGCAAAATATTCTTCGTGCAACAGACTTGTTGAAGGTCGTCCGATGGTTCGTTTCCATGTCCTGTTGCTCATATTCGCAATTCTTTAGAAACAGAGGATAGCAATCCAGATGCGATTCAATGGCGGATGATTGATGCATACCTCTTGAGTTGCCTCACAGCTACGCTCTCACCTGCGATTTTTACATCAGTTTTTCACCTACGGTCCAGGTCTGTGGTATGGACTGCACTTGACAAACACTTTACGAATCTTTCTCGCTCACACATTCATCAACTGAAGAACAGATTGAATTCTGTTTCGAAAGGCTCCAATTCGATGGAAATCTATCTAAATAACATCAAATCTATTGTTGATCAACTCAGTATTGCATCTTCATTTGTTGATGATGAGGATATCATTCTTATCGCCTTTAATGGCTTACCGAATGAGTATGATTCTCTTAAGATAGCCATCCGAGCGAGACCTGAAAGTATATCTATGGAAGATTTCTCTTCTTTGCTCTGCTCAGAAGCTCTTCATATTGAAGGCAAGTTGCAACACAACTCAGATCTTCATTTTGCTCATGCAACACAGCGAGATTCCAGTGCCAATGCTTCCAAAGGTTATGTTTCCTATCATAATAATCGTGGCTCTTCTCGTGGTGATTCTTGAGGCACTTTTCGTGCAAATCGATTTAGTTCTAATCGCTACTCTTCTTTTCGAGGAGGTCAATCTCAAAATCGTACCAGATCATCTTTTGGAACCATTTGCCAGATTTGTGGAAAAGCTAATCACTCTGCTTCTGAGTGTTGGCATCGGCTTGATCTTCAATATCAGCCACAATCACCTCAGTCTCAACAATCACCTCATGCTTCTTCATCTGGTGCTTCTGTGCCTCATCAATCCAAGGCTTTTTTCACTACCATACCTGATGACACTGCCTTTCATGCTTCTAGTCCTTGGTTCTTGGACTCTGCTGCTTCTGACCATGTCACAAATGACCTTCATAATCTGAATTCTTATTAGTCCTATACTGGTTCTGATCAAGATACCATTGGCAAAGAAGCTTCTCTTCCTATACATCACACTGGCAAAGGTATTCTCCCCACCCCACACCACTCTTTTAAGCTTGCGAAAGTTCTTCATGTATCTTCCATGCAGTCCAATTTGCTGTCTGTTCAAGAGTTCACCAAAGACAATGATTGCTCCAAAATTTTTGATAAATCTACCTTTTCCATCCAGGATAATCGTTCTAAAGCAATTCTTCACAAAGGTTTTCATGCTAATGGCCTCTACTATTTTCCTGTGGTTTCTTGTCATTCTCCACATGTTTTTGCTGCCTCATCAACATCTCTTTCCACTGCAGCTATATGGCACAAAAGACTCGACCATCCTTCATTTGCAAAATTTCAATTACTGAAATCTCAATTGTCATTGCCTCATCCTTTCAATAAAACTGATTTGTCTTGTGTTGAGTGTTCCATTTCTAAATGTCATAGACTTGCATTTGTCCTTTCTAATTCCAAAACTGATGTTCCATTAGCTTTAATTCACACTGATGTTTAGGGATCGTTTAATTGTTCCTTTAGTGCTTATTGCTATTATGTGTTGTCTGTTGATGATCATAGTCGCTTTACATGGATTTATCCTCTTGTTTATAAAAGCAAAGTATTTTCTAAATTCATGATGTTTAAAGCATTTGTGGAAAAACAATTTGGCTTTCCTCTTAAAATACTTCGCTCAGATGGGGGTGGTGAATTTATCAATACTCAAATGCAAGATTTTTTGAATTCTCATGGTATTCTTCATCAATTTTCTTGTCCCCACACTCCCTCTCAAAATGGAGTTACAGAGAGGAAGCATTTACACATCACTGAAACAGCCATAGCCCTGTTACATCAATCTTCTTTACCCCTATCCTATTGGTTTGAGGCTATTGCTACAGCCACCTATCTCATTAATAGGCTTCCTGGTGCTTCTCTCTCTAACCGTTCCCCTTTTGAACTACTATTCCACATTAAACCAGATTACTCTCATCTTAAAGTGTTTGGTTGCTTGTGCTTCCCCTGGCTTAAGCCTTATTCTTCTCATAAATTGGCACCTAAATCTGAGTCTTGTGTTTTTCTGGGCTATCACCCTTCTATCAAAGGCTACCATTGCCTCAATCCTCTTACACGTAAAATCTTACTCTCTTGCCATGTCACATTTCAAGAGTCCTCTTTTCCATTTTCAGGTCTTTCTTCTATACCTCCCCTTTATCTCCTTACTTTACAATCCTTCTTTTGGTTTTCCACACCTAAGCCTACCTCTATCCCATCCCCATCCCCTATATCTCTGCAGCCTTCTTTTGTCTCCTTACTTACAGCCCCAGAACCAGACCTGCTCGCCCCACAGTCACCCTTCCTCACATCCCCACTGTTGCAGCCTCTGCTGCCGACAGAGCCGCAGTTGCAGCCGCAGCCTCTGCTGCCGTAACTTGCTCATTCATTATAGTCTATTCCTATTGATTCTCTTACTGTGGTGCTCCCTCTTTCTCCTCCCTCTTCCACTACTAATACTCATTCCATGACAACTAGGTCCAAGTCAAAATCTCTGGCCTACTTCCCTCTTTCGGCTCATATTTCTTCTCTTGATCAGTCTGAACCTTCTTCCTACACGGCTACTTTTAACTCTCCACCCTGGTTCAAGGCCATGCTAGATGAATTTAATGCTCTTCAAAAGCATGGCACAAGGTCTCTTCTTCCTCTTCCTCTTTCCAAGCAAGCCATTGGGTGCAAATGGGTATTTCGCCTCAAACATAATTTAGATGGGACTGTTGCTTGCCACAAAGCTCGACTAGTGGCCAAGGGTTTTCTTTAACAATATGGTATCGATTTTCAGGACACATTTAGTCCTGTTGCCAAACAACAAACCATTCGCATTCTTCTTTGTCTAGCTCTCCATCATCATTGGCCCATCAAACAAGTGGATATTAGTAATGCCTTTCTTCATGGTCAACTTCAAGAGGAGGTTTACATGGAATAACCTCCTGGCTTTATTGATCCTACCAAACCTTCCTTGGTGTGTCATCTTCACAAAGCTCTCTACGTTTTGAAACAAGCCCCTAGGGCTTGGTTCTCCACATTCTTAACTTTTCTCTTCTCTCAAGGGTTTATCCAAAGCAAATGTGATTCACCCTTGTTTGTTCATAAAACCCCTTATTCTCTTACCTACCTTTTGATATATGTTGATGACATCCTACTAACTAGTTCAAATGAGTCTTACATTCAAACTCTCTTAACTGCCATGCATCACACTTTTTCCATGAAGGACTTGGGCTCTCTGTCCTATTTTCTGGGTATTTCAGTCCAATCCTTCCCTTCTGAGTTTTTTCTCTCCCAAACAAAATATGCCACAGACTTATTAGCTAAGGCCGGCATGGTTGACTGCAAACCTTGTGCCGCCCCTATCTCTCTGAAACTTCATATTTCCTCTGATTTCTCTCTTCCTTATCCTAAGTCCTCTCTTTATAGGAGTCTCACCATCACCAGACCTGAGCTGTCTTACGCTGTCAATCAAGCTTGTCAACACATGCATTCTCCTACCATTGCTCACTTTTCGACTGTCAAGCTGATCTTGCGATATGTTAAGGGTACTCTCCATTTTGGTCTACAGTTCCATCCCAGTCAGTTTCATTTGCACGCTCATAGTGACTCAAATTGGGCTGGGGACTCCACTGATCGCCGATCTACTTCTGGCTACTGTGTCTATTTAGGTACCAATCTCATATCTTGGTCCTCCAAAAAGCAAGCCACTATTTCCCGATCATCCACTAAAACTGAATACCGCAGTCTTGCTCACACTGCTGCCGAGCTGTCTTGGTTACAAATGCTTCTAATTGAGTTCTCCATTCTTCACTCTACTTCTTCTACGTTATCCTGTGATAACCTCTCCTCCATGTCATTGGCTACCAATCCCGTTTTTCACAGCCGATCCAAACACATTGAAGTCGACTGTCACTTTGTCCATGAAAGAGTTGCTTCCAACAAACTTCTCCTCAAATATGTTCCTTCTGCTGATCAAGTGGCTGACGTTTTTACAAACCCCTCTCTACTGCTCGGTTTTCCTTTCTCACTGACAAGCTCATGGTTTCTTCAACTCCCATTAGCTTGTGGGGGCATGATAGGGAGTAGTTCGTATTATGTTGGTGTGCATCACATATGATTGTATACCTGGATTAGTTAAAGAGAGAGTAGTTGGTTAGGCAGTTATATAGTTTGTCACATAGATACATATAGATATGGTAGTTAGTATATATAAAGAACTCCAATGTAATTGATTGATTGTGTGATGAATGAATAAAAACTCTGAAGTTCTTTATCCCATTATTCAACATCAACCAATGGACTTTCTCACCTGCTGCAAATTATCCACAAAGCCATGAATAGAATAAAACTTCCCTAGGGAATGAGTCTTCATCCATACTGCCACAAGCTTATCCAGGCTCGAACAAGATGGTTGAGCTCCATTAAAAATAATCAGTGTGTTTGGTTTGAGTTTTCTAGATTAAGTTTTTTGAAAATTGACTTTTTTGGTTTTTGTGCCTTTTTGTTTTTAGCGAATATTTTTAAAATTTTAAACATTCTTTTTACTTTTTTAGATGCACCTTACTTAGATGTATCTAAAAAGTAAAAAATTTGTGAAAAAATATTTTAAAAAATTAACAAATACATAAAAATATAAAAAATATACTGAATTCTTGTATTTTTTGTATTTTTGGTATTTAGTGAATTTTTAAAAGATTTCTTTTAAATTTTTTTTACTCTTTAGGTGCATTTATGTTAGGTGTGTCCAAAAAGTAAAAAAATTGCTTAAAATATTAAAAAAATTCAGTAAAAACAAAAAAACACGGAAAATAAGAAAGTAAAATTTTCTAAAAAGTGTTTTTTGAAAAGTGAAAACAAGCAAGGTGAATGTCATCCAAAAAACTACACAAGGCAATGCTTTCCATATTTGCATTTCACCCTTCTTGAATTTTCATCCCTTCCACGAATTGAGCTCATTTAAGTAGATTTTGGAGTTGCCCATTGGCATCCCCACCAGTTAATTATTTCAATCCAATTTAACCAAACTAGATTGCAATTCAACATTAGATAATCCACAGATTATGGCTCCGATTTGCAAAAAATACAAGTTATATCCACACCATTATTTAACACACCAATCCTTTGTAGATGCATAAGGGTTTTCAACCTACTCTTCCAAACCAGCCATGTAAAAAATTGTGCCTTTGGAGGGGCAAAATTATTCGAGATGAGGGTAGAAATGGCAACAGCAGGTCCTCATTAAGATTTACACCACTTTAAAGATGAACTAACGCTATACTCCCTTGAGCTATCAGCTTTCCAAATGAGTGTATCCTCTAATCCTGGATGCAAAGCTGGGCCTATCCCTAGACTACTATGCATTCTTGCAACTTCCTCTTCCTCCCAAGCCATAAACTACCTTCTAAATCTCAGATTCCAATTACAAGCACTGAGTTTGTTAGAAACAAAAAACTTCAAGGGCTCATTCTTGTCTAATGACAGATGAAAAAGTCTAGGAAAGAGCTCATATAACCTGATCCCTCCACACCAGTTATCTTCCCAGAATGATATCCTGCCTCCATCCCCTATTTTAATCTCAATATTTTCCATAAAGTACATTAAGAGCATAGAATTAGAGGACAAAGCACCAATGATATCACTCCATAAATTTGACATGGATACCATTGCAATTTGGTTAGGAAACCATTTATCCCCTTCCACCCAGTATTTAATGCAGATGAGGTTTTTCCACAGTGCATTCTTCTCAATTCTAAACCTCCACTCTTTACCCCCTATCGTTCAAATATAGTCAGAAAGTCCCCATGTAACTTTAGATTAAAGTGCTATCATTAGTTTTTCCATCTAAACAAACGAAATGTGTATTACATACAATTTTTTAGAGTGTGCATATTTTTTTTAATGGAAAATTAGAAAGAAATTAATACAACAAAAGGAAAATTTTACCCCAATTTTCTCCAAACCTAAAATTAGATTATTATATTAATTAAAATAAAATAAGTTAAACTAAAATATAATTAAGAATTAATTTAAAATATAATTAAATAAAATATAAAATAAATAATAATTAAGAATTGATCTAAAATATAAATAAATTAAAATTAGATTAACATGTTAGAAATTATAATAACTAATTAAGAATTTGGGATTAATTTTGACATAAAATATTTAAATTAAAATTAGATTAAAAAGTTAGTAATTGTAATAAATAGTTAAATATTTAGGATTAATTGTGATCTAAAATATAATTAAATTAAAAACAGGATAAAAATTTAAGAATACAATAAATAATTAAGAATTTATGTCATATTATTGAGAATCTTATAATACTTCATCTTATTCAAAACTGGAGAGTACACAAGTGTATATATACAGTGCAACAAAATATCTAATCAAATTTATACAAAATATCTAATCCTATCAGCACAACTCATGATTAGTCTAACTAACTATATACAAACTATAACAACTTGATATTCTAACCACCACAACTAATGCCATTGTAGCACTCTAACTTAAGACTACTATTACAGGCCTATGATGAACAATCCATAACAGACAGAGGCAGAGGCTGCAGTTCAGCTGGTGGGATAACTCCTTCATCCTCAAGCTGATAGGGCAAGGAAGCACTAACAACTTGTCACGAAGATAATGAAACCGAGAAGGGGAAAGAGGTTTAGTGAAGATATCAGCCACTTGATCAACTGTAGGAATATATTTGAGCTCAATCTGTTTGGCAACCACTTTTTCTCGAATAAAATGGCAATCGATCTCGATATGCTTGGACTTAGAATGAAACACATGATTGGACGCTAAAGCCATAGCAGACAAACTATCATACCAGATAACAGGAATAGCAGGAGAGGAAACATATAAATCCTTGAGTAACTGCTGGAGCCAAGTAAACTCAGCTGTGGCGTGAGCTAAGGTTCGATATTCAGCTTCAGTGGATGACTGAGAGACAGTAGCTTGCTTTTTAGCTGACCAGGAAATCAAGTTTGAGCCAAGTTAAACACAATAACCAGAGGTAGATTTTCGATCAAAACTGTCACTAGCCCAATTAGAGTCTAAAAAAAGTAGAAAGAGAAAAAGGACTAGGTGTGAAAGAGAGACCATGAAACAAAGTCCCCTTAACATACCTAAGAAGCCTCTTAACTGCTTGAAAATGAGCATTTGTGGGAAGATGCATAAACTGACAAGCCTGATTGACAGCAAAGGAGAGATTAGGTCTACTGATAGTCAAATATTGCAGACCACCTAGTAAACTCCTATACAGAGAAGGCTGAGAAAATGGTAGAGAATCAGCTCCAGAAGGCACTGTCTTAACAACCATAGGAGAAGAGCATGGTTTGCAGTCTTGTAAACCTACTTTGTGCAATAAGGCAGTTGCATACTTGCCTTAAGATAAGAAATAACCATGCTTATGAGTATGAACTGAAATGCCCAGAAAATATGACAGAGAACCAAGCACTTTCATTGAAAAAGCCTTGTGCATTTGCTGAAGAAGTTGAGCAACTAGAGCAGAATCATCGTCAGCTAGTAAGATGTCATCAACATACACCAAGAGAATGGTGAGACTAGTAAAAGTTTTCTTGATAAAGAGAGAAGTATCAGACAGACTATTTGTGAACCCTTGAGAGAGGAAGAAGGCTAAAAAAGTAGAGTACTAAGCGCTAGGGGCTTGCTTGAGACCATATAAAGCCTTCTTGAGTTTACAAACATGAGTAGAAGATTGGACAAATCCGGGAGGCTACATCATATAGACCTCTTCCTGAAGAATGCCATGAAGAAACGCATTGGAAATATCAAGTTGTTTGATAGGCCATTGAAATTGAAGAGAAATACTTAAGAATATTATGATTGTGGGTTGTTTAGCCAGCGGACTAAAAGTCTCACTTCCTGTTGCAAAAACCCCTTTGCCAGCAATGTAGCCTTATAACGAGCAATTGTACCATTGGAATCTCTTTTAATGTGAAAAGCCCATTTACACCCAATGGCAATCTTATGAGATGGAAGGTCAACAAGGTCCCAAGTGCCTTGTTGTTGAAGAGCTTGACATTCTTCCTTCATGGCTTGAAGCCACACAAGAGATTGAAGAGCAACCTGAATAGATGTAGGTTCAGTGTCAAGAAGAGAGGCAGTAGCAGAAAGGCATTGAGGAAGTTTGTGTTTGGATCTAGTAAGCATGGGATGTGTGTTAGAGACAAAAGTAGGAAGAGAAAGAGGAGGTAAGTCAATGGTAATAGAAGAAATAGGAATAGGCTGAGCAAGAGAAGCAGGAGCAAGAGGAGAAGAAGAATGACGCTCAGAATGAGCAGTAGATGTCACAGAATGAGATGGAACAGAAGAAGAACAAGAAGAAGGCTTAGAATGAAGCATAAATGAAGAAATGGGTGAAGAAGGCCAGAAAAATGAAGTAAGAGCAGACAAATTTGAAGATAAAGGAGAAGGAACTAAGGACTGCTGAGAGAAAGGAAAAAAGGATTCATTAAAGACTACATGCCTAGAAATGTAGACTTTGCCAGAAAGAGAATCAAGACACCTATAACCCTTAATAGTAGGATGGTAGCCCAAGAAAACACAAGAAATGGATTTAGGTGCTAGCTTGTGAGGAGTATAAGGTTTTGACCAAGGGAAACATTGGCAACCAAACACTTTGAAAAATAAAAAATCAGGTAAGGTATGGAACAACATTTCAAAAGGAGTCTTGTGATGTAAAACACTAGAGGACATCTTGTTAATAAGAAAAGTAGCTGTGGCAATGGCATCAAACGAAAAAGTAATTGGAACAGAAGAGTGATGAAGTAGTGCTATTGCAGTTTCAGTAATATATCTATGTTTGCGTTCAGCTATGCCATTTTGGGCCTGAGTATAGGGACAATTGCTTTGATGAACTATGCCCTGAGAAGACAACAAAGTATCAACTCTTTTATTAACAAATTCAGTACCACAATTAGTCCTAAGGATCATAAGTGAAGTCTGAAACTGATTTTCAATATAGGCTTTGAATACACACAATTTATCATACACCTCACTCTTGTAATTCAAAGGATAAACCCAAGTGAATCTACTATAACGAAAAGGTGCATTAGCCACTGTGAAAGGACCCCATACATCACTATTAACCAAATAAAATGAACAATTAACTGAGGTATTAGACAATTTGAAAAGAAACCTATGAAATTTAGAGACATTACAATCAAGACAAGACAAGTCCTTATTCAATGAAATTTTATTTGGTAAAAGAGCTGCCATATGATGAAGCTTTAGAGAAGATGGATGGCCTAATCTATGATGTCAAAGCAGATCAGACATAGGGGCAGTAGTGCTAGACTGAAAAACTTAAGGAGAGAATTACTCAGATTTGGAGTGTGCAGAAGATAAAATGAACTGATAGAGGCCATTGACATTAACACCTCTATGCAGAACCTTGTTCATGTATTTGTCCTGAATGACAAAAGTATTAGCATAAAAAATAACAAGACAATTATGATCTTTAGTAAGTTGATGCACAGATAAGAGATTTGAAGAGATGGTAGGAACATGAAGACAGTTTGAGAGATGAAAAGAATAATGTGGAGTGGGCAAGAGACCTTTACCTATGTGACTGATTGGTAAAGAGGAACCATTACCAACTTGAACATGTTCATGACCTTGATAAGGCTGAAATTGTTGAAGATTAGTCAAGTCATTTGTCAGATAGTTGGTGGCAGCAGGGTCAACATACCAAGGAGGTATGGAAGGATTAGAGGAAGGTTGTGGTACTGAAGCAGCATAGGCCTTCGACCGTGATAAAGAGGACTGTGAGGAGTTACTGTGAGAAGAAGGCTGAAAATTAGGATCCACTTGATGCCAACATTCAAGGGCAGTATGACTCAGACCTCCACAAATCTAACATCCAAAGTTAGAATAATAATTTCCTCTAGATCTATTATTATTGAATCTGCCTCCACAAAAATTATTATATCTGCTTCCTCTGTAACCTCGATAATGTCCTCTGCCTCTTGCGGAATGAAAACTGCAATTACAAGAATTTGAAGATTCATAACCAGACTGAGAGGAAGATGAAGATCCTCTTGAAGCAGAGTAAGCAACATGAAGATCAGTTCTAGTGGAATGTTTAAGTTTTTGTTCAACATGAATGGCCTTTGAACATAACAAGGAACACAAATTTTCCATCGTGACAGTCTCAGAACAAGTACGAATGGAGGTTTTAAAAGCATCATACTCCTCTGGTAAACCATTCAAGATTAGAAACACTAGATCCTCATCATCAACTTTGGTAGAGGCTAAAGCCAATTGATCTAAAAGCTCTTTGATTTGAGACAGATAAACCTCCATTGAAGATGATTTCTTGCAGAGTGTTTGGAGTTTGATTTTAAGTTGATGAATATGAGACCATGAAATTGAAGTAAACTGTTTTTCCAAAAACTAACATACCTGATCATTGTGATTCAGATGGAAAACAGAAGAATAAATGGATGAAGATAGAGTTGCAGTTAGACAAGTGAGCAAATGTGCATCAATTAGTTGCCATTTTGCACAACCTGGACTTGGAATAGATTTTCTAGATGCATTAATGAGTTCTGGAGATGGACAAGGATTTGATCCATTTAGATAATCCAAAAATCTAGGTGCTCTAAGCACATTTGTCATCTGTGTCTTCCATATGAGAAACTTGTTGGATTCGAGCTTCACTATGCTGAGAGAATTGAAATTTAAAATCAGTAAATTGAGATTTGATAGTAGAGAAGAATCTGCCATTGAAAAGCCCTGGATCATGCTCACAAGAGCTCAAACCTCTGATACCATATTGAGAATCTTATAAAACTTCATCTTATTCAAAACTGGAGAGTACACAAGTACATATATACAGTGGGACAAAATATCTAATCTAATCTATACAAAATATCTAATCCTATCAGCACAGCTCTGTAGACGTCCCCGAGCGCCCCGGGAGGAACGAGCTCCCGTTCCGTTCATATTGGGGTCACTACAGCTCAGGACTCTCAAATTTGTCACGGTTCTAAGTCTGAACCAAAGAGTCCAAATCCGGCAAATCGTTTTGAGAAAAAACAGATTTTTGAAAGAAGTGCCAAACATGGACTGCTTTGCCAGATACAGAGTCGCCACCTAAATATTTTATTTTGGGAAATTTAGGAAACCCTGACTCGGTGCCAAAAGGCCACGCGTCCGTCATCACCAAAGGTTGCCTCGGCTCGGGAACTTGGGTACGATTGGGGAAGGTCACTTCGTGAGCACCCCCGCTCGCCCGATCAAAGATCGGCCTCTACTAACCATGATATCTATTTTTGAAAACATTGTATGTTCTTATTCCGGTTATTAGCCTAGGTTACGAGGAGGTAAAAAACTTGCTTGAAGCACGAGCAATACGGGAAGTGCACTACCCTCGGTGGATTTCCAACACGGTAGTGGTGCCTAAGAAGAATGAAAAGTGGCGAGTTTGTGTTGACTACAAGACAGTCAACCGAGCTTGTCCGAAAGACAGCTTCCCTTACCCCTTTTTCCCTGGAAATAGAAACAACGCCGCTTCCGGCAGGCTTCCACCAGCCTAAGTTCACACTCTTTTTATTAGAAACGTGATTAGTAATCATGTTTCCCCCAGAGTTTGAATATAAATAGGAAACTAAAACGCATGGTTACTAAACATGCTTTCAAGAAAACATGTTTAGAAACTACATTTTCAATTAGTTTGGGAAGTAAGTTCAATATACCCCTAATTTTTTTTTTAATATGTTTAAAAAAAACCGTAAAATGGTTATAGAGGCCTAAGAATTTGTTGATGACTTCAAGTGATTGTCTTTGTGAGGAGAAATTAGGTGGGTACTGACGTGTCCATTGTAAGTCACTAGTCGTTTGGATGAATCATGGATGCTTCACCCAAGAAGGTTGGAGAAGAGTGGCCAAACCACTATATATTATTTGTTCCTGTCTTTACAATCTTGCTCTTTATTTTTAATATGTTAAATGTATGAGATGAATGTATGCATTTGAGCCATCATTTAAGTCTCTATAATTGTTTATGTGAATGATCATATATTTCGAAAGATCATGCGTATGTTCAATTGTGATCAATTGAGAATTGAGTCAGTATCCTTCCATTGAACTTGATTTCACATAAGCACTTTTACATTAGACTTAACAATAAAATAATTAATTAACAAATCAACTAAGAAAATTAAATAAACTGGCATGCAAGCCAGGGACTGCCTTGACTCTTCTCCGGGTGATGAATGATGCATGTGCGGGTTGCCTTTGCGCGGAAATCCATGGCGATGCCCCGATTAGCCTTTGTTTGCACTTTTTCTTGAAATGCGCGCCAAACTCTGAAAAGTTGCTGATTCTTGATTTTTGCTGCAACAGAGAGCAGGAAAGGGGCATAGCAATGTATTTCACAAATATATGCATGCCTCGATCCTCGTGCCACCAATCACGCATACCGATGCATGATGGCCGAGGAGTCGAAATGTGCAACTCAATATAAAATGAATGCACGTGTAAACACAACAAGAACCTAGCCCCATCATGGATGATACGGAGTGTCGATGACTTGGAATTGAGAGGCGTTCCGTCACTCGGAGTACGGAACGCACCTCGTTTCCCATGCCCGGGCTAACTCCTACCCCGAACACGATGCAATATGCATGACATGCATGAAATGCAACTAAGATATAATGCAGTATGCACAATGCCATGAAAATGAGATGCCTTGAAATGCGTGCGCACGGGCACGCAAACCGAGGAAATGCATGAATGCGATCTAAGATACAACCTAGTATGCACTATACTGTGAAAATGAGATGCCTCGAAATGCGTGCACACGGGCACGCAAACCGAAAAAATGACATGCGCAATGCAAATGACATGGAAATATGATATGGGCTTACACTAACATAAGAGAGCCTCAGCCACACTCACATAAGAGGCCGATGGATGAAAATGAAGTGCCTCGAAATGCGTGCTCACGGGCACGCAAACCGAGGCAATGACATATGCAATGCAATATGGCTAAGATGGCATATAGAATGCAACATGTACTTATACTAACATAAGAGAGCCTCAGCCACACTCACATAAGAGTCCGATTGATGAAAATGAAGTGCCTCGAAATGCGTGCTCACGGGCACGCAAACCGAGGCAATGGCATACGCAATGCAATAGCATGGAAAATGATATGAAAACATGCTAATGGAATTTCAGCACTGAAATGTGGGGGAAAACAGTCCCAAAATGAGGTGAAAACACACCCGATGCATGGAATCTCTCCCGAAATGCAAGATTAAGTACGTGAAATGCACACCCGATGCATGGAATCTCTCCCGAAATGCAAGATTAAGTACGTGAAATGGCTTACAGCTATACAAAGCATGCATAATTGGTACATGAGATGAAAAGACAGGAGCAAGGCAGCCTCAAAATAAGCATTTTTACAGTACAAATCATGGCCAAACAGCAAGCAACGATAGGGCAACAATGGCATGCAAAAATGGCCCTAAACATGAGATTATGAAGCAACTCACAGCTGCTAACTCCAAATAGGTTAGGGCCCTTCAACAACATTGAAGAGGGGCCAAAAATAAGCATATTTACAGAACTGTAAAAACTCCAAAACAGTATACAAACATGCTAGAAATGCAATGCAAAATGAGGCTCAAAAGAGGCTATAACATGAGGTATACAAAATATTCATCAAACAGCCAAAGACCCTTGATGAAACATGTTAAGAAGGTCAAAATAAGACTATTTCTAGGCCTGTAAAAAACCAAAAACAGAAACATGATAGGCTGCCAAAGCATGCAAGAAAATGGCATTCAAGGAGGATATTGAAGCAAGTGCAATATGGAGGGCTCAAACCGGGTTGAGCCCTTAATGAAAAGTGAAAAAGAGCTCAAAATAAGGCCACTTTCAGTTAGGGCCGGAGCTCAAATCAATAAGCATGTATGGCTTACAAAAGGTGCAAGAAATGGACCAAAAAGGGGGAAATGCTACTCACCCTTGAAGACCAATGCTTTTGTTGCTTCTTGGACCAACTTTGATGACTCTAAGCTGCTGGAGTTCCTCCCCTTGCTGCTGAAATGGAGTGGTGATGGTAGAGCTTGAAGATGATGAAGAAATGGAGCCCAAAACTTGAAGGAAATGGGGTGATATGTATGTATATGCTCCAACCAATCCTTCTAACCCTCTTTCTTGAGTTGGGAGGCCAGAAATCTATGCAAGAGAGGGAGAGAAGACTCTAGGCCAAAGTGGAGGGAATTGAGGCTCTTGTTCCCCCACAAAATATCCCCCGGATATAGATATTTTCTGGGGGAAACAGCTGTACAGCTGTAAAGTACACACAGTGAGGAAGCAGGCCGACCAGGTATTTTTGTTGCAGGTGGCCGGCCGGCCACCACCCCTAGCTGGGCCAGCTAGGGCAAAAGGGTCAACTTGATTTAGTGGCCGACCACCACAAAAAAGGTGGCCTCCCAGGTCTCCTCTTCACAACCCTGTGGTTCGAATTTGGAAACTCTAAACAGGAGAGAGAACAAGCCATTTTGAGGAGGGGTTCAAAAGGTTCAAATGGAATTAATGGCCGGCCAAAACTTTTAGGGTCCTCCCATGTGTGTATAATCACAAATATTGGTTTGGGTTGAAGAAAATGGCTCCAAGGTGTTCAACATTGGCTCGGAAGTGAGAAAAACGGGTGTCGGAGGGCGAAAATGGAATATAACTGGTTGCCAAGATAATTGTTGGCCTCCCACCCTCCAGTGACCTTCCTGGTGATGAAACAGAGGCACCTGCCAAAAATGAACGAAAACCGATGCAAAATGAATGCTCGGGGGCCAAAACACGCAGTTCGGGGTCCCGAAAACGGGCTGTTAAGCACCGAAAGTGGCATTCGGCCAGGAAATGGGTTTCTCCGACCCCAGTGTCCCTTGAAAGGGATAAATAAGATGTATGCCAAAAATCAAGAGCAAACGGAGATGGTTAGGCAGGTCCCGAACCGAGGCACACGGCCAACGGTCCCGAAAAACCGGAAACCAGACTCCGAAATGGGCAAAATGGCCTGCGGCAACAAAATGTAGCCCACGGCCACTGAGAGATGGTCTACTGGACCTCTCCCTCCCCTCAGGAAAAGAAACAGAGAAAACCGATTCTGGTTCGCAAATCGAGGCAAGGCACAGAAGAGGGTTCGGAAGTCCGGAGGCAGGGCTCGCAGCCAAAACTCTGAAACTTCTGAACGAGCACATTATGCAATATCACCAAGTGCTCAACTGGTGACGTCTGAGTCTCAAGGTCGGTCAAAAATGGGGTGTCTACAAGTTTCCTTTCAAAGCTTCGGCGTTCCCCCCAAAAAAATTGGGATCTAAATAGATCACTTTAACTGTACACATTGACACATGTAGATATATTATAAAATTAAAAAACCCGCAATGGTCGTCCGCAACAACACTCCATCTTTATGATTCTGATGAAACAACCAATATTCGTTGACTAAAGTTTATAAATCTGGTGATTATTTCAGTATTGCATACTGCTGCTAGAAAAAGAATCAAATTCCATGCCAGCTTAAAAGAAAATATATTTAATAATAAAATAAAATAAAAATAAAACCTATGTTTGTGTCAGATGATGATGTTTGACAAACTTCTGACACGAATATTAGCCAGCACATCCAATTCAGAGATGTAGCGGTATGGTATCCCCACCAGAGAATGAAGCTCCCAGAACCAAGAAGTAACCGATTTCAATATACACACATCAAACAATTCTGCTTTAATACCATACATTTATGGTATATATATATCTATTCTATCTATCTGAAAAGAAAATTTCCATATTTCATATATAAAATATCAAGGAGTAAGAAGATAAACCAAAAAAAAAAAAATATATATCTCTCTTATTTTCCCAATTACCTTCTGAACACCACATATATCATCTATATTCTGTCTATGAAACAAAACTTTCTATATCTCTATTATATATATATCTCTACCTGCATTTTACTAGTGTAAATCTTTATATCAACTTTCTTATATATAGTGGTGAGAAACACCTATTTTCATCCTTATCGACCAGTGGATGTAAACCAGAATGATCCTCATCTAGATTCCCATCCTTTACACCACCCTACCATACGTTTTGAGCCAAGAAGACAGGTCTTCTTCTACAAAAACATTTTCCATTTCCTCTTGTTTTTGTATTTGTTCAAATGAAATTTCCTATGCTGGAGGTTTTGCAGTCTTCAACATGTTCCCTAGCTCTTTCATTTTTTTTTCTTGTTTTACCATTTGCTTCTTGCAAAATCAAAAATAGATATATTACCTTAATTTATTCTCTTACTAGCTGCCCAGCTGGTTGATATTAGTGGTAAAGTCCAAAGCTGGACTTAATAAACCGAACCCTAAGGTTTGGTTCAAACATATAACGTAATTATAACGTTATTGGATGCTTAGTTTTATGTGGTAGTGCAGATGTATGACATGCTGAGAGGATGCTAACAGGGAGCAGAACCCCAATGTACATCCCAAAGTACATTGAAACAGAACTCAATACAACAACTTTTCTGACAACAATACATGTTTTTAATTCAAATGCATAGAAAAGCATTACCTCAATTCCAACGCTGTAATTGATTTACTTGACTGATTATTGACAATAATCAGTCGTTTACCCTTACCTCAATCCACCAACAAATATAACAATACTTAAAGCATAGAGATAGCATAGAGAGAAAGAGAGAGAGAGTGAAAGAGGTACCGGAGAGCCTCCATGGTCGAAAGCAAGAGAGAGAAAAGAGAAGACAACGGCAGTCAATGTAGTGAATTTGAGGAAACTATGAGTATGTAAGGTGGCTGTGGTGGTGAAAGCCCTAAGCCTTCGGTGACCCAATCGATAGGCACAATGTCGCCGATTCACAATCGGAAACCTACCTTGCGATGGGCAGATTGCGACTTGAAGACACTGAGAGAGAATGGGGGAAGGTAGAAATCGAGGCCAGCGTCCGGGACGAGCCAAGAGGGAGGGTAGGAATGAAAGAACAGAGAGGGAGAGAGAGACAAAAAGAATGCAGGAGATGAGTTAAACTAAATTACCCCAATCTGGTTTGATTGAGCATCAGACAGGTGTTGTGAATAGAAAATTACCCCCAATCTGGAATTTTTTTTCTCAAATTATCAATTCCCGCCCCATGTTCAATTTCACCCCAAACTTTTGCCGCGACCAATACTCTCAAATTAAGTCGCAAAAAAATAGTTCTTTCGCTGACAAATTTTTTAATCGCCAAATCTCAATCAACGGAGACTAAATATTAGTCGTTAAAAGTACTAATTTGGCGAGCTAATTCTTTGCGTTGCTGAAAATAAGTTTTTCGCGACCAATGTTTGGTCGCAAAAAATTTGCTGACCTCTTCCGTGACCAAATGTAGTTGGTCGGCAAAAGTATACCACTTTCTTGCGGCCAAGCATATTTTTTGGTCGCCAAAATATAACCTTCCTCGACAATAAAATTTGTCGCCAAAAGTTAATGACTCATTCGACTAATTAATATTTGCGTCGCCCAAACGTCATTTTGTTTGCAGGCCAAAAATATTTTTTAGTCGGGTAAAAAGTGGGTCGCAAAATGTGTAAATCTTGTAGTGGCCACTCTGCCCTATGTCTATGTTATGATGCTTTCATCACAAGCTGTAATAGGTAGTCTTAAGCTGGAGTGACACAATGTATCAGTTGTGTTGGTTAGAATAATCAAGTTTTATAGTCTTGTCTGTATAATTAGGTTAGACTAATCTTGAGCTGTAAAGACACCTCATTTGACCGACCTTGAGACCTCAGACGCTCACGCACTGAGCACTGGTGATATTGCATAATGTGCTCGATTCAGAAGTTTTCAGAGTTTGGCCGCGAGCCCTGCCTCCGGACTTCCGAAGCCCTCTGTGCCTGTGCCTCGGTTTGCGAACCAGAATCAATTTTCTCTGTTTCTTTTCCTGAGGGAGGAGAAGGTCCAGTAGACATCCTCAGTGCCGTGGCCTACTTTTGTTGCCGTCAGGCCATTTTGCCCATTTCGGAGTCTGCTTCCGGTTTTTCGGGACCGTTGGCCGTGTGGCCTCGGTTCTGGGACCGCCTAAACCATCTCCGCTTTGCTATCTGATTTGCATACATTTATTTACTCCCTTTCAAGGGACCACTGGCCTCTGGTCGAGGGAAACCCACTTCGTGGTGCCGAATCCACCGTGCTTAACAGCCCGTTTCGGACCCGAACTGCGTGTTTTGGCCCCCGAGCATTTCATTGCATCGGTTTTCTTCATTTTCGGAGGTGCCTCTGTTTCTCACCAGGAAGGGCACTGGAGGTGGAGGCAAACAAATTACTTTGGCAACCAAGTATATTCCATTTCGCCCTCCGACACCCGTTTTTCTCCACTTCCCAAGCCAATGTTGAACACCTTGGAAAAGCCATTTTCTTCGACACCCCAAACCACATATTTGATGTTACACCACATGGGAGGACCCATAAAGTCTTATGGCTGGCCATTAAATTCCAGTTTGAACCTTTTGAACCCCTCCTCAAAAGGCTTGTTCTCTCCTCTGTTTTAGAGTTTCAAATTCGACCACAGGTTGTGAAGAGAGACCTGGCAGAGGCCACCTTTTTGTTGGGCCGGCCTACCTAAATCAAGTTGACCCTTTTGACCCCTAGCTGGCCGGCTAGGGTGGCGCCGGCCACCGTGTAAGTTCAAAAGGTGAACCGGCCATGATCCTCTCAAGAAGGAACTTTTACAGCCTGCATAGCTGTTTCCCCCAGAAAATATCTCATATCCGGGGGATATTTTGTCGGGGCCAAGCCTTGGTCCTTTTTCCCCCACCCTTTCCTTCCATCTACTCCCTCTCCTTTTGGTCCTTTTAAACCAGCTGCAAGCCAATTGGTTTTAGGGGTTAGAAAAAATCACTCAAGGTTGCACACAAAATCCTCCTGCCACTTCTCTCTCATTTCTGAAAAAACTATCCAAGGGTCCAACACCACCATTTCTTCTACACCACCAAACGCCCCACGCCTTCCATCCTCCAATTCCAGAAGTTTGAAGGTATTTCTCCAAGGCCTAAAGGGTGCGCAAACTCAAGCCAAGAAGCATCCAAGCGACTTGTCTTCCAAAGGTAAGTCCTTATTTCCCCCTTTTTGAGCTTAATTTTGCAACCCATTCGTTAGCCATACATCTTTTTCTGTGAGCTCCGGCCCTAACTGAAAAGTGGCCTATTTTGAGCTCTTTTTCACTGTTTTCTTAAGGCTCAACCCTGTCTTGAGCGCCCCAATGTGACTTGCTTCAAGATCGCCTCCTTGGTCCCCTTTTCTTGCAAGCTTTGGCAGCCGAGTATGCTTGGTTTTAGTCATTTTACAGAACTAAAAATAGATCTTATTTTGGCCCATTCTTCATGTTTCATTAAGATGTCTTTGGCTGTTTCGATTAAATATTTTTGTTTAACTTTGTGTTATAGCCACTTTTGAGCCTCATTTACTGCATTTGCATTTCTTAGCATTTGGTATACTGTTTTGGGGTTTTTACAGTTCGCGTAAATATGCATATTTTTTGGTTCCCTCTTCAATGATGTAGAAGGGAACTTCAGTTTGCTTGTATATACCGCTTGCCTCTTTGGCCACACCTTTTGGCCCTTTTCTTGCATAAGAGCTTAGCCATATCTATGTTTGTTTTTGGAGTTTTACAGTTCTGTAAAGTGGATTATTTTTTCGGCCCCTCTTCAATGTTGAAGGGCCCTAAACCTATTTGGAGTTAGCAGCTGTGATGTTTTGCTTCATAATTCTGCACTTTTATGGCCATTTTTGCATGCCATTGTTGCCTATCGTTGCTTGCTGTTTGGCCGATGATTGTACTGTAAAAATTCTTATTTTGAGGCTGCCTTGCTCCTGTCTTATCATCTCCGATGTTACCATTATGCATGCTTCTGTATAGCTGTAAAAGCCATTTCACGTAACTAATCTTGCATTTCGGGAGACGATTCCATGCATCGGTTTGTTTTTCGCCTCATTTGGACGTTTTCCCCCACATTCGAGTCTGAAATTCCTTAGCATGTTTCCATATCATTTCTCCATGCTATTGCACTTGCTATGCCATTGCCTCGGTTTGCGGCCCAGTGACACGCCATTTCGTGAGCAACTTCATTTTCATCCTATCGGGACTCTTATTGTGAGTGTGCGCTAGGCCTCTTCATGTTAGTATAAGTACATGTTGGCATTATATATGGCCGATCTTTAGCCAATTGCATTGCCATATGTCATTGCCTCGTTTGCGTGCCCATGTGAGCACGCATTTCAAGGCCACTTCATTTTCATCCATCGCCTCTTAGTGATTTGTGCTTGCAGGCTACCTTATGTTAGTGTAAGCCCATATCATATTTCCATGTCAATTTGGCATTCGCGCATGTCATTTTCTCGAAGTTTGCGGTGCCCGTGTGCACGCATTTCGCAGGCATCTCATTTTCACAGCTATAGTGCATACTAGTTGTATCTTTTAGTAGATCGCATTCATGCATTTCCTCGGTTTGCAGCCCGTGCGCACGGCTTTGAGGCATCTCATTTTCATTAGCATTGTGCATACTGCATAAATCTTAGTTCATTTCAGCATGTCATTGCATATATGCATCGTGTTCCGGGGTAGGAGTTAAGCCGGGCACGGGAAACGAGGTGCGTTCGTACTCCGAGTGACGGAACGCCTCTCAATCCAAGTCACCACACTCCGTATCATCCAGATGGGCTAGGTTCTTGTTGTGTTTACACGTGCCATTTCATTTATATTGAGTTGCAGCATTTCGACTCCTCGGCCACTATGCATCGTATATGCGGTGATTTGGTGGCACGAGATCGAGGCATGCATATATCTGTGAAAATACATGCTATGCCCCTTTCCTGCTCCTGTTTGCGTAGCAAATGAAAATCACAACTTATTCGGAGTCTGGCACGCTTTCCAAGAATAACTGCTAAAACAGAGGCTAATTGGCGGACATCCCAGGGAATTTCCGCGCAAGGCAGCCCAGACATATAGATTCACAGAGCTAAGGCAGTCCCTGGCTTGCACGCCCAGTTCAGTTTTCTTAGTTAATTTGTTAATTAATTAGGCAATTGTACATATTCGGACTGTAATATTGGACTGACATTCTCTTTTATTCGGACTGTATATTATTCGGGACCCTCGCGCGGGGGAAAAACTGTAAAAGTGTGCGTGAGGTTGGATCGTATGTCTTCCGAACCCCACGTTGTTTCTCCACTTTTATTTACCTGCTCTATGATGGTTAGATTAGGGCATGTTTAAATACCATTACAGGATATTGACAGCACATGTTGCCCATCATTCATCTGTATTGCAGCACCGGGCTCGGCGCATCCATACTAACTGCATTTACTTTCAATTCACAATTGAATTACATGAATTGTAGTCATTCTCAGTATGCCATCTAGAATAGCCGAGCCTGCTATATTGCATTTTCATGTGTTTGCATTAGGCATTTTTGTATACCTTTAGGATCATGCATAAATTTCTAATGTGGTTTCTATTTGCTTGGATACTCGGTAAGTTCTATGCTTAGTCATACCTTGCATGCGTGTGAGTGACTGTCCATGAATAGCATGCTTGTCATGAGGCTAATTGCTTATGTGACTATAACTCCTGAATGCCTGTGGGGTGAAGGTTGGGTTACATTGGATGCGAATAAATCATCAACCTATTTGTTTTAACCCATAGATAGTTGCAAAACCATCTTTTCTAAGCCGCACCTGCGTGGCAAAATTGCATTTTAAAGCCTACTTGCGAGTAGGCAAACCATCTTTCAAATAAACAAACATGAAATATTTTGTTTCCAATTCGGAGCGACCCAGTCTATACTTATTATGCTGTGTGCGATCACATCAGTAACCTAGGCTAATAACCGAATAAGAACATACAATGTTTTCAAAAATACCCCTCATGGTTAGTGAGAGGGCCGATCTTTGATCGGGCGAGCGGGGGTGCTCACAAATGACCTTCCCCAATCGTACCCAAGTTCCGAGCCGAGGCAACTTTGTGATGCAAACGGACACTGTGGCCTTGCATCCCGAGTCAGGGTTTCCTAAATTTCCCATTTAAAAAAAACATTTAAATCGGTGGCGACCTCTTGTATCTGGCAAAGCAGTCCATGTTTGCACTCTTTCAAAAATCTGTTCATTTTCATCAGAAACGATTTGCCGGATTTGGACTCTTTGTCCAGATTAGAACCGTGACAAATTGAAGTCCTGAGTGTAGTCGACCCCAAATATGAACGCAACGGGCTCGTTCCTCCCGGGGCGTTCGGAGACGTGTACAGAGCTGTGCTGAGTAGGATTAGATATTGTGTATAGATTCAGATTAGAATTTTGCCCACTGTATATATGTAACTTTTACTCTCCAGTTGAATAAGATGAAGTTTTATAAGATTCTCAATTATCGGTAATCAAGAGGTTTTGAGCTCTTTGTGAGGGCATGATCCAGGCTTTCACATGGCAGATTCTTCTCCTACTATACAATCCATCCAATTTACTGATTTAAATTTCAATTCTGCTCAGCCCATAGTGAAGCTCGACATCAACAATTTCTCATATGGAAGACACAGATGACGAAAATGTGCTTAGAGCACCCTAATTTTGGATTATCTAAATGGATCAAATCCTTGGTCCATCTCCAGAACTCCATTAATGCATCTATAAAATTCATTCCAAGTCCAGGTGTGCAACAATGGCAACTAATTGATGCACATTTGCTCACTTGTTGCTAACGTGCAACTCTATCTTCATCCATTTATTCTTCTTGTTTTTCCATCGGAATCGACAATGATCAGGTATGTTAGTTCTTGGAAAAACAGTTTACTTCAAGTTCATGGTCTCATATTCATCAACTTAAAATCAAACTCCAAACACTCTGCAAGAAAATCATCTTCAATGGAGGTTTATCTCGTCTCAAATCAAAAGAGCTTTTAGAATCAATTGGCTTTAGCCCCTACCAAGTTGATGATGAGGACTAGTGTTTCTAATCTTGAATGGTTACCAGAGGAGTTATGATGCTTTTAAAACCTCCCTTGGTTACTGTCTGAGACTGTCACGATGGAAAATTTGTCGTTCTTTATGTTCAAAGGCCATTCATGTTGACAAAAACTTTAAACATTCCACTAGAACGATCTTCATGTTGCTCACTCTGCTTCAGAGACTTCAGTCTTCCTCTCAGTGCTGTTTAGAATTCTTCAAATTTAAGTGCAGTTTCATTCCCGCAAGAGCAAGAGGACAATTTATCGAGTTACAGAGGAAGCAGATGATAATAATTTTTGTGGACGGCAGAGTTGAATAATAATAGATCTAGAGGAAATTAATTTATTCTAACTTTGGATGTTAGATTTTTGGAGGTCTGAGTCATACCGCCCTTGACATGTTGCATTTCAAGTGGATCCAATTTTCCAGCCTTCTCTCACAGTAACTCCTCCACAGTCCTCTTTATTCACGTCGAAGGCCTATGCTGCTCAGTACCACAACCTTCCTCTAATCCTTCCATACCTCCTTGTATGTGACCCTGCTGCCCACACCAACTATCGACAAAGACTTGACTAGATCTTCAACAATTTCAGCCTTATCAAGGTCGATGAACATGTTCAAGTTGGTAATGGTTCCTCTTTACCACATCGTCAACATAGTAAAGGTCTCTTGCCCACTCCACATTATCTTTCATTCCTCTCAAACTGTCTTCATGTTCCTACCCATCTCTTCGAAATTCTCTTTAGCTGTCTGCATCAACTTACTAAGATCCATTAATTGTCTTGTTTATTTTTTATGCTAATACTTTGTCACAGGACAATACATGAACAAGGTCTCTGCATAGAGGTTTAATGTCCAATGGCCTCTTATCCAGTTTCATTTTACCTTGCCCTGCATCACTCAAATCTGTCAGTAACATTTCTCTCACTTAAGTTTTCAGTCGTAGCACTTACCATGCCCCCTATGGTCTGATCTGCTTTTGACATCATAGACTAGGCCATGCCATCTTCTTCTAAAAGCTCGATCATATGGCAGCTCTCTTACCAAAAAAAAAATTTCATTGAATAAGGACTCGTCTTGTCCTTGATTGTAATGTCTCTAAATTCATTAGGTTTCTTTTCAAATTGTCTGATACCTCATTAATTGTTCATTTTATTTGGTTAATAGCTGATGTATGCGGACGTCTCTTGCTAACTAGTGGCTAATGCACCTTTTCGTTATAGTAGATTCACTTGGCGGTTTATATCTCGTTGAAATTACAAGAGTGCAGGTGTATCATAAATTGTGTGTATATACAGAAGCCTATATTGAAAATCAGTT
>NW_021027544.1:2386860-2415279 GCF_004153795.1 Camellia sinensis | reverse complement strand
ACTAAAAAAATTTGTCGGCAAAGGGTACATTTTCTGCGACTAATCTGGTATTTTGGTCGCCAAAAATTTGGGAGGGAATTTTGAAACGTGGGGCGGGAATTGAAATTTTTTATCTTTAGAATCTGTTAGCTCACACTTTCTCATTTTCTCCTCTCTCATCTCTCTTTGAAATAGGTGCGAGACAAGCGAACAAACAACATCGAACCACTCTCTCTCTCTCTCGTCTTTGCGTTCGATTCGAACCCTAGGCACATTGAATCAATCATTCGGAGTCTCTCTTGGATCTTCAATCAACTTATACATACACAGAAGAACAGAGAGATAGATAATAGAGAGGCAGAGAGAGAGAGAGAGATTGTAAGCTAATGGCGGAACACTCTGTTTTAGACCAGCTCCTCGATAGTAAGAAATTCAATCTCTCTCTCTTTCTCTCTCTCTCTCTCTATGTATATGTATATACATGTATATGTATGTATTTACATGAGTTCTAATCACCATTGAATCATTTCAGGCGCTTTGGATGATTTCCAAAATCTCCAATCTTACTTCTTCTGTTCAAACTCAAAGGTATTACTCTCTCTCTCTCTCTCTCTCCTCATATACGTATACATATACGTATACGTATATATAAATATGTTGATAGCTTTGCCCTTTGATTTCAGGAGTGGAGATGGCGAAATGAAGAAACATGAGAGTTGTATTATGCCTAGTAGTGAGGTTCAAGGCTTGGGTATGGGTTTGCCTGACTTGAGAAGTAAGAAAAAGGGCAAGCAAAAGGTTTCCAAAGAATCTCATGTTTTGGAAGCTCTTGATAAGCTTAGAGAGCAGACTAGGGAGGCTGTCAGGGGACTCGAGTTTGTCACGGGCTCGAAACCCCTTGCAGACGATTTCGGAAAGGATCCAATGATGGAGGATTAGGTTAAGCAGTTTGAGGAGCTTGCTGGGTCTCAGGTATTTGCTTCAATTTCATGAAATTAGGGTTTAGGGTTTCGTTTATTTCTTTGGTTTTTTGCAGTTATTTGTTTGATTAGTATTTATTTATGTGTTGTGGTAACAGTAAAATTGTGAATTCACTATGTGCTTTTGGGATTTGATTGAGTTGATAATTAAGCTTTTGCTCAACAATCATTTTCCAATTGGATTAGCACAGTGTTACCAGAAAACACTAACCCTGGCGATTCATATTTTGGAATGGGTGCATTGAAGTATTTTAAATTCTAGTAGTGTAATCTAAATAAGTGTAATGAAGTTTGACTAGCTACTAGATTAGCTGATGTGAAATAGAGTTGTCAGGTCATCCATAACACTGTAGTCAAAACAAACAAGAATTCATTTTGATTGAATCAGTTAGTTTTGTGTAATGAAGTTTGATAATAGAAGGGAACGTTAACCTTACTATGCCCTTTGAAAATATTTTTTGGTAATCTGATAACTGCAAGGTCTGAGGTTCTACTTTTGGCAACAAGATGGTAAAATTGTTCATGCTTTTATTTTTTTATCCATTTGCCTATTCATGTTTTTATCTGAAGGCAGATTTGTTTTTGTATTTTCTAACACTTGACAGATTAGTGCATTGAATTTCATATATTAGTTGAGCGCTTTCTTAAATAGTTGCAGTAAGGTTGCTGATACATTAAATTTTTTGAATTTAAAATATGTAGATCAAATTCATTTTGAGGTGTGGGTCATATGACATGAGATTTAAATCTTTGCCACATATTGCCGCATAAACACTTCGACATTTTGATCAAGAGGAGTGGGGATGATGATTTATTCAATTGGTAGTGTTTCTTCGGTATCAATGCATCAAGGACGATGATTTAATTGGTAGTGACGATGATTTAATCCCACTTGAAAAGGTAATTTATTCAATTGGTAGTGTTTCTTCAGTATCAATGCATCAACTTTAATTCCAGATTAATATATTGAGTTTGTTTCATAGAACAGATCATTGATGTTACTTGTGTGTTCAGAAGGTAAATTGGGAAAATAAGGGAATATTCATTTTTTTTTTCTTTTTTTTTGGTTTCTCTTCTTCACTCCTTGTTATATCAACATCCTCATATGAATATGAAAATTTTCTTTTCAGTGATGATGTTTTTCCATAATGTATGGTTAAAGCAGAATTGTTGATGTGTGTATATTGAATCGGTTACTTCTATGGTTCTGGGAGCTCATTCTCTGGTCGGATACCATACCGCTACATCTTTGAATTGATGTGTTGCTAATTATTGTGTCAGAAGTTTCTAAAACATCATCATCTGACCACAAACATAGGTTTTTTTTTTTTTATTTTATTATTAAATATATTTGCTTTTAACTTGGCATGGAATTTGATTCTTTTCTAGCAGCAGTATGCAAATATTGAAATAATCACCAGGTTTATAAACTCTAGTCAACAATATTGGTGTTTCATCAGATTCATAAAAGATGGAGTTTGTTGCGACGACCATTGGTTTATTTAATTTTATAATATATCTACATGTTCAAGTGTCAGTTAAATGCATCTACAATTTACCTAGCACTTTAACAGTTGCAAAGCTGATCATATCAATTGGCTAAGAATCTTTTGTTGTCAAAATTTTCAATCTTATTTTATTTTTCTTATTTGAGTGCAATTAAAGTCATTGCTAATAATATTAGATTATTTATGGTGAAACTTCTCCTTTCTTTCCCTTCTTTAAAAAAACTTCAGTCCCATTTCACTTTGTTATAATACTCATTAGTCTCCATCTCTCTCTCTCTCTGTTAGATAAGCATCTCTCTCTCTCTCTCTCTGAAGTCAAAATGCATCTCCATCCATCTCCATCCTCCTCTCTGTTCTTCATGATCACACTGATCTTCATCTTAATCCATATTCCATTATCCATGCATGCCACTGACGAACAATTTCTAAACTGCAGCAAAACCTTCCAGTGTGCAAACATGCAGAACATTGATTATCCTTTCTGGGGAGGCAACAGACCAGACTACTGTGGTCATCCGGGCTTCCGACGCGCAGAATCTGACTCTGTTTTTTGGCTGTAGCCAAATTCCAGTTCTACAACTGGACAGTTCTAGGCAGTTCAACTACAGTGTTAATGGGATTGATGACAGAAATTTTTATCTGACTAGAAGCACACTATTCTCCAAAAGTACGATAAGTTGTTTTTCAAGTGTCATAGTTCCTGCAGCCAAATTCCAGTTCTATAAATGGGCAGTTCTGGGCAGTTCAACTGCAGTGTTAATGGGATTGATGACAGAAATTTTTATCTGACTAGAAGCACACTATTCTCCAAAAGTACGATAAGTTGTTTTTCAAGTGTCATAGTTCCAGTGTTTCAATCTGCAGCTCAGGCTCTGGAGGGTAATTCATCTTCTTCAACAAGTCTAAAGGCAGCTCTTGATGGTGGTTTTGGGTTGCAGTGGTCTGCAAATAGTGATCTGTGCAGTCAATGTGTCACATCGGGTGGGCAATGTGGGTATGAATCGGGTTCAAGCTCATTTACCTGCTTTTGCTCAGATAAAGCTTATGCATCCTCATGCTCTGCAACTCAGAATGGTATGTGCAATTTTATTGGTTCTTTTTTGGGACCATAATTCGCCTTAACAAGCTTTTTCATAGAAGTTTTCTTTCTTAAAGTCTTTAATTTTCTTGAAATTTTCCTTTTTACAGATTGCTTTTAGAAATTCATGTTGTTAATTTGCTAATATTTTTGGCCTTGCACATATTTATAATGGAACTTGTTCAGTAAAACTTGATTAAATCACTGTCTGTATTTTCTTATTATGCCACTTTCTGTTAAAAGCTTAAATCTTAGTGCACAATAAAACATACAATACACCTCACGATATCTGAGAGAGATTTAAAGTTTATTTCTCCATAAAGTTTTTACCAGCCTTAAAATTAAGGTGTTGGCTTTCTAATAAATGTATGTTTTGCATCTAAGAAGTAACAAGATAGGGAACCAGATTCTCTATCCCACTCTCCTCTGTCTTCTTGTTCCAAATCACTTCTCCATCACTCCATCTATTTTTCTAACTTTGCAGTATGAACTTGCCAGCCACAAAGTTTTACTTTATGTTTTTTTTTTTTTTTTTAACAGGATCAACTAAAGGGCTCCAGATTTGGTTGAAAATTGGTATAGGTAATGTGAAACCAACACAAACTCTAGACTCTTACTCCTATCATATTGATTAAGGTTGGGTTTAGATCATGGATTCAGGAAGGGGTTTGCAAATCGCAAGGAACAGTGAAGTGAATGAAATATGAGCTAACTTTTTTCACCTTTCTCCTCTTTTTCTTTCCCTCTGCAAACTCCTACTCAAATTCATGATCCAAACACAATCAAAAGATATTCATAGGATATATATACATATATGTTGCTCAGAATTTGGACTAAACAAAGCTAAATATTTAACATTCTGCCCAAAAACTGTTTGGAAGAGAACTGTAATTGGGCATAAATTCTCTATTTATCCTTGAGAAGATTTAGAGGTACAATTTTAACTGTTAATAAGCTCTCTGTTTATCCTTTAAATGCAGCCTTCTCACTCAGTTTTTATGTTAAGAAAATAGAAATATTTAATAGTGAGGGAGTGGACACCAAATAGTGTACTCTAAACATTAGATTCAATTTAGAATTTCATGCCTTGGAAATGTCTGAGAGGGGAACCAATGAACAAAAGCAACCATTTAAGAAATGATTTCACTCCATGGGATATTATGGTGGTCTCTTTACATCAAAATTATTGCTACAAATGTGACAGTTTGATTTGGAAACTTCTGGACGCATACATGGATGGATTTTTGTCTATGATTTTTTTGTTGCTGTTTTGTATCATCTCCTAGGTGGATAGTCATGATTAGCTCATTGTTTGAAAAAAATCATTAAGGAATTAATGAAGACGAACAAGATCTCCCTATGTGCCCCCGGTGATGTTCAAACTTAAACAAAATTATGAGATATATAGCAGTCCGCAATTTGTAAATGGCAGAAACTTAAATGAGCCAATTTCCATATACATGTTTGGCAAATGTTGTAAATGAGTGAAGTGATAAATTAGTATGCTCTTTCTTGATATTGATGCTGCCATGATTGTTATTATTATTCTTGTTATTGTTGTGGTTATTATTATATTGTGAGAAGTAGAGAACGTAGCTAAAGGGGTCCACAACAAATTCATTTTCTTACTATTTTTACATACTTTGACTCAGAGTTTGGTAGGTTAATTGCAGAGTATCCATTTCTGATTTTGTGTTTTGTTCAATATTTGTGTGGCTATGAAAACATTGGAGATTTATTCATTCTTTTGTCTAGAACCTGCAAGACTTTACATTTGAAGTCTCTAGCTAAAGAAAGCTTTTAAAAGGAAAAGAACAGAAAAAGTATAAAGTTTATCTGGAATTGACATAAAAAAAGTTGAGGAATTGATCTTAAGTTATTGATTACCTTCTTCGTATGACTTTGTAGGGTAATAGCCTTATGAGGATCCTTAATATAGCAGCATTTGCTGTGTCAAGATATTCTTGTACAGAGGGAAGAAATTGCAAGCCATTTAATCCATTATTGGGGGAGACATATGAAGCTGCTTATCCAGACCTCCGTTTTATCTCAAAGAAGGTATTTTTAATTGTTGCTTGAAGTTTTAAAATGTTAAGTGCTTCATATATAATATATTTTTTCCAAGTTTGTGATGTTTAAAGTTGTATATGATTCACTACGTTCCTGATCCTATTCTGTGGGAAGAGATCTATAGAAAAATACTGTTATGCTTATCTGTAACTAACATATATAGAAAATGCTGTAGTTTTTTATTTTTTTTTTATACTTTAAGAATAGATTTTTGAGTCTCCAAACTAGGGGTAAGGTTGACTACCTATTACCTCTCCCAAACCCTTATAAAGCAAGAATTGTGTACTGGGTACAACCTTTGAAAATAGATTTTTACCTGTGTGATGTGTCACTCAATTGTAGTGTATAGATGGAACTATTACCATCACCATAGAACTATCACCATTAACCTTAGACAGATCTTACCTTTCTCAAAAAAAAAAGCTTTAACAACCCCCTGTTTCGCCTACTATGTATCTTTCGATTTTGTTTAAAATTAATCGATCATTTCCCAGAATTAAAAAAATTACCCATAATTAAAATATACGTATAAGATGTATTCTTTGTATAACCCTCAATCACTAACTTTAAATTTACATTGCACACTTTATTTTCCTTATAAAATTATGCCTATAATTTATTATTTTGTGATAAATGTCACTATTGTACTGATCTAATAGCCTCATATCAGTTGTCTCATACCAATGCAACAAGGTCATACCAATGAAATTGACACCCAAGGTATTTGGATTTGCAGGACAAGTTTGTTAGTGGAACCAAGGTTGAGTTAGGTTTCCTATTTCATCGATACACTTTGTTTCGTTCCTTGACATCTGTGACCCAATCTTCAATATTGAGAAGATTTCTTCATCCCTTATGGCTTTGATTCATGGCTTTTAACTGTTGTTTTTATCACAAGTAATGCCTTTTTTTTCCCTTCTTTAATTTGCTTTTCCCCTTTTTTTGCATCATGTAGCATTTGTGTATCTGGGACAGCATCTTTTTTTGTGTAGGCATGGGACAGCATCTTAAGCTTGCTTTCATTGCAGGTACCTGGATCATAATCAATTACTGGGAGAATCCCGGATGCATTCTATAAGCACACTTTCTTGAAAGAAATGTGAGTTTCTGTCTTCAATCACTACAAGCAAATTACAGTTACCCAACACTAGGTCAAATGCTAACTGATTAAATGTTGTCACAGGTATATTGAAGGAAATGAGTGAATTTGAGCAAATGGGAAGGGATAGGATTGGAGTTACATTTACAATTTGCGGATGATGCTATATTCTTCTCATCAAAGGAGGAAAATAAGGTGGGGAGTTTGCTAAAGATTCTGAGAATTTTTGAAATTGAGCCGGGCAATCTTAGCAAGAGCAGTGTTATGGATATTAATTTGGAAGATAGCTATGTATGTGCATAGGGTGGTGGATCTGTTGGGATGTTCCATTGATTCCTTTCCTCTCGAATACTTGGGGCTTCCATTGGGAGGAAATCCTAGATTGGCATCCTTTTGGGAACTTGTTCTTGTCAAAATTGGGAAAAGATTGAAGGGATGGAAGTGAGTTTTGTTGTCTAAGGGGGCGGGGGCGGGGGATATACTTTGGTACAATCCGTATTAAGATTTGTTCTTATTTATTTCCTGACCCTTTTCAAAATTCCGGTTAGTATTGCGAGGAAAATTGAGAAATTGATGAGAGATTTTCTTTGGGAAGGGTGTGAAGAGGGCAAAGGGGCTTATTTGGTTAGGTGGGAGACTGTTTCTCTTCCTGGGGAAAAAGGTGGCTTTGCTATTATTGCCGACCAAAACAGCTCTTGGTCGTGGAATCTCACTTTTGCCGACCAAAAGGTTTGGTTGCGAAAAGTAACAAATGGCGACCAAATTTTTTGGTTGCGAAATGTGAAAATGGGCGACCAAACTTTTTGGTCGCAAAATGTGACAATTGGCGACTAAGAAATTTGGTCGGGAAAATATCACTTTTCGCGACCAAAGTGTTTTAGCGACAAAATGAATTAGTCGCGGTAATTAAATATTTAGCGACCAAAAATTTAGTCGGCAAATCCAACTTTTGCCGACCAATCAAAATTTTGGTCGCGAATTACTTTTGCCGACCCTCAATTGGCGACCAAAGTAGCGACCAAAAAAATTGGTCGCGGATAACTTTTGCCGACCAAAAATAGACTTTTAGCGACCAATTTTTTTGTTGCCAAAAGTGTTAATTCTTGTAGTGATGGTTTGTACTCTGATTCGGGGATTTGGAAAGGAAATAGAAAAAAATAGGTATGAAATTAGGTGAAATATAAGTATATTTTATTCACATTTCACTTGTCTTTTTCTCTAAATTCCTTCTCAAATCCCCCAACCATACACAATATAAATGTTTGTTGAAATTCTTCAAAGAAACGTTTCCATATGCCTCTTCAAATTTGTCTTCTAAATGTTACAAAATATTATGCAGTAAGCCAACAATCCAATTCACATGGTTTTCCTTTGGTTTTTTTTTGGATTTCATACTTACAAATCCAATGTCCCTGTTAATTGGCAGTGACAATCATTATAATCATGTCTTTAATTTTGATTGATAATTTTAGGTTACATGATATGTTTTTTCTTTGTTCCAATATATGACAGCTTGAACTAATTTTTGTTTTATATCTCTTTTTCTTTTCTGGTCCTCATTTGGTTAATAGGAAAAAAAAGAAAAAAGAATGGTGCATACCAAGCTCAATTATCAACAATTATGTTAATTCCATCCTAAGATTTTCAAATTCGTAGCATTCATTTGGCAAAACAAAAGAAAAGCAAGAATATAGAGCTATGTATACAGTTATTTATATATATAGTTGATTTAGGATAACAAATTAGAGATTTAGGATTAATTTGTGATTTAATAAAATTAATTTGGTTTCATAACTCAGGATTCATTTTTCAGAAAATTGAAATTTTTTGTTTTCCGTATTTTTTTATTGATTTTTTTAAAAAGTTTTAAGCAATTTTTTTAATTTGTAGATACAGCAAACATAAATACACAATGTGAATATTCACAGCTTTCAATAACAACAACTACAACCAAAACATTTTCGAATGTTGATAGTTGTGAACACAATGTAATAGCAACTGTAATGTTTTTTACTGCAAAAATCAATAAAATTAGGGATTACGATTGAGGGGTTCAGAATAAATGTTAGGGTATGAACAATATGGACTCCTATATATTGTATGCATAGGAAAAGGGGATATTTGTAAAAGTTCACAATGTTGGTTGTTGATAAAGAGGTTTACGGTTTAAATACACGAATGAGTAGAATGTTTACGTTTTTTGCCCATTTCGACGACAAAGATGTTGAGACGAAGGGACGATGCGACGAAGGAACGTATACAGTTTTCTGGGCGTACGAACGACGAAGAAGATGATGAGACGATGTGGCGATGGAACGAAGACAGTCTTCTCGGCGTAGGGATGACGGAGAAGATGATGAGACGATGCGACGATGCGACGATGCAACGATGGAAGGAATACAGTCTTCTGGGCGTTGAGGCGATGTGGAATATGGTTTTGGATTTCTGGACTGTAGAGGTACTGTGCGTGATTTCCTGCGCAAGAATAGAGAGGGGAAGAGAGATGGTTATTAGATTCAAAGAGAGAGAGAGGGTCGCGTGTTTTTTTGAGGGTTTTTTTGGTCTTTTTGTATGAAATGGACCTAATGGAATATTGTAAAACACTATGGGTTTTATGGAACAACACTCTTAGATAATGGACTTACTAAAAAAGCTCCCTTTCTAAATAATTAAGTCTAAATTTATAATATTATTATTTATAAAATAATGGACAATAAGATATTTTCATCTTCAATCTCATGAGATTAGATTAGCCAACCCAAATCCCTCATTGAATTGTTTCCTCCCTAGATGGATTTCATTATTCCACGGGATTATTATTAATCCTGTAACAGTCCAAAACAAACATGCAATTTTGTGAATCATACGTGATTATTAATCCAGTCCCACCTTTCATCTCTTAAAGCAAACATGCCTCTAGAATACTCTTCCTTGCAGTACTCCTAGGTCATGTTTGATTCACTTCACTATTAGTGAAGTATTAATAATCCTATCAAATTAGTGTGGTGTTAACTATCCCACCCCTACCCCATTACTAATAATCCTACAAATTTGTTGGATTAATTATCCATTGGATTAATAATCCTAAACCAAAGTGTCAAAACAAACATAGGATAATTGGGCCCACGGATTAATAATCCCAATCCCATGCTTTAATCCCTCCAATCAAACATGCCCCTAAGGTTTTGATTTGGTGATTTCAATTGAAAAATTAAGGTTTTGAATTAAGACTTAAAAAATTAGTTGGAAAAACTTGAAAAATTAGCATCAATGGTTCTTGCATGTGGGTTGAAAAATTAGCTTGCAGAATTGACCCTTTTATTTTATTTTTTTATTTTCTTCTTGAATGTGGGTTAGGAAAAGTTGAAATATTTGAATGTGAGTTGGAAAAAGTTCAAATCTTTATTAACATTGAAATATTTAATTTCTTTTTTGCTAAGTTTTTTTTTTAATCTATAATTTAGATTTGTTTTTATTTGCTCTACTTTCTTTCACAATTTGTTTATTTTGGGGTTTGTGGTTTTTTTACCAAAGAAATTTTTTTTTTTTTTTTTGAATGAGATATTTTACTAAATAATGGATTTATGTATTTTATGGTTTGTACTCTAACGTTGTGTCTGATTCGGGGATTTGGAAAGGAAATAGAAAAAAATAGGTATGAAATTAGGTGAAATATAAGTATATTTTATTCACATTTCACTTGCCTTTTCCTCTAAATTCCTTCTCAAATCCCCCAACCAAACACAATATAAATGTTTGTTGAAATTCTTCAAAGAAACGTTTCCATATGCCTCTTCAAATTTGTCTTCTAAATGTTACAAAATATTATGCAGTAAGCCAACAATCCAATTCACAAGGTTTTCCTTTTGTTTTTTTTTTGGATTTCATACTTACAAATCCAATGTCCCAGTTAATTGGCAGTGACAATCATTATAATCATGTCTTTAATTTTGATTGATAATTTTAGGTTACATGATATGTTTTTTCTTTGTTCCAATATATGACAGCTTGAACTAATTTTTGTTTTATATCTCTTTTTCTTTTCTGGTCCTCATTTGGTTAATAGGAAAAAAAAGAAAAAAGAATGGTGCATACCAAGCTCAATTATCAACAATTATGTTAATTCCATCCTAAGATTTTCAAATTCGTAGCATTCATTTGGCAAAACAAAAGAAAAGCAAGAATATAGAGCTATGTATACAGTTATTTATATATATAGTTGATTTAGGATAACAAATTAGAGATTTAGGATTAATTTGTGATTTAATAAAATTAATTTGGTTTCATAACTCAGGATTCATTTTTCAGAAAATTGAAATTTTTTGTTTTCCGTATTTTTTTATTGATTTTTTTAAAAAGTTTTAAGCAATTTTTTTAATTTTTTACATGAGTTCTAATCACCATTGAATCATTTCAGGCGCTTTGGATGATTTCCAAAATCTCCAATCTTACTTCTTCTGTTCAAACTCATAGGTATTACTCTCTCTCTCTCCTCATATACATATACATATACATATACATATACATATACATTTAATCAAAGGGCAAAGGGCAAAGCCATCTCCACTCCTGATCTTCGAATTTTATGATATCAACTTGTGATGGAAATCCTCAGATTTGACTAAGCATTTCTTTGTTTTGTTGTTCCCAGATATAAAGCAATTGCAAATTTCAGAAAAGAAGCCTTCATCGTCTATTCCGGGAGGAAGTTTAGAGAAGAAGATTGTGCCCATAAAACGACCTGACAATGGGGGCACACTTGCTTTCAGGAATACTAGGCTCTTTGCAAACCACTTTCCTGTGAAATTCAATCCACAGAGCATCATAATGCACTATGATGTGGATATCAAACCAAATATGCCTCCTGGCAGTCGCGCTGCAAAGAGGCCAATTTCGAAATCTGATCTCCGTTTGATTACGGACAAACTATTTTCTGATGATCCCACTCGATTTCCCGAGCTAATATCTACTTATGATGGCGAGAAGAACATCTTCAGTGCAGTGCCACTACCCACTGGGACGTTCTATGTGGAGTTGTCTGGTGGAGAGGACACTGCGCCTCGCTCTTATAGATTCACTATTGAGTTAGTGAATGAGCTGAAGGTTTCAAAGCTAAACGATTACTTACGAGGAATGCTCTCATATGTCCCTCGTGAAATATTTCAAGGGATGGATTTGGTAATGAAGGATAATCCAAGTAGGCATATGAACTCTGTTGGTCGAAGTTTTTTCTCCAAGGAATTTAGACCAAACGATGACCTTGGCTATGGCGTTGCAGCTTTCAGAGGCTTTCAACAGAGCCTAAAGGCCACTGCCCAGGGTCTAGCTCTATGTTTGGACTCTTCGGTGTTGGCATTGCGCAAGCGATTGCCTGTCCTAGACTTCCTTATGGAACAGGGTTTTCAACTAAATGATGTGAGAACGTCAAGAAGAGAAGTAATGCGAGAGGTAATGCATGTGTTGAAAGGATTGAAAGTTCATGTAACTCACCGTCTGACAAACCAGAAATACACTATAGCAGGGTTCAGTGATCAAAATACGCGAGATATTACATTCACTCTTGAAGATCGAGAGGGTGAGAATCCACCGAGGGAAATTGGCCTCGTCGAGTATTTCAGGGAGAAATATAACAAGGAACTAAGTTACCAGGACATGCCTTGTGTGGATTTGGGCAAAGGTAATAGAAAAAATTATGTGCCTATGGAATTCTGTGTTTTGGTGGACGGGCAGAGGTATCCAAAGGAGCATTTGGATAGGGATCGAGCTCTCTTCTTGAAGCAAATATCATTGCCTCGTCCAAGGGAGAGAAAGGACACTATCTATGGGATGGTGCGATCTGAGGATGGTCCTTGTGGGTATGTTTTCTTTTTTAATCTACCATTTTATTTTTTCTGTCTTTTTCATTTTTTTTGGGTCCTACTATTAGTTCCAAAAACATTGCCTTAATACCTTTTGTTTTCGTTGTTTTTATTTTGGGGCATTTGCATAATGACCTAAAAACCAATTCTCTTCTGGTAAGACATGATGGTTTTTTTTTAATTTTATTTTGTTAATTAGGTAACTGGTGTTCAAAAAAATTACAAGGATTGAAAATTTTGAAATTGATGATAGCAAATTGTTATCCTTTTCTGTAACAAACTTGTTTGCACCTATAACTAATAGCTAAACCATTTTTTTCCTAAAACCATGACTAACCGATAGAAAATAAACACTTAAAAATTTATGAATCCAAAAAATATATAAAAGATTATTTTCAAGTAGACTTCTATTGTGAACTGTGAGAATTATAGTAAGGTTTGTAGGTGGTTGCTTTTATTTATGAACCCAAAATTGTGAATTCACTATGTATTTGGGATTTGATTGAGTTGATAATTAAGCTTTTGCTCAACAATCATTTTCCAATTGGATTAGCACAGTGTTACCAGAAAACACTAACCCTGGCGATTCATATTTTGGAATGGGTGCATTGAAGTATTTTAAATTCTAGTAGTGTAATCTAAATAAGTGTAATGAAGTTTGACTAGCTACTAGATTAGCTGATGTGAAATAGAGTTGTCAGGTCATCCATAACACTGTAGTCAAAACAAACAAGAATTCATTTTGATTGAATCAGTTAGTTTTGTGTAATGAAGTTTGATAATAGAAGGGAACGTTAACCTTACTATGACTTTCCCTTTGAAAATATTTTTTGGTAATCTGATAACTGCAAGGCCTGAGGTTCTACTTTTGGCAACAAGATGGTAAAATTGTTCATGCTTTTATTTTTTATCCATTTGCCTATTCATGTTTTTATCTGAAGGCAGATTTGTTTTTGTATTTTCTAACACTTGACAGATTAGTGCATTGAATTTCATATATTAGTTGAGCGCTTTCTTAAATAGTTGCAGTAAGGTTGCTGATACATTAAATTTTTTGAATTTAAAATATGTAGATCAAATTCATTTTGAGGTGTGGGTCATATGACATGAGATTTAAATCTTTGCCACATATTGCCTCATAAACACTTCGAAATTTTGATCAAGAGGAGTGGGGATGATGATTTATTCAATTGGTAGTGTTTCTTCAGTATCAATGCATCAACTTTAATTCCAGATTAATATTGAGTTTGTTTCATAGAACAGATCATTGATGTTACTTGTGTGTTCAGAAGGTAAATTGGGAAAATAAGGGAATATTCCTCTTTTTTTTTCTTTTTCTTTTTTGGTTTCTCTTCTTCACTCCTTGTTATATCAACATCCTCATCTGAATATGAAAATTTTCTTTTCAGTGATGATGTTTTTCCATAAATGTATGGTTAAAGCAGAGTTGTTGATGTGTGTATATTGAATCGGTTACTTCTATGGTTCTGGGAGCTCATTCTCTGGTGGGATACCATACCGCTACATCTTTGAATTGATGTGCTGCTAATTATTGTGTCAGAAGTTTCTAAAACATCATCATCTGACCACAAACATAGGTTTTTTTATTTTATTAAATATATTTGCTTTTAACTTGGCATGGAATTTGATTCTTTTTTAGCAGCAGTATGCAAATGTATCTGGCAAAGCAGTCCATTTTTGGTACTTCTTTCGAAAATCTGTTTTCTCAAAACGATTTGCCGGATTTGGACTCTTTGGTTCAGATTTAGAACCGTGACAAATTTGAGAGTCCTGAGCTGTAGTGACTCCAAAATGAACAGAACGGGAGCTCGTTCCTCCCGGGGCGTTCGGGGACGTCTATAATCTACAATTTACCTAGCACTTTAACAGTTGCAAAGCTGATCATATCAATTGGCTAAGAATCTTTTGTTGTCAAAATTTTCAATCTTATTTTATTTTTCTTATTTGAGTGCAATTAAAGTCATAGCTAATAATATTAGATTATTTATGGTGAAACTTCTCCTTTTTTTCCCTTCTTTAAAAAAACTTCAGTCCCATTTCACTTTGTTATAATACTCATTAGTCTCCATCTCTCTCTCTCTCTCTCTGTTAGATAAGCATCTCTCTCTCTCTCCCTCTCTCTCTCTCTCTGAAGTCAAAATGCATCTCCATTCATCTCCATCCTCCTCTCTGTTCTTCATGATCACACTGATCTTCATCTTAATCCATATTCCATTATCCGTGCATGCCACTGACGAACAATTTCTAAACTACAGCAAAACCTTCCAGTGTGCAAACATGCAGAACATTGATTATCCTTTCTGGGAAGGCAACAGACCAGACTACTGTGGTCATCCGGGCTTCCAACGCGCATAATCTGACTCTGTTTTTCGGCTGCAGCCAAATTCTAGTTCTACAACTGGGCAGTTCTGGGCAGTTCAACTGCAGTGTTAATGGGATTGATGACAGAAATTTTTATCTGACTAGAAGCACACTATTCTCCAACAGTACGATAAGTTGTTTTTCAAGTGTCATAGTTCCAGTCTTTCAATCTGTAGCTCAGGCTCTGGAGGGTAATTCATCTTCTTCAACAAGTCTAAAGGCAGCTCTTGATGGTGGTTTTGGGTTGCAGTGGTCTGTAAATAGTGATCTATGCAGTCAATGTGTCACATCGGGTGGGCAACGTGGGTATGAATCGGGTTCAAGCTCATTTACTTGCTTTTGCGCAGATAAAGCTTATGCATCCTCATGCTCTGCAACTCAGAATGGTATGTGCAATTTTATTGGTTCTTTTTTGGGACCATAATTCGCCTTCAACAAGCTTTTTCATAGAAGTTTTCTTTCTTAAAGTCTTTACTTTTCTTGAAATTTTCCTTTTTACAGATTGCTTTTAGAAATTCATGTTGTTAATTTGCTAATATTTTTGGCCTTGCACATATTTATAATGGAACTTGTTCAGTAAAATTTGATTAAATCACTGTCTGTATTTTCTTATTATGCCACTTTCTGTTAAAAGCTTAAATCTGAGGGCACAATAAAACATACAATACACCTCACGATATCTCAGAGAGATTTAAAGTTTATTTCTCCATAAAGTTTTTACCAGCCTTAAAATTAAGGTGCTGGCTTTCTAATAAATTTATGTTTTGCATCTAAGAAGTAACAAGATAGAGAACCAGATTCTCTATCCCACTCTCCTCTGTCCTCTTGTTCCAAATCACTAATTCAAATTGGTAGGGGATAATTTACTAATTCAAACACATAAAACCTAAATACGCGCCTCTTTCACACACCTCAGTCGAATTCGATCAAAGCTCAGTTGCGCCAATCGACCTTGTCGTCCGTCTGGGCCGCCGTCCGTCTTCGCCATTTCTGATTCATCTAGGTATTTTTTTTCAACTTATATCCGTCAAGGTGACGATCGATGTGGAACAGAATTGTATTAGTGTTTATAACAATGGGGATGGTGTTCCCGTGGAGATTCATCAGGAGGAAGGGGTTTATGTGCCCGAGATGATCTTCGGGCACCTCTTTGAATTGGGCATCACTGGCTGATCTTATCTGGAATTTGTCGAGGGGAGTAGTGATCAATCGCCCAACTGGCAGCATAAAGCTCTTGTAAAATTTCATTCTATTGGTGATCAAACACACAATGGAATTGTCTATAAACAGGATGGACTAAGCAATGGGATTGCACAATCTATGCAACCTGAAATCATTCACATTTCACACTAAGATAGAATCAAAACAATCTGGTATTCAGGGCAATGAAAAGGTAATGGTACCTTTTGCTCTGTTTTGTTCTGACAATTATATATCATAGTTTGAGTGAGATATAGTTAATGAATATGTGTCACCTATTTTGTGTCTTAGATTGGATTCTGATGTTACAATTTCCAAATTGATTTTTGGCTAGCATGCTAAAATTTCTTAGTTTTAGGAACCTTTGTATGGATTAAATATTTTTTATTAAAATTTAATTTTGGGATTAGCACATTCCCTGAGAAGTTATCACTTCGCTGTGTTTATGATGCAACTTCTGTTTTTTTTCTTTTTTTCTTTTTTTTCATGTTTCCTCTCTTGAAGTCGATTAGTTAGTGTGTTTCATTTTTGTTCTTTGTCCATAATGATTGAAGTTGACAACACATATATGAATGCTTTCTAGGAGCTTGCATATTTGTTAGAAGAGAAAAACATGTCTCTGGCAGCGATTCAGGCAGCTCATGAGTCAAAAATAAATAACTTGGGCTTAGAACTTGAGAAAGAACGTGACAAGTTAGCAAATATTCAGCTAAAATTACAAGGTTCTTCCCTACTCTTTCAATGTCCAGTTGTAATATCACATTTTGTCGTTTTAAATTTCTTGCCTGATCTCTTTTCCATTCCTACAGGAACTGAAGTTGAATAAATCCTTTCAAGAGGAGCTGAACTTATCAAACGTGGACAAGGACAAAGTGAGTTCTGAATTGGGTTCCTTTCTATTGGAATTGATGGCTATTTTAGCCTTTTGACATTATTTATGTAAAGTTGACCATAAATTACTTTTACTCATTTATCTTGAAATTCACCAATTATTTCTGAAATAGTTGTTACCTTTCTCTGTTGCAGCGAAAAATAAAGATCATAATCTAACTATATTTTCAAGGATCTAATATATTCTCATTAGTGGAACTTACTACTAACTATAATATCTTGATTGCTGTTCTTAAGAATTTGGATCTGGCATGAACTTTTCAATTTTGCTTTGTGTGTTTTCAAACTTGGAGATAATTACACCCCTCCAACAAATGTGGTTCCAGATATCATGCCATTTAACTGCCAGTGGATTCTCTCCGTGTTGAACAAGGCCATATCAAAAACTGTGACATCACTGGACTCGTATGAATTTTCTGAAATGTGAAAGTAGAGTATGAGAAATGAGAAAGTAGAGTATGAGATGGATATGATTGAGTCAGCCGTGAAATCACTCAGGTCACTCAGGGCGTTGATGCCTGCAAAAGAAAGGCATGAAAGGTAAATGTTTAAATAATATGTTTTTTTGTTTTTCATTTTATTGTAATAGAATTTTTATTTTTGGGTTATTTATTTATTTATTTTCATTCATGAAAAGCATCTAAGCTTTAGTTGTTTATTCTTTTTTTATTCCACATATTTTAGGCCAGGGAAAGATTCTAATGTTTATTTTATGAAATACCTATTTGCTATGTATACAGTTCCATTTCTAATTATACTACTTCTGTGTGCCACAATTCCTTTCCTTGGATTGTAATGACAATGTTTAAATAGTGAATAAGAAAATAAATCGTTACGTATGAGTGAGATTTTTTGAATTGTTACCAACAAATACTTTGGAAATAATATGTAGTTGCCTTTTCATAAAGAAAATTCTATGAGGAAACATGAAGACTGGTTAATACTTGGTAATGGGACATGTCCTATATAGAATTTTGGTCATGGAGCATTTTGTGAGGGGACATTGATGAGAATGTTCATTATTATTGTTTATATTTATAGTGCTGGTTAGAATTTGATTTGAATTTTTCCGAATTTGAGTGGTCATATGTTGTAGTAGTGACTGACCTTCTAGCATGATTGAAATGTGTTAAACAAAGATGTTGGTGGCCCATCTGAGAAGTTCTGGGGTTTACTTACCATCTCAAAAATTAGATTCCATTAAACTTTGAGTCAGAGAGCTAGTCTTAGCTTTTTGCTAAAAGAAAATTTCTCTGAAGAGATTTTCCTCTTTAATGTGTTTTCAAAATTCCTCCCCTGGGAGTATTATACAGATCCTTATTCACTTCTTTTCTTGAAAAAGCACTCTCCGGTTGGCGTGATGAGTTACGTAAAGACATTGAACAGTTGTGTATGCAGCAAGCTGGTCCTGGTTACCTTGCTGTGGCTACTCGAATGCATTTTCAGAGGTATATTATTTATCTCAAGTCCATCAGATGAAGTTGTTATCATTAATATTTTTTTTGGTAGGTATGCGTTGGCATTATCTTTTCAAATTGGAAATAAGAATGCATTGTGAATTTATCCCCCCCATTAGGACAGCTGGCTTGGAGCAGGAGATTGAGAGCTTGAAAAAGAAGTTAACTGCTTGCACTAGAGAGAAGTTAAATCTCCAAGAGGAGCTTTCTCAAGTCCTTCTTGTAACATTGATGGGAAGGGCTGGGGATGGTTTGAAATAAAACAAACTTCACATGACACAACTCCTGTTTCTAGCACTAGGACAAAATTTTACATTCCTTAATGAGCTAAGATTAGCTCTAATATCACCCATTTCTATCTTCTTGACTCCTTTCCCTTCCAAACATGATACATAGTACCAGCAAGGGTAAACCTGTAAACATAATCTGTAATAGCCTTACCTCCACACTCTTCAGCAAAAGTCAGGCATTCTTCTACCAGGAAGAATTCTCCTCAAAAGAACAGTCCAAGTATATGCTGAAAAATATTAACAAAAAAATAAATGATCGTGATCAAACCCATTGCACAATACACACTTGTTTTCAGAAACAATCCCCCACTTAAACATTCTATCCATTGTAGCCAGTCCTCTCTGAACAGCAACACATTTCACAAAGCTCCACTTAGGAACATTTTGAGGCAACCATGCCAATTTATGTCAAGGGACGATAGGATATAGTGTTTGAATTGCTTGCCAAGCTTTTCACCATTACTAGAGGGTAACCAAAACACGGAGTCAGGCCTATTAGGATTCAATACAAAGCTAGCAGGGTATTACCTTCAATCTCAGAACAGCAACCAATTGCACAAAGCTCCACTTAGCAACATTTTGAGGAAACCATGCCAATTTATGTCAAGGGACGATAGGGAATACCATTTGAATTGCTTGCCAAGCTGAAGCCACAGTATATTCGCCATTACTAGAGGGTAGCCAAAACACTGAGCCAGGCCTATTAGGACTCGATACGAAGCTAGCAGGGGTATTAGCTTTAATCTCAGGAATAACCACTCTTCTACCTCTAGGCCACTTCCAATTCCCAAAATTAATGATAAGAGGAAACTCTGCTATTCACAGCCATACCCATATGAAAAGCAACCCTTTCCCCATATTTCTTATTCAAAGGACCCAAGGGATGCCAATTATCAAATCGCGGAAATGCAACAGTCCCATTACCAATGATATATTGATCAAAGGCTGCCCCACATCTCTTAGTTCAAAAAACTTCCTAACAGTCCAAGATGCCTCAGTAGGAAGACACTTACCCTTAATTACACAAGTATGGACCCACTTAACCCACAAAGAATCAGCTTTCTTACTTAAAGCCCACAAAGGTTGTCTTAGCATAGTGGCCTTATTCCACTCTCTCAAATTTCTGAATCCCAAGCCCTCTTCAGCCTTTGGTGCACAAATATGCATCCACTTCACTTTTGCACTGTAGTACCTAAACTCACTCCCTGTCCACAAATATGCATCCACTAGAGAGAAGTTTGTTTTATCTCTATTATTATTTTTAAGGAAAACTCGTCAGATGTATTCATTCATATCATATCTGGTAGGTAGGGTAGCAGAATGGATGAATATGCTTTCCCTTGATGTCTTGGGAAAGAGAACAGAAAGGAGGCACAAATGTTATGCCACCTTATTTATGTGAACTGCAAATTTATATTTTTTTTTGGTACACGTTAATCTTTTGTGTGTGATTACTTAGATTAGGGGCCTTGATCATCAGTGCTGATTGAATGTCAGCTCAAGCTGCTCATCTACAACCCAAAGTTTAATCTAAAACTAAGAACATCAGAATCATTCATGTTTTAATTAATCTGTGGTATTATTCGTTAAAATAAACTTTACCAACTTTATTAAAAAATCATATATAAAAGTGAACTGAATCAATGGAGCTTTGATAGTTAACTATGCCTGTATTTGTTATGGTTGTTAGCTTATTAATCATCGTGTACTGAAATTTGCAGGTACAACAATAGGTACAGTTTTATTATGCCAGGTAGTTGTCTCAATACGATGATTTAATTGATTTTTGCAAAGATACGGGTTTGCAATCCAATGTTGCTGCCACTATCATGCTTCTCTGATAAATTTTCCAATTCTGTTTCTTTATTAAGTGCCTTACATCACTACTGCTTTGATGGATGCGAAGCATGGCACGGAAGGGCGCAAGGATTTTTTGATTGGCTATCAAGGCAACTTAGTGATTAAGCAATTTTCCTGTTGCTGTAAATCTGAATTATGTATTGTTTCAATTTGTTATGCTAGATGGATGTGACTTGTGAATAAAAACTTAGAATAGTTTTATTGTGTCGAATGTTAATGAATTATGTATTGTGTCGAATGTTAATGATTCAGTTAATTTGAAGGATGCTTTAAAATTATAGGTTTATTATGGATTGAATGAATTATTAGGAATTACAGGTGTATTGTTTTCCTGCTTTGGCGACCAATTTATTAGTCGCGACAAATAAATTATTTTTTTTCGCAAAAAATGACAATTGCCGACCAAGAGTTTTGGTCGCAAAAAATACATCTATTGCCGACCAAAACAGTTCTTGGTCGTGGAAACTCACTTTTGGCCACCAAAAGTTTTGGTCGCGAAAAATAACAAATGGCGACCAAAACCTTTTTTGGTCGGGGAATGTCACAATTGACGACCAAACTTTTTGGTCGCGGAATGTCACGATTGGCGACCAAAATTTTTGGTCGCGGAATGTCACGATTGGCGACCAAACTTTTTGGTCGCGGAATGTCACAATTGGTGACCAAACGTTTTGGTCGTTGAATGTGACAATTGGCGACCAAACTTTTTGGTCGGGAAAATAGCACTTTTCGCGACCAAAGTGTTTTGGCGACAAAATAAATTAGTCGCGGTAATTAAATATTTAGCAACAAAAAATTTAGTCGCGAAATCCAACTTTTGCCGACCAACCACAGTTTTGGTCGCGAATTACTTTTGTCGACCCTCAATTGGCGACCAAAGTAGCGACCAAAAAAATTGGTCGCGGATAACTTTTGCCGACCAAAAATTGAATTTTAACGACCAATTTTTTTGTTGCCAAAAGTGTTAATTCTTGTAGTGTGCAGCTCAGCTGGTGGGATAACTCCTTCACATGTTCATGTTGTGTAACGTGTTCATATCCACACTTCTTAGGTCATTGTTAAATTATTGTAATTTTGAATAATTGAGAGTTTGTCCCTTTTTTTTTTTTAAGAATGGTCAACAAAAAATATCTAAAAATAGGAAATTTAATATGGTGATTTTACATAGAAATTTTTGATAACTTCTTACCTATTAAACTACGTGATCATTATTCAAAACAAGATTTTCATTGATTTAAGTTTAAATATTTCATATTCATAACATTTAAGTGTGTAATTATATTTTCTTAAGTAATTTAGAAAAAGTAACTGATTCGATTCGATTCGTGATTCGGTACAAAACCATTCGATTCACAATTCGAATATGGACTTGACAATTATGATTTACATTAATACTTTTTTTTTTTTGACAACCAACATAGTAATGATATATATGTTTTTTTTTTTTTTGATGACCGAGGTATCCGGGCTCTGGTTTTTGACCCTCCGACTAATCCTCGGGGGAAAAAATCACAGCAACCCACCGCCGCGGCTCCCATTTAAATCCCATGTTTAATCCTCGGGGGAATCAAACCCGTGACCGTACGCCTTACCCACACAGTCACGTGTACGTCCTAACCACTGGCCACCTTGGGGGTGGGTAACCAATATAGTAATGATATATAGTGATAAATAGTAAACAAAATATGATGATATTACTCGTCAACCCATGAGAATCTTACAGCTTGGATTCATTTAACACAAGCAAATGAAGAACTGCATTACCCAAAAATATAAAGAATTGTTATTAGAGAAAACTTAGCAATTACACAAGGAGTACATGGAGCTAGGGAAGGCAAAGTCTACAAACCTGCTGGCAAGCATAGATAGATCCCAGGAAGGTATACATGAATTGTAATGAAATGTATAATATAATCTTTCAGAATCTTATAGCTTAGCTTCGAATGCAACTAACCATGAACTTCATAAATAAAAAACTAAAATAAAATAAAAAACAAATTTAAAGAATTACTAAAGTCTACCTTCTAATAGTATATATTGCCACACAAACCCAAAAACACATGCACATCAACTCTGAGAGAGCGAGAGAGAGAGAGAGAGAGAGAGATGGAGAACAAGCATTTTAGTCACCCCCACAACTTAAGCCTCCATGAAATTCCAGAAGAGGCAAAAATTGTTTGCTCTGGTTGTAACTTGCCATGCTCAGGTCTAGTTTATGTCTGCAGGCAATGCAATTACTTCCTTCATGAACAATGCTTTTGTGCAAGTCGCTCCATCAAACACCCATCCCATCCACTTCATCCTTTAACCCTCATACCATATCCAACTTACATGTCTGGATCCTTCTTGTGCGATTCATGCGGTCAAATTGGAACTGGGTTTTCTTTTAGCTGCTCCAGTTGTGACTTTGACCTCCATGTCCATTGTGCTTGTACTTCTCAAAATTCAAGCACGGTGGACACTGATTCGCAAACAGAGGTGACAGGGTCTAAGCAGATCGAACACAAGTCCCACGCCAAGCACCCCCTCACACTTCTGTCAAATCGTGAGTTCATTTGTAATGCTTGTCGCGAATATGGAAGGGACTCAGGATACAATTGCTCCGCATGTGATTTTGATCTCCACGTTGAATGTGCTTCCTTGAATGAAAAAGTGAATCGCGAAGATCACGAACACCCTCTCACTCTGTACTATTCGTTTCCAAGTCCATACAATAGCAAGGATATGTGCTTTGAGTGCGATGTCTGTCGTTGCAAAGTTTCGAAGGACTGTTGGCTTTATTGCTGTGTAGATTGTGATTATGGAACTCATGTGAATTGTGTATTGGCTAAGGCACGATCGAAAGAAGAAGTGAAACTTGAAGGAATCCTTGCGATTCAACAAGCACAGTACAAACTTCAATATCAAATGCAACTTAACAGCTTAATAGCACTGTCAGGACAGGCAGCGGTGCAGCTAACAAGGAATTAGGAACACGTGCAACCTGACTTTTCAATAATATTTTTTTTTACAGAAACTTTATTCAAAAGTAATTTTTTCCTGTTTTTATCTCAACATGTTTTTTCTGCACGTCAGAAACACCACGTGCTATTATTTATGTAATAGCCTAAATAATAAAATTTATGGATGAGAGATAAGATCTCATTATTGTTAATTACTTGGGTGATAATCAGTAAATCACGTAGTGTGAATTACATTTTCTCGTGTCTGGGATCATATGATATTTTCAGACTATCTAACAATTTTTATTTAAAAAATATTATTTATAAATAATACTATCTCTTTAATATATTCCTCTCAAAGAAAAATTAAAGAAATTTTATAATGATTTATACTATAAATGATATCTTTTTATTTTTTAAAATTAGTAATTTGTATTTGTATTTTTTTTGTTTGGTGGCTAAAATCGTAAACTTAAATTGCACTATTATAGAATTTTGATTTGTTACTATTAATAATGAATATTTAAATTTTTATGCTTAAATTTAACTCATAAAATTATCATTATCTTATAGCTAATCATGAAAAAAAAATTATAATTATAAAGTGCCTCTCTAACTTAATTTCCTGATTCTGCACAAATGATAACGTCAGCAATCATTGGTGTCAGGGATCGCTAGAAGCTTTGTTCATTTGCATATTGGGAAATGGTGATCACAAGCATATTCACCATGGTAGCCTAATGTTTTTCTTCCTGCAATATAGAAAATAATTGGCTAAATTACACTCTAATTCTTATTGTTTGAATCCAATTTCACTTTAACTGCTATTGTTTCAATTTGTATAATTTAAGTCTAGTTTCAATATAGCCATTCTGTTCAAATTAAAGGTTAAAATTAATAATTTTTGGAATATGTATCAGCCTATTAATGTGTACACACATATAAAAATATTGATAAAAATTTGAATGAAATGATCAAATTGAAATCAAACTTAAAGTGTATGGATCAAATTATTCAAAGAACTAGAGTAAAATTTAAGATACGCTATTAAGATGAAAAATGTAATTTACCCAAAATAATTTGTATAATTTAAGTCTAGTTTCAATATAGTCATTCCGTTCACATTAAAGGTTAAAATTAATAATTTTTGGAATATGTATCAGCCTATTAAGGTGTACACACATAGAAAAATATTAATAAAAATTTGAACGAAATGATCAAATTGAAATCAAACTTAAAGCGTATGGATCAAATTATTCAAAGAACTATAGTAAAATTTAAGACACACTATTAAGATGAAAAATGTAATTTATCCAAAATAATTTGAGCAGTTTACTAGTTTGTTGTCCTGTTGTCCTTATGTGATGCGTTTCACTTTTCTTAGTCATTGTATTTGTTTTTGAGTGAAATTCATCTCATTCTAATTGCATTAATTTTACTGTTAAATCTAAGTCAACCAATAAATTAAACTCCCTAATCATTCATAAATATATATATATAATCTCTATAATATGAGAAAAATAAATACGATTATAATGCATATCAAACTTCTAAATCAGAGTTGAACACGAGAGCTCACGTCAAATCCAACTTAATAGCTAAGCAACTAAAGCCAACTTAATGGCTAAGCAACTAAAGCAAGGGCTTTGGGCCCAATCTGTGAGGGCCCTAAATTTAAAAAAATTAAAATTATATATGTATGTATATTTTTTTAAAAGTTTATTTTGAGACATTATAACAAAAAGACCTCAACCCATGAATAATATAATAATACATGTTATACATATTGCGGGAAAAAACTGTGGCTACCCGTTTGTTAGATGTTTTTCAAAAGTACCCACTTTATTTTGAAGAAAAATCATGATTCAGTACTCAATATTTTTATTATTCAAGAATACCTCCAATAGAGTGATACATCTCCTATATATATTGTACTTCACGTCCTCTCAAAATACAGTACACATATGCTCTATTTAGTTAGTTATAACCACTTCCTAACAGATTGACAAGCTAGACACATCTTCTTGAACACATGTTAATTTCCCAATTGCAGGTTGAAGCAGTTACAAGTGGAACTGCAACTGAAGCTGAGTTTAGAGCTAAAGCTGAACTTGAAGCCATTGCATCAATATGATCAACATTCCCCCTTAAGCTGATGGGATGATCAAGTACCATGAACTTGGCTTTAAGTTATTGAAATTGAGAAAAAAATAATGGCTTTGTGAACAGATCAGCTAACTGATCAATGGTGGGAATGTACTTGAGTTGAAAATTCTTGGCAAGAATTTTATCTCTTACAAAGTGACAATTGATTTCTATATGTTTGGATTGAGAGTGGAAGAAAGGATTTGAGGCCAAGGCTATATATAGCAGGGATGTTGTCACACCAAAGGATGGGTGTAGTAGGTGAAGATATACCCATTTTAGTCAGGAGCATAGAAATCCAAATTTCCAATTCAGTTCTGCAGCAGCATGAGCTAAGGCTCGATACTTAGCCTCAGTGGAGGATCTAGACACGGTTGCTTGCTTCTTAGCAGATCAAGACACCAAATTGGATCCCAAGAAAACACAATAACCAGACTTCCTATCATGAACATCTCTTGCCTAGTTGGAATCTGAATACCCATGAACATGAAAAGTACTGGGAGTAAAAGTCAAGCCATGAGTAAGAGTGCTCTGAACAAATCTGAGAATTCTCTTGACTGCAGCAAAATTGCCCACTTTAGGAGAATGCATACATTGACAATCTTGGTTGACAGCTAGAGAGGGATCATGATGCTCAACAATTTTTTTTTTTTTTTGGAATGTTCACATTGAAAAGAAGTTGCATAAATTTTAAAATTATCCAATTTGTTAATTTAAAAAGAGTTACTTTGAAAGTGACATCCATCAATTTAGAATATGTTTTACAAGTTTATTTTTAATTTTCACATTTTTTTTCTTTCTTGACATGATCTCATTTTGAATTTATAAATTATATTTATTTGATAGTTTGCACTTTGCTTTTCTTTTCATTTCGTAACCCTCATAAAAGCTTTAAATAGCTCCCAAAATTTGTATGGTAAAACATTTAAATTAAAAAAAAAAAACCTCTAATTATGATTTCACCTTAAGCCTCGTCGAAGGTTGGACCGGCTCTCACAAAAGGTGTTAAACAATTACTAGTCCAAATGGCATGATTGTTAATTTAGCTTAATTGATAATGTCTCTTTGAAAATTACACTCAAATCAAGCAGCAAATAATCTATTCACTCTCTTTCAAAGTGATTATGGGGTAGTTTGGGAACCCATCAAAATAGCTTTAAAAAAAAGAAAAAAAAAGAAAAAAAAAGAAAGAAAGAAAGAAGAAGAAGCTGAAAATTCAAAAAGTTATTAATAAAAAAGTAAAAAAACCAACAAATATTAAAATGTCAAATATTTCTTTGCATTTACTCTACTTTTTATATATATTTTCGTAAAAAATCAAAAGTCATCATAAACATATGAATTTTTTATCTCATATTTTAACAAAAAATCAAAACATTACTAAAAAGCTTGTTTTCAAATGACCCCTACATATTGAAATCTAATTTGGAATGATTTTATTCCGTTTTGAATCAATTGTTTTGTCACTATTTCATGTCTGATTTATTAACAAGTATCATCAATTGGACGAAATTTATGCAATGTAAAAAATTAGAGGGACAAATTTATACAATTGAAACAATCTAGATCAAATTGTCACCATTAAAATATTATAGGGATCACAAATATAATATATATATATTTTTTCTATATTTCATTTTGGGTTGCTCACATGTATTTGGTATCTATCTATCTATGTATTATATAAATAAAAAGGGGTTTTTGTGAGGAGCTTTGTGAGCTTCAATATCTCATAATAATTTTCTTAATTTTAAATAATTAAGAAAATCTCCATTGGTTACATTCCATTTAACCATATAAAAATAAAACTCTAATTAGTATTTGATTTATTTGATAATCTCACATCGGAAAAAGAAAGAAAAAATAAGTTGTTTCACTTATATAAAGTGAATCTTATACTTCTACTTAATATTGTAGTATTGTGCATGTTTCAATCTAATATAATTTAAATTTTAAAATAAATGTAAAAGTTTTAATTAATTAATTTTTGTATAAGTTGGTTGGTCTTTTGGCCTACCTGATTAGGTTGAATCATTTTTGGTTTGACTGATTGGTTGGTTTAACCGCAATTTTAGCGATTTATCAAAATATATTGTTTACCATGTGTCATAACCGTGCTGGTAGTTTACATCCAAATTGGTGTAGGTGTTACATTGGTGTCCTCACGTTGGCACTATCTACATCATCATTGTTGTCTGTCAGGCCACCTAAAATTAGCCATTAACACAATTACAATGTCCAATCTAATATCTGTCATGCAACGTTAATAAATAGTAAATCTTACTAACAACAATGACAGTGTCCATATTTCATGTATCCTGCCCAACATCAGCATTCGGTTTGCATTCCGAATGTATACATCGGTGCACACACATTTAAACAAAACTAATGTTTTTATTATATGCAAATAATAATGTAAATGAAATCATTATACCAACTAATGCTTTGGTTTTTCCATAACGGAATCGCTATACCACCTAAGTTCGTCGAACGACATAACGTGATCCCTATACACTTCACCCCTAGCTATCTCAACGCCCAACCATGCTACCCGCTAACTAATCTCCAATCCATAATCATTTTTCAAATCAAACACCAAATCCGTAAGGTGCATCAATGGCTAATCACGTACCCGATCCATGACAACAGTAGACACCAAATCAGACCCCATACGCGGGTT